>VZSR01003800.1:4399136-4474654 GCA_013398615.1 Brachypodius melanocephalos
AAACGGAGCAGGAAAACGGCAAGGAGGAAAGGGCAGGGGAGAAGGGAAGGAAATAGAAAGGAGGAAACGAAGGGAAGGGGAAAGGGGAAATGAAGAAAGTGAGGGAAGAAGGGAAAGGAAGAAAGGAAGCGCTCGGCCGAGGGTTCGCACCGACCTACGCGAGCCCCCACACCCGCCCTCCCCTCAGATCCGGCCTCCTTCCCGGCTCATCCCGAGCCTCTTCCCGCTGCATCCCGACCCTCTCCCGTGACAGCCGAGCCCTCCCCTCGGACCTGGCCCCCTCCCCCGCCCGCAGCAGCCGCCGCACCGGCCCGTCCGCCAGCATAGCCGCCCCGGAACGCGGGCGCGCGGCCCGGCTGCGCCGGGGGGACGGCAGGAGCGCGCGGACCGGCCGGGCGGGGCGGTAGCGCCGGAAGTGGTGCGGGGGGGGCCGGTTATGGCGGGGACCGGGCATGGCGGCGGGCGGAGCGGGGGCGGTGCCGGGGGCGGTACCGGGGGCGGGCCCGTGCTGGTGTGAGCGGCCTGTAGCCGGGTAACGGGCCCGTTCCGGGCGCCACGCCGGCTGTGGTGGGAAGCCCCGGGGGCCATACACCGGTCCCGCTGTAACGGGCCGAATCCCCGCGCTGCCCGCCCCTCACAGCCCGCCCGTTGGTGTCGCCGGCCCGCGGCTCAGAGCTCAGGGAGAACAGCGGGATATTCCAGTCCCGCCCGCTCCCGGGGCGGTTTAGTTGGGATATTGAGGGCAAATCCTCCTGGAAAAGTTGTCCAGCCCTGGCAGCGCTGCCCGGGGCGGGTCCCGTCCCGTCTCGTCCCGGGCATTCCCCGTCCCGGTGGATGTGACGCTCGGGGACACGGCCCGTGCTGGCCTGGGCAGTGCTGGGAGCGCCTGGCTCGGGGGATTCTCCCGGCTCAGCCCGATCCAAACCCGGTCGGGGCAATGGGGGAACCGCGGCTGAGCCGAGCTGTGCTGAGCCGAGCTGTGCTGAGCCGAGCCAAACCCCGCTGAGCTGAGCTGAGCTGACCTAAACCAGCCCCGGCCATGGCCAGTCGGGGTGAAGTGAGCCGAGCCAAGCTGTGCTGAGCCGAGCCCAGCCCAGTTGAGCCAAACCGAGCCGTGCTGAACTGAGCTGAGCCGAGCCGAACCGTGCTGAGCCGTGCCAAAGCAGCCGAGCCGTGCTGAGCCGAGCTGTGCCGTGCCAGGCTGAGCCCAGCCGAGCCGAGCGGGTGCGCGCTGTTCCTGCGGAGCTGTCCAGCCTTTCCAGCCTCTCCAGCCCTTCCAGCCCTTCAGCCTCTCCAGCCCTTCCAGCCCTTCCAGCCCTTCCAGCCGCTCCATCCCGCATCCCGAGCCCGCATCCCGAGCCCGCCATGCGGGAGCGATGAGCGCAGCCGCCGCCCGGCCATGGAGGAGGATTTGTTCCAGCTGAAGCAGCTGCCGTGAGTAGCACCGGGGGGGCTCCTGCCCCTCCGGCCGCGGGAATCCCGCCGGGGGCCGGGGAATTCTGCCGGGAAGCTGCTCAGGCCCCGGGAAGCAAGGCCATTTTCCCGGTGGAGCCTCCCGGGTGCAGCATCCCGAGGGATGCGGGAGCCGTTCGTTACATAAATTCACTCAGCTCCTTTGGTTGTTTTGTTTTTATTTGAATTTTTTTTTTTTCTTTCTCAGCGTGGATTTGATGGTGGTTAAAAAAAAAAATATCAGCAGGGGTTGGGATAAAATCGTGGAAGCGCCGGGAGATTTTTGGGAGAGGAGACGTCGGGATCGCCTTTGCAGGGGGGGTTTATCTGTAAATAACGTGGTGCTGGGGAGGCTCTTCCTCACCATCCTCCTCCTCGCCAGGGAGGAATCGCAGAGCAGAACCTGCCCTGGCAAGGTGGCTTTGAGGGGGGACCATCGGCATTCCCAGCGGTTTTGGAAAGCCAAACGCGCTGCCGCACAAGGAAAACGCTGATTTTTGCCAGGAGCTCTCTGCCTTTGGGATGTGGTTGCTGGATCTGTGAAGGAAAAAAAAAAAATATCCCCACAACCAAAAAAACCCGAAAAAAACCAAAACCAAAAAAAAAAAAAAAAAAAAAAAAAAAAAAAAAAAAAAAAAAAAAAACCAAAAACAAACAAACAAAAAAAAAAAAACAACCCAAAACAAAACCAAAACCACACCGCCCCAAACCTGATAAAATCTTGGGTGCCTTTAACCCCAGGAATTCCTTCCTTTCCCCTCAATCCCAAATTGCTTCCTTTAAAACCGACCCCGTTTTTCCTAATGCTCCATTCTCAGGTGTTTTGCACGATATTCCTATTTATAAACCATGGGGCTCTGCAAGGCTCGGAAGGAATGTTTCAAGTTGGTGTTAAATATTCATGAGCTCGTGTCAATGACGGAGCGCCCTGTCCCGTAACATTCCTGCTAAGCTGGGAAAAAGGACGGGAACTCCAGCTCTTTTCCAGTCCTTCACCCTGTCAGGGAAAAGAATCCGAGGTTATTTTATCAGTCGTCCTGCTCCCATTTTTAAGAACAAAATCTGGGAATTCCTTCCAAAGCACCTCCCAGTGCAGGTGTTTTGGCGCTGTGAGATTTTGCGAATAAACGCAGCAAATTTTCACCCTGAGGTGTCCCAGATGTGAAAAATTTGGCAAGTATGGGACAGAAATTGTCCCTGTGGAGTTTTTTTTCCTTTGTTTGTATCGGTTTGTTTCGTAGATTCCCAAATTATACACCCGTATTTTTATTTTCTGTGCTGAGGAATGTGGCAATCCCTGCCCGGATTTGTGATTCTCAGATTTTGTAGGATCCATCGCCTCCAAAGCTGGAATGATCTTTAAGGTGCCCTCCCTGTGATTCTGTGATAATTTCATCTATTTCTAAAACCATTTCACTTAAATCCAAGGGATTTTCACTTTCCAAGGGGAAAAAGTTCCCCTGTGTTGCAGATAAATGAAGGAAGTTTGAGGGATCTGTTCCATTAAATCTGGTGGATCTGTTCCCAAATCTTTGGTCACAGAAAACTTCATAGATGGGAAAAGAACTTTCTCTGTGGGAAGGGACCAAAACATCAAAGCTGTGTCAATTTAGCAAATTCTGGTCTTAAAATATAGATATTCCATTAATGACATGATAGTAAATAATTCTGTTTAAGATGAAAGCAGAGTCATAGAATCAGCATCCTGATGGAAAAAAAAAATCCATCCATTCCCTGAATGAGGTCAGTGATTGTATTTCACTAAATAATATTTCAGATTCGGGTGCATTTCAGGAATTTCACTTCTAATCACAAAAACAACTCAGAAAATGGAATTTGGGCTCTTTCTTCCAGGAAAAAAACCCAAACAAACAAACAAACCCTGAAATTCAATGACATAGCAATGTCTAATTCCAATTAAATCCAGGCACACAAAACATGGATCTCATTAAATATGCATCATTCCATCATATTTTTATGACCTCTGTGGTTTTATAACTTTGTGGATAGCACAGTAACAGCCTCTGGTGTCCAAGAGCAAGGGTTCTATCCCATCCCAACACAGCATCCCTGAAACCAGATCCAAACACAGGTCCCAACAATCCCAGTGGAGAATGGAGACAGGGAATGAGAAGAAACAGAGCTTCAATACTCACCAAGCCCAGCTCTCAGCTGGAAAACCCTCCCGGAAGGATCCACCCCGATTTCTGTGGTTTCAGGGTGGTGAAGTTCCGCCGCACGGGGGAGAGCTCGAGGTCGGACGAGGATGGGATTTCGGGAGAGCACGAGGTGCAGATCGAGGGGGTGAGGACGGAGCTGGAGCCCGTGGAGCTGGGGGATGGAGCCGCGGTGCCCAAGGAATTCGCCAACCCCACGGATGGTGAGCAGGGCTGTCGTTTTCCTGCAAGGTTGTGGAGAAAGGTGGGATCTCTTCATCCCGGCCAGGCTGGGGGTTTGGAGAAGTTAAGGAGCCCCAGATAAAAATAATAACTCGGGGAAATTCTGTCCGAGCTGAAAATTTGGGTTTGATCGTCCCTGTGGGATGCTCTCTGTGTTCCTTTTGTGTCCCCAGTGCTGGATAGTCCTCTTTGAGAGTTATGGATCCCTCTGTTCCACACGGGAATTTGCCCGAGTTCCCTCTGGAGCTCCTGGAGCAGCTCCTGGCTCTCCTTCAAGGCTGAGATGAATCTGCAGAGTTCCTGGCTCCTCTTTTCCTAGAGGACAACAGGAATGTCCAGCTCAGCTTCTGCTTCCTGCCTGAAGGCATCACTGCTTTAGGAAGGATGAGAAATGTTGGGTTTGTCTTAGCACAGGGTGAATATTTGGTATTAATCTTGTTTCTGAATTTCTCTGCTGTGCTTTATCCCTTGGATTTTGTTTGATTTCCTCCTGGTTTATGTTGTTGTGGGGATCTCACAGCTCTGAGACAAAGCTTTTTCTGAGGAATGTCCTTTTCAAACTGATGCAAGTCTTAAGAACTGTGAGACTTAAATTGATTTAAAGAACTCAAATATCAAAATGTGCCTTTCTTGGCCGTTTAATTTTGCATTTGAGCAAAGGAATTTGAGACATCTCAGCACCTTGAGCTGGAACAAACTAGAGAGGTCATGGCAGTGGGAGGGAAACAACCAGCAGCATTTTTAACAGAAGCAGGGTTTAAGATCTGTGTGTTCTGGAGAAATTTTTGATTTAAATGATGAGAGGTTGCACTGAAATATTCCCTGCAGCTCCCAGCACTGCTGTGGGCTGGGGCAAAGCTGTTTCTCCCAACAGAAAGCTGCATTTCAGTGCCTGGAGGAGTCACTCCCAGGAGGAAGAGGCTGAACATGAGCTGGATTTGTGGGTGCCACACTGATTTACCTGCACATGATTAAAATATTCTAGGAATAATTCGAAATATTTTGGCTTTGGAAGAACACAGAGATTTTCCTGAGTAGAAATTGTATAATAACTAAGTATCTCTGTTATATATTTGAGATCTCAGCAGATTAGCCAATTAATCAGTAATTAAACCAGAAAATTCTCTCTCAAGGACTGCCTTTCCTAAGGAAGGAATCCACTGGAATCGTTTTCTTTTCCAGATACTTTCATGGTGGAAGATGCTGTGGAAGCCATTGGATTTGGGAAGTTCCAGTGGAAGCTCTCTGTCATTACTGGATTGGCCTGGGCAAGTAATTGGGATCAGATCACTTAGAGAACCTCAGAGATTTCAAATAATGGGGGCAGAGGGTCTCCAAGCAGATAAATGTACAACAAAGCAGGAATTTGACTGGAAATTAAAATAACAGCAGCACCCAGCCTTGTTGTGAGGGGTAATGATGGATTTCTTTGTCTCTGAAGCTCTTAATAACCAGGGTTTGGAAAGCCATTTCAATTCTCCACTTCAGTTTGGTTTCAAATGAGGTTCCAGGCTGCTCCTGCAGAACCTGAGGTTTCCTGCAGTGATTTTGCCCCATTCCTCCCATCAGCTGCCACCTCAGTTGTCTGTATCAGTCAGGATTGCTGTAATCTCAATTCCAGAGCAACGGCAACCCAGCACTTCCACTTTTAACCTTGATATCAACAACAGAAAAAGTCTTTCCATTTTCCTGCTTTTCCCGAAGCTCTGTGTTCCACCTCCTGTGGTGTATTTTAGGATCTTGATACCTGGAGCTGTATTTATTGGCTTTTATCCATGTAAAAAGCTGGAATCTGCCACGGTTCAGATCCTAAATCAGCTGTGGGATTCAGTTTTCAGGTGATCTATGCAAACTCAGAAGTGTTGAAGGGCGTAAGTTAAAAACTGTTAAACAGTCCTGACTGAATCTGTGTGTGAAGGGGCTGAAAGCTGGAATTTGCACTATGGAAGTGACTGAACCTGTGTCACTGACCAGCCAAACCTCCTCAAAATCTTTGGATTTAGCTCTTTGGATCCTCTCTGCCAGAGTTACTGAATGTTCTGACAATCAGAACTGAGTTTAAATCTCAAATGTTCAATATTTTCTTCAGACACAAAGGCGGGAATGGCACGGAAATGTCACCAAGGCCTTTTCTTGACTCCTAAATCCCCCTGATCTGCAGACAATTGTTGATTTTGCTTTCTCTTGCCCCTGCAGATGGCTGATGCCATGGAAATGATGATTTTAAGTATCCTTGCTCCTCAGCTGCACTGTGAGTGGCGCTTACCCAGCTGGAAGGTTGCATTGCTCACCTCGGTAGGAAAAACACCTGACAGCTCCTGTCTACCCTGAGGTTTTGCCATCATTGTTATCCAGATGTTTTGCTTTGTATCCCCAAAATTAAAACTCCTCGTGGGCCTTTGCAGATTGCCTTCAGCTTGGAAGTTTATAGGAGCTTTTTAGAAAAGATTTATAGTTTTTTAAAAGATTGAAGTAAGAAAATTCAGTGAGAACTGAGGGCATTTTGCAAGTTTCAGGCTCGAAGTTTCATGTAATTGCCAGGAAAACCCGGGAATTTACTCAGATTCATCCTAAAATTCAAACCATTTGATTAATTTTTAAAAAAAGGTAAATTTTGATTGTCTTGCTTGCAAATCTTTCTCTCTCCCCACATTTAAGCTCTCTGACAGGCTGAGAGCCCTGAGAGAGAACAAACAGTTGATTTTTAAGGTTGGACTCAATGATATCAGAGATCTTTTCCAGCCTAAATAATTCTGGGTTTATCCAGTGATCTTGAGAAGCAGAGATCTTACAACACCACTCCAAGATTTTTTTTTTCCTACTGTTCCACAGGTTGTGTTTGTGGGAATGATGTCCAGCTCCACACTCTGGGGAAACATTTCAGACCAGTATGGGAGGAAAACAGTAAGTCTGCAGCTCCTGCTGGGATATATCCCAATATTTCTGCAATGTGGACATTTCAGTGCAAGAAGCTGTGGCTGCCTCATCCCTGGAAGTGTCCAAGGCCAGGCTGGAGCAGCCTGGGATAGTGGAAGGTGTCCTTACACAGAGGGGTGGAATGGGATGAGCTTTAAGGTCCTTTCCAACCCAAACCATTCCAAAATTCCATATTCCCAAATGTCCATGTGTACAAAGCAGCATTAAGCACATCCAGAGTTGAGCTCCTGTAAAATAGAAGGCATTTTATGCTCTGTTTCACACTTGAATTTGTGTTACAGTGATTTTTAACTCTTGCTGAACACAGGGCCTAAAGATCAGCGTGTTGTGGACACTCTACTACGGGATCCTCAGTGGATTTGCTCCCATTTACAGCTGGATCCTGGTGCTGAGGGGCCTGGTGGGCTTTGGGATTGGAGGAGTGCCTCAGTCGTAAGTAAATATTCACAAGTCCAAACTTCCTCATTTCTCTTTCTTTCTTATTAAATTCTCATGTCAGATTTGAGTCTTGTTTCTTCTGTTCAGCCATCCCAAACCCTGGTCCTGTTGCAAGGCAGGTCATGCCCTAAACACCAGCGTTTAGAGGCAGAGCTGAGCCCTGACTCTGATTGGAAAACCCCAAATTATTGTTCAGTCAGAGCCTGAACTTCCCCATCTCACCCTGAGCTGGAATTTCAAACCCACACAGCCCAGACCTGGAGCACTGGAGGTGCTGGCAGGGCTCAGAAGGAAAAGGAAGTGTCAGGATATTTTTCTATCATTGTGTGGTTCCTTTCACTGAAGAGAGGGATCCATAAAATTTCCACCTGCAATAAATAACCCTGCTCTAGGTTTTTAATTATAAATGTAAAGGGAAGGGTGCAGCCATTCTCTCTCTCTTTTATCCTTACCAATTTTTGCCTTCTGGAGGTGCTATTTTGGAGCAGGCAGAGCCTGGCTTGGATTGGTGGCTCACAAATTCCTTCCTAAGGCAAGGCAGTGGCTTTTCTATGACCACTTCCAGATAAAAAATCCAGAGCTGCAGGTGCAGCCCAGCCAGGGCCTCGTGGCTCATTGAGGTTCTCTGGCTTCCTGAGAGAAAAACCAGAGCCAGAGGAAAAAAAACCAGATCTCCAAGTGGATCCCATCCTCCCTGAGTCTGTTTTCTGTTCTAACTATAACATTTGACAGATGGGTAAACATGGATGAAGCAGGAAAAGTAGCTCCTTTCTAATATCCTTAAGCTGTGTGATTTTGGAGGTGAGTGCCTGGATCTCCATGGAATGAGTGTCATTTCCTCCTCTGGATTGGCTCCAACAATTCCATGTCCTTCTTTTGTTGGGGTCATTCACCAGCTCCTGTTTTCTCTGCACTACAGAGGGACCTCAGCTACACTTTAAGATGTGATTTGAGTTCTCTACTTGAAGGAAATATTGTGTGAAACTTTATACTTTCCATGGACTGGGCAGCTCCTCAGAGATCAATCCACTCTTTAAATTAGTAGGAATTTTGCCCCAAACCTCAAAGGAAGCCTGAGGGGTTTGGAGGCAGGAACAGACTGAGTCAATGGAATGCAAACAGAGCAAAGCCAAACCTTACCAGTTTGAAGGAGATGACAAAGCCTGGACTGGCTGCTGCCTAAATTCCTCCTCAGGAATTCCTCCTGGAGAAGCTTTGCCATCACTCCTTGGCACAGGCGTGAAACAAAGCCTCAATGGTTGCTCTTTGAATCCCACAATAAAAGAATGCAAATTATTTTATACCAGTGACATGAAAGTATTCCCCTCTTGAAGAATTGAACCCTGGCACAGGAGACAGATGGGAATTCTCTGAGCCTGAAGAAATTCTTCATCCAGCAGGAGTTTGTGTTGAATTCTGATGGACCACGCTGAAAATACCAGATAAAATGGTGTTTTCAGTGGTGCTCTTGCTCAAAGCAGGGCTATGAAAACCTGAGCATCAAGATCTGCATTTAACTGATGACTGTGGGATCACAAAACCACACAGAAGGAGCAGATTGTGTCCTCTCTTGCAATGTTGAAGGGTTTGTTGTGGGGTAGAAGGGCAGTGTGACCCAGTGTCACAGCCTGGCTGGCTCTGGGGATAGGGAGAGCTTTGAGTTGCTGCTCTGGGTTTGGCAGTTTTATTAAAAGCCAAAAAGGATGTTTGAACCTCTGTCTGCTGTGGCATTTCCCTCTCTGTGCTGACGTTTTCCTCTCTGTTCCCTCTTTTAGGGTAACTTTATATGCCGAGTTCCTTCCAATGAAAGCCAGAGCAAAATGCATTTTATTGATAGAGGTGAGTGGGTGCATTCTGATCCTCGAGGGACAAATCCTCTGGTGGTCACATCCCTTCCATCCTCCTGCCTGGAAATCTGTTGGTTTTCCCTCTTGCAGGTGTTCTGGGCCCTTGGGACTGTGTTTGAAGTGCTCCTGGCAGTGGTGGTGATGCCCACGCTCGGCTGGCGCTGGCTCCTCATCCTCTCTGCCCTCCCACTCCTGCTCTTTGCTGTCCTGTGTTTTGTAGGTATTCCTCAAGGATTCATGTGAATTCCTGCAATTTCCACTCCTCTACTCCATTCTGGGACCCAGCTGAAGGAAATCAGGACAGTTTTGAGCTCTTCTTCTGTGAAATAACTGAAATAATGAGCCAAAAATGCAGTTTCAAGAGGGTGCTGGGAAAAACATTCCAGGGAGGGTTGTGTTGATGTGGCTGTAATTGCTGGAGGACAATGGAGGGCTGGAATTTGGTGAAATCAGGCCTGGAACCCCCTCCATTTTAGTGACTTTATTTCAACTAAGCTCAGTGGAATCAACATTTTATCAAAAGCTGAATTATTTCCCTAAATTCTCTTTCGATTTTGTCACTTTTAGAATCAATTTCCACTTTAAAATCCTTCCAAATCAGGGATAGAATCTGCAGAGTGCAGGTCAGATTCCAAAACAAGTTAAACCTGAGTTTCAGTGATACATTTTATGTTTTATTATTTATTAGGTGATATTTTTGCCCGTCACTCAGTCTCCTCATAGATAAGTGTCCTTGTCAGGTGGTTTAGCAGCCCTTTTTATTCCTTAGTTTTTCAGGAATACCTCCAGTTATCCAGGTGCTCACAAGCTTGTTTTGAATTAAAAGGAGTTTAAACTCCTAAGTTTTGGAGGATCTTGTTATCTGCCATTCCTTCATGGAAGGGATAATGTAAAAAAACCTGCAAAAATTCCCAACAGTTCTCAAGGATAAACCCAAAGGAATGGAAGGGAAAGGGTTCTGAGTTTGTGGGGAAAGTTGAGGGGTTTACAGTTTTTAAAGCCTGATGAGATGATTCTTGGAATTCTTGCTTGGAATTCTTCGAGCTTCGTTCTATAATCCTTTGTTATGATGTGAGAATCTGCTGGAATCACTGAGATTCCCCCAAAGGAAAATCCCAGAGTTTATTGCTGCTTGTGACACCCTCCTGTGTGTGTGTGTGACCCTTAGTGGCTGCCAGAAAGTGCCAGGTATGATGTGTTATCTGGGAACCAGGAGAAAGCTCTGGCCACTTTGAAGAGGATTGCCACGGAAAATGGAGCTCCAATGCCCTTGGGAAAACTGGTGGTTTCCAGGCAGGTACGTGCAGGCACCTCCAGAACAATGACACTGGGGGGGTTTGTGAGCAAACCATCAATGTTCTGTTCAGTTTTAATGTCTCAGCTAGGCAGAAAAATACGAGGTTTGATCATTTAGGCCTCTTTCCCACTGAGGAAGAGTTAATTTCTCATTTGGAAGTGAAAAGCAGCTTTAAAACGGGCATTAATGTCACTTAACCTCACTGTTGTTAAGAAAACCAAACCTTGAGGTTGTTGAAGAGCTCAGGTCAGGATTCCTGGATCTGAATTGAGGAGACAAGATGAAATTTGACGCTTTAGCTGTTCCCTCATCATCCAACTTCTGCTTGTTCCCAACAGGAGGACCGAGGCAAAATGAGGGATCTTTTCACCCCCCATTTCCGCTGGACCACTTTGTTGCTCTGGTTTATTTGGTAAGAAAAAAACAAAAGGTTCAGTGCCAGCACAGCTCTAAATGGGTTTTATTGAAGGGGTTTTACTCAAATACAGCAACTTCCTCCTCAGAAAAAAAAAACAAGTAACAAAAAAACCCCAACCTGTATTGATTTGTAATTTATTCAAGCACCCAAGCGTTCCAAATCAAATTGTCCTTTAATTTTCTGAAGGCTGAAATAGCTTTGAGGTAGGACTTTTGATTGGTGGTGTTTCTTTTAAGTCAAACCAGCTGAAACCTCCTCTCTCATTTGCTTCCTTGCAGGTTTTCCAATGCTTTTTCATATTATGGGTTAGTTTTATTAACTACAGAGCTCTTCCAAGCAGGAGATGTTTGCAGCAGTGAGTATTGCTCCATCTTTTCTTTTTTAAAATGTCCTGTTAAAACTGCTGGAATATCTTTTATTAGATCACCTCCTGCTCGTGGTTTGGAAAAGGAATGTGGCTGAGTTTTAAGTTTATTTTAAATATTTCCTCATCTCTGCCTAGTGCAGAGATATCCTGCACAGTGGTTTTGAGCCCAAATGTCAAACAGCAAGACAACCTTCAAGATAGACCTGTTATCTGTTCTTCTTGATCAAAAACCAAAAAACCAAACCACAAAGTGATTGAATAAATACAAGCTTACAGATTTGACAGGTCTAATTAGTTCAGAGAGAGAGAAACTGCAGCTCTGGAGCTCCTGGGTTCTCAAGGTGGGAAAACCTGCTGAGAAAAAAAGATAATGGTGGGAAATCAACGTCCTTTGTGTTGCAGAATTTTTTGGGGAGAGGGAAAAAAAGGTGCTTTGACTGAGTTAAGAAGTGGCTTGAACAGTTTGATTCCCCAGGGGAGGAATGATTGCATTCAGAACCCTTGTAATTAGGGAAAACTGCCTGGAAGTTGGGAAATGATAAAAGGTGGATGGGGAGGGATGGAGCAGCCCCAGATTCCAGGGCTGAACAGCAGTGATGAGCTCTGAGAGCTCTGACTCGGGTTTGCCTCCCCAGGGGAGGATGCAGCCCTTAAAAACCTTTGGTTTTTTGTGAGGACATGGGGTTGTTCAGTATTCTCAGAGTGTAGGAAGTATTGGGATCCCAGTTTGTGTTGAGAGAAACTGAATTATTGGAATTAATTCTGTCCTGAGCCCTGGACTGGAAAATAATTCAGGCTGTACAGCTGATAAGGAGGTGAAATTTTCACTGAGCTGAGACATCCTGTCACAGAAAACATGATAAATGTGCAATATTTCCAGGCAAAATCACCAAGCATTGCTCTTCAGTGCCCCTCTGACTGAATTCCATCCCAGCAGCACATCAGGCATTCAGAAGAGGAATAACAATTAAATCAAAGGGGCAGAATCACTTGAATTTCTCTCCCTAAACAACTTTCCAGAAGTGAATCCATACCATTCCAGCAGGAATGTAAACAGGGAAGAGTTTGCTTAAAATATATTTAATATTTGTGCTTTTTTTTTCTCCCTACAGTATCCAGCAGAAGGCAGGAAGTAAAAGCCAAGTGCAGCCTGACCTGTGAGTACCTGACAGAGGAGGATTACACTGACCTGCTCTGGACAACCCTGTCAGAATTCCCTGGTAAGGAGCAAGGAGCAGCACCAGATTTTCCTTGGAATGGCTCAGGGTGTGGGAATGGGCTCTGGCAGCAGGAGTGGAACTGGGATGTCTGGCCTGAACCTTCCCACAGCACTTCAGAGCTCCTTTCTGGAGCTGGGGATCCTCCCTGCCCTGGGATCACTCCAGAAAAAAAATCAGTCCTTGCTCTGGAATGGCCCCTCTGTCTGTTCCAACCCAGCAACACTTCAGGAGGAGGAAAACCAACTCAAAGGGGCAGAAACACTGAAATTTCTATCCATAAGTGACTTTCCAGAAGTACTTTCAAAGGATGATGGATACAGTGAATCCATGGAGAGCTTGCTCCCTAAATCTCTGTGTCCTGTGATTTTTAGGCAATTCCAGCAAATTTCAATGACAGTCTGGCAATAGGACAAGCAAAATAGTGTGAAACAACCATTGATCCTTCATCTCCCAGTGTTAATCTGATTGAAGCAGCACCAGAGACAGGGATCAGGGTATTTTCACTCTTCTGGATCGTAATTTCAGGGGTAAAAGCTCAAGGGAAAGCCATTTAATGAATGATAATTTGCAAATATGACTGAGAAATGTGCACAGTCATCCCTAAGAGGAGTATGCTGCCAAACAGTCATTTTGGGAAAGATACCCAGAAAAAAAGAGTGGGTACACTGGAAGGGTGCTGTGGCTGAAAGGTCTGGTTTGATCCTCACACACACTGAGGTGGGAGTGAGAAATAATGACAGGGCACCTCTGGATGTGACACTGATGCTGGAATAATCCCCACTCCTGTGTACATCAGCTTTCAAAAGGATCTGAGGAAATTGCATTGAAAGGAAGAATTAATAGTGAGATTTACTGAGCTTGATCTGTTTCCTGTCAAAAAGCAGGGGAGAAATAATTTGGTGAAACATCTAAAGAACAGAACAGAAAGAAAATACCACATTCTGAAGAGCCCTTAAATCCAGCAGGGAACAGTGGCCAGAAGTTGAACAGAAGTCCTTCCAGTGAGCCGTGAGCAGGTGTTTTAGGCATTCACATCAGTAATCCCTGGATGGGGGTGTGGATTTGTGGATCTGGGAGCATGTAGCAGGACTCAGCAGCTGGGACACAGAATTCCTGTTTTGACACAACACCAGTAGCAATCCATCCCACAGCCCTGCCTGGGCCAAGCAAAGGATTGGAAAGAGAGGCCAAAATTTCCAATCTAAACCCTCCAGGCTGTGTTAAATCTGCTGCAGCCCCTCTTTGCTCCATTCCCAAGGGTATCCTGGTCTCTTCCCACAGGTGTGTTGGTGACCCTGTGGATCATCGACCGCATCGGCCGCAAGAAAACCATGGCCCTGTCCTTCCTTGTCTTCTCCTTCTGCAGCCTCCTGCTCTTTGTCTGTGTTGGAAGGTGAGTCCAGCACAGGGAACAGCTGGTGTAAAGGATTTATCCATGTCCTCTCTTGGTTGTGCTGGGAGAACTGGGAGTGGTGGTGTGAAAAGCTGTGGGATGGTCGTGCTCAGCTGAAGGTTGGGGTTGGGTTTTCTCATCAGAGTTTGGGAGGGAAGTAAAAGTGAATTCCAAGTGAACCCAGCAGATTGTACTTAACGTTGCCAAACTCTGCTCTCCTTTTTCTTCTCACAGAAATGTTCTTACTGTGCTGCTCTTCATTGCAAGAGCTTTTATTTCAGGAGGATTTCAGGCTGCCTATGTTTACACTCCTGAGGTAAGGAGGTTGTTGTGGTGATGGGAATATTCAAGTGGGATAGTCATTTTGATGACCCGTTTCCAATGGATCTCACCCCAGACTGGAGCTGTAAAATCCCATTGTCATTGTGTGACAGAATGTGCTGTGGCACCACTTATTAATTCCCATTGGTTTAGGAGTGGAAGGAGGAAAACTTCCCACTGGGATTGATGGGAGGATGCTTTTTCCACAGGTTTATCCCACAGCCACACGTGCTTTGGGCCTGGGAACGTGCAGTGGAATGGCCAGAGTGGGCGCCCTCATAACCCCATTCATTGCACAGGTAAATCCCTTCTCCTCTGAGACTGGAGGCACAGGAGGTTTGGATTGATGATCTTGGAGGTCTTTTCCAGCTTTAGCAATTCCATGATTCTGTGAAGGTGATGTAGAATCTGCTTTTCTTCCACTATCCCAAGTTGCTCCAAGCTCCATCCTTGGACATTTCCAGGGATGGGGCAGCCACAACTTCTCTGGGCAGCTTGTGCCAGGACCTCCCATTCTCACAGGGAAGACTTCCTTCCTAAAATCCAGTCAAATCCTGCCCTCTGCCCACTGTCCCTTGTCCTGGCACAATCTATAAAATGTCCCTCTCCCTCATTTCCAGAAGCTTCAAGTTAAACTTTATTCCCAATATTACGATTAAAATTTCTACTGCTCCATCAGTGTCCGTATTTCCATGCTGAGGTGCTGCTTTGCATTCTTTGCCTTTTTCCTGCAGGTGATGTTGGAATCTTCAGTCTATCTGACCCTGCTGGTTTACAGTGGCTGCTGCCTGCTGGCTGCCCTGGCCTCCTGCTTCCTGCCCATCGAGACCAAGGGCCGTGCCCTCCAGGAGTCCAGCCACAAGGAATGGGGCCAGGAGATGGTGGGCAGAGGATCTCATTCCCCAGGGGAATCACAGGAATGATGGGACATGGAAACCTGCTGGAAGAATGAAGGAGAGGAGCCAAGATGTCTCACAAAACCTCCGAGCCTGAAGCATGGAAAGCTGACCACCATCACTGCCAACGTCACGTGTCAAACTGCAGGAGTTTGGGGTTGAACCTCAGCAAATTGTGTTTCTGCTGCTCTTTGCTCACACTCATAAAAACTTTCTGGATGGAGGGGCCTTTGATCCAGATATCCTTGGAAGTTTAGCAGGAGGTGTTTCTCTTCAGTCTGTCGTGCTTGCATGGTCGGCTCTTCAGCTTAAAATGTCCCGTGCCAAGCAAATGCCAAGTGACTGCAGCCCAGCATAAGCTGTCATTAAAACACTGAGGTCCTGATGCCTAAAATCAAGAGATTCATCTTTAGCGTGGCCCTGGCCTGGCACAGGCTGGATTCCATCCCCTGCACTATGGATTAAATGCCTGCCTTGCACTTTTAGCCATCAAAACCACCACCAAAACGTGGTTCCAGCAAACCAACCCAGGCTTTCCAGTTGGGTTCTGTTCCTGGAGAGTGGTTTGCTTGGAAAATGATTCCTGATTGTTTCTACCATCCCAGGTTGGTAGTTGGAGCAGGGAGGGTGGTGTTTGCTGCAGAGCTGGGACCTTGTGGCAGAAATGTAAATCACAGAGTCATTAAGGTTGGAAAAGACCTCCGAGCTCATCAAGTCCACTCTATAAATCCTCATGTTTTGGAGCAGAATTGGACTTCTCTGGCATTGCCAGGGACCTTGAGCTCTCTGTCTGTTGCTTGGAGTGGGGAGGTTCTCCCTCCTGGGGTTCTCTGTGTGGATCCAGGTGTGTCCCTGCTCTGTCTCCTGGGCACATCCTCATGGTGGGGTAGCCCCAAGCAGAGTCGGGAGCGCTGCTGTTGGGATGGAGCCGCTCCCTGGCAGCTGGGCAGGACCTTTCCTGCTGATTGTACATTGACTGGTGACAAAGGAATGTAGCTGGGATAAATGAACAAAAGCATGGGAAGAGCCCATCTGCAATGACCTTGGATGAGGAGCATCCTTCCTCAAGGGATGATCCCGCTCTTGTCAGGGAATGTAACAGAGCTCAGGTGAGGACAAGCTCATCTGGTTTGTCACAAAACTGTCCCTGGGCACAAGTCAGGTGGCAGAGTCTGTGGGAATGTGTAGGGATCTGAGATGTGCCTCCTCCAGGTCTCAGTGGATTTTCAGGATTCCAGACCTTGGGACACACAACCAAATGTGGGTGAGATGGACTTGGTGAAGCTGTGGAAGCAATGGGGGTTTATGGTCTGTCTGAGCAGGTGTCTCACCTGAACACAGGTAAATGTGCAACACATCTTTACAGTTGAACGTTTTAAGTATCCTGGGAAGCAGGTCCCATTCCTGGGGTCAGGAACAGGTCTCCAAGTCCATGTTTGGTGCAGTAAAAGTGAGCACTGTGGGGCACAGCTGTCACTGAGGGTCACAGCTCTGAGGTCACTGCCATGCCCCACCACGTGCCAGGCTGCTCCTTTGGAGACTGAGGGGAAAACAGGAGTGGATGATTCTTTAAAGAAAGCCAGGAAACTCAGGCTGCTAGAAAAGGCCAAAGAGGTTGTTGGAATTTTGTGAGGGGGTTGTTCTGCTGAGAACAGAGTTTGCCAAGGCACCGAGTGTCCATCCAGTCCCACTGGAGGATGGTGACTCAGTGAAGGATTCCAGGAATGGTTGGTGGAAACAGGCAAATCTGGCTTTTCCCAGCGAGATGAAAATTAATTCAGCTCCCAAGGGATCCCTGGGCTCAGCTGTGGGTGATGGCACAGAACCCTCTGTCCATTCCAGCTGGGTTGGTTCCTTTTGTGTCCCCTGTCCCCGTGTCCTCATGCTCCACCAAGATCAAGCTCCAGTTGATCCCAGTAAACAGACAAAGCTCTCATGGCACTGACAGCAACCACAGCTCATTTGTTCACCTCTTTCTGCCAGGCTGGAGTTGGGTCATTCTCCCTGTGTGCCTGGGGCAGCTTGGAGCAGAACCACGGGGACTTGTTCCATGGAATACCAGAATTCCAAAGTGATTTGGGTTGGGAGGGACCTTAAAGGTCATCCAGTCCCACCCCCTGCCATGGGCAGGGACACCTTCCACTAGACCAGGTTGCTCCAAGCCCCATCCAAACCTGACCTTGAACACTTCCAGGGATGGGGAGAACATCTCTGCTTTCACTTGGACTGGCCTTTGATGTGCTGGATATGGGACACAGCAGTGAGGAAGCAGATCCTGGATGGGTTTAATCAGATATTACCCCACATGTGTGGCCAGTGAGCTGGAAAGCCTGCTGGGCTGGGATCTTCTGGAGCTGGGATTTACTGGAGCTGGGTTTGGCTTTGCACAGTCGGGCTGTTCACCCCTCAGTGACAGCTCTGACATTCCATCCTCTTCCTCCTGCTGGTGGAGGCCTCGAGGCCATTCCAGTCCCCCAGATGCTTCCATATTTCCTTCCTTGGGCTTGCCATGAGCTATGTTTGCATCCCAAAACTCTGGAATTGAGCCTGGGTGGAGGTGACAGAGAATCCAAAGTGCAGGGCAGGCCTGGCCTCCATGGCCCAGTTCGTTTCTCAATGCCTTGAGTTAAAATTCTGCTTTCCCAGGGTTAATGTTCACATCTCACTTCATTTTTTTTTCAGGTGAATATTCAGCAGTTTTAAAGAATTGCACTCAATGGCCTTTAGAGAGTTTTAGGTGAAGTTTCTGTGTTCATGCACACCTGGATCCTACAGATAAGCTACTTCCCAGGTAAAGATTTCTAGGGAATGCAACATTTTCCGTGCTGTTGAATAGATCAGTTTTAACCTGCGACATTTACAGTGTTAACCAAAACATGGAAGGCATTTTTGCTTTTCACTTTTTATGAATTCTGCACTAAAAAATAATCTATTTAATGATAGAAATACCAAGATTGGTGTTGCTGGGTCTTTGATTTTGTTCAGGTTTGATCCAAAGCTCGCTGAAATCTGGGAAAATCTCCCATGGATATCCGTGGGCTTTGGATCAGCTGAATGAAAGGGAGGAGCCCACCACAGCTGATCCCACCTGGCTGAATTCAGCAGGGGCCCATTGGGCACTGGAGAAACAGAGCTGGAATTCAGGATTTGCAGGAATTTGCATATAATTAATAAAAGGCCATTTTAGCTTGTTCACTGAGAGCACTGGGGTTGACACACACCAGTTATAAATCACCACCAGTAGATTTTATCAGTAGGGCAGCACCGTTGAGGTACAAAATAAACTCCCAGAGAATCCTTTTCCACACTGAGTGATTTTCACTGGTCAAGGAATTACTGCAACTGCTTCATTTCAAACTGGGAAGTGACATCCTTTGGAATTCAAACAGAATTGTAGGATTCAGTTTTGCCAAGTGTCCAAGATATCAACATGCCCAAGCTGGCGTGGGAATGTAATTCCCCAAGTGTGCTTGGATGGAATGATTTGTTATTCCCAAATATGTGCTGAAAGAGCAGAGAATGTTTCCATGTCTGAATGCACAGTTTCTAAGCTGGATTTACATTTTAATGTTGAAAAATTTGGTGTATCTCAAGCTTGTTGTAAAATACTCCTCTGGTTTCCTGTTCCCGACACAGCCTTGGAGAGTTGAAGTCCACATTAGATATTTTATGTTAAACAAATAAATAGTTTTTTCAGGAAATTAAGTTTTTGGCTCTTCTGGGGGATGTTTAGGAAGGGTCATAACTTTGTGGGGGTTTTTTGTTGGGTTTTTTTTTTTGTCTTGGTGTTCAGAGGTTTGAGCTACAGGGTTCAGCACTCTGCAGGTCTGATTGATTTTCTGTCTGTTTTGTGTATTTAGATTTAAAGAAAAGTCACAGGATTCCTGTTCCCATTGTAAGTAACCTCACTACAGCAAAATATTGTGGATGCTCTATCCTTGGAAGTGTTCCAGGCAAGGTTGGACAGGTTGGAGCAACCTGGGGTAGTGGAATTTGTCCCTGCCCATGGCAGAGGGTGGGACTGGATGAGCTCCAAGGTCCCTTCCCACCCAAACCATTCTGGGATTCTATGATTTTTTAAAATCTCTCCAATCTTTAATCGATTTTTGTATTTAATTCAGTTTGGACACTAAACCCCAGCCAGTCTGGGCTCTTCCCTGGGTGTGTTGGCATCAGGTGGCTCCACATGTGTCAACTTTGGAGCAGGGAGGGTTCCTTCTACTAATTTACATTTTAATATAAACCCTTCGTTTCCCTATCGTTTTTCTAAACCGTAATTAAATGCCCAACCCTATTTTCCTCTGCCCTGTCACTGATATTCTTATTTTGATGCCCAATAATTTACAGGCAGGGGGTGGTTCAAGGATGAGTCAAAATGACTAACGAGCTGCAAATCCTTCTTATGCTAATGCAGGGTGTTCTCATCCCAGAGTGCATCCATCTTCCTGCTCCCAGCCTGGGAGTGGAAATTGTTGGGAATTAGAAGGGTTTGTGTAGCTGAAGCAATGCTGAGGGGAATATTCTTTCTTCTGTCATTACTTTTTGGCATCCTCAGGCATCTTTAAAGCTCATTCTCAGAATCATGGAGTATTCTGAGCTGGAAGGGACCCACAGGAGTCACCCAGTCCAACTCCTGGCCCTGCACAGACTCCCCAACAATCCCACCCTGGGCCTGAGAGCATTGTCCAAACACTCCTGGAGCTCTGGCAGGAGTTTTCCCAAATGCCAGAGCTGCTGTTTGCTGCCTTCCCTGATACTTGGTGTGCTTCCAGCTTTGTTCTGGGTCACAGGAGATCCTTGTGGAGAACTGGAAGCTCCTAAAATGACTGGACATGGGAGGTGGTGTTTTGTGTGTGTCAGAGGACATGCAGGAATTGTCCAGACCCCATTCCTTGACTCCCTGACCTCTCCCTGGCCTCAGGAGTTGAACTTCATTCTCTCACTGGGGATTTTGCCCAGGGAAGCTGTGGCTGCCCCATCCCTGGAAGTGTCCAAGGCCAGGTTGGGATCCACAATCCACCTGGAATAGTGGAAAGTGTCCCTGCCCTGACAGGGACTGGATGATCTTCAAGGTCCCTTCCCATCCAAATCCCCAATTCTGTGATTTCTGTGAGTTCTTAATGCCCTGGGGACTGTCAGCAAGCACAGACCTTCACACAATGATATTCCAGGTTCCTTGGTCTGCTCAGGAGTGATGACTCCTACTCCTCCAGGATGAAATGTTTAGGAAAACTGTGTGTGTAGACATGGAATGATGATCTCCTGGGACATTTCAGCATTTGAGGCCCTTCCTGTGCCATCACTAAGAGGAAGAAGCACCATGCACAAAAGATTTGAACATTCCCTTTATTGGTCACACGGATTAAATCGAGGCCTTTAGAAAACAAACAGAATTAACCTGCAAATAAAATTACAGATCAGCCCAGTCCTGTTTGTCAAGAGGCCCCATGAGATCACAGGGCAGTGGCTCCTGCAGGCCCTGAGATCACCAGAATCAGCTGCTTCTTGCCAGGTGTGCAATGATTCCCTGCACCGCTGTTTGTCCAGCAGAATTTTCCCCAAAATCACCAAAGCGGGGCTGGATTTACAGCAGAGAACGTGCTCCTGAATGTCTCATATTTGGAATAAGTGAAACCAAGGGGGATCCAGTTCCCCAGAATGGCTTTTCCTGAGGTGGGATCACAGACCATTGCATTCAGCATTAATCAGCAGGGAATTTTCTCCAGCTTTTGTTTTCCTTTTCCCTACCCTTCTCCTGATTTTACCCAGTGACTGCACCATTTCCAGGGAAGCTGGGAATTCTTTGGACACACTGGGCATGACAGTGGCTCCCAGTTTCCCCTGCCCAGCTGTGTTTGCTAAGCCCAGCCCAGGGGTGCACTCGGGCATCCCCCATTGCTGAGGTGCAGCCACAGCACAGCCCATGCTGCTGGAGCTATTCCTGGCACATGGAATCATCAGGAGACAGGAGCTGCATCACGGATGAGTAAGGAGCACTTGGATTATCCACACAAGAGAGTGAGCCAGGCACCGTGCTGGGCTCAGAACAGCCTTTGGATTTGAGGCTTCCTGACCAGCCAGTCAAACCAACCTGTCTGGGATGGTTTGTAAAGCAGGAAAGACACGTGGCATGGGAAAATCAGCCAGGATGCATCTTGAGAACAGTGTGTTGGGTCCCCAACAGCATCCCTGAACACCCCAAAAAGTCCTGCTCCTTCTCTGAGAGGCACAAATTTTCCCAAGCCAGGCCCTTTCTCTGAGCTGTGTCCCACAGCTGGGAGAAATGGGAAGCTGAGGGGCCCATGGGAGTTTTAGGGACAAGAAGAGCTATTTTCTTATGCTCTCTGCTATATATAGAGTCTGGCAAGCCCCCAGGGCTGGAACAACTTGCTTTTGTTGCTAAAACATCATTTGGAAAGGCCATTTTAGGCAAGTGCTGCTGTCTGGTGCCAGCTACACTGAGCAGGTGCTGTGGGCCCGAGCTTTGTCCTGACAGGAATGTGAGGAAAACTGCTGGAACCCAGGCACGTGCTCCCAGAGCTGCTGTTACTTCCCTGGGAGCCTCAGAGCTTCTTCCTACTAAGGAGCTTTTGCCTCCTGGGAGGGAGCCTGTAAATCTAATTACACACTGAGTGTTGGAGCAGCCAGCAGAGACCTCAGGTGTCCCCAGCTCTGTTTCAGATCCTGTCCCCTGGTGCAGATGAACTGCAGGACTGTCCAAGGTTCAGCTGAACCCAGCCTGCCCTTTGCAGCTTGATCCCAGACAGCACTTGGTGCACTTTGCCACGGATAATTAGCCCAGATTTGAAAGCCTTTCCTCCAGGCAGGTTGTGAAGGGAGTGGAGCCATTTGGAAAACAGCAGAGAGCTGGAAATGAGATGCTGAGAGCTGGAGCAGGGTGGAGCCCCCCGTGTGTGTATCCCTGTGTTATGCCCATCCTTCTGCTGTGATTCCTAAGCTGCTGTTGTCACACATTCCAGGGGAGCAGGTGCTCACAAGCGGGGCCCTGGGGGGGTGCCCAGCTGCTTCTTCTCCTGCAGGATGTTCCCAAAGAGCCGGGCTGCAGCCATGGCACAGCCCCAGTGGATGGTGATCCCAAACCCGCCGTGGCCGTAGTTGTGAATCACCTGCGGGAGAGAACAACAGAATCCCAGGATGGGTTGGGGGGAATCTCAAAGCCCGTCTTGTCCCATCCCCTGCTGTGGGCAGGGACACCTTGGAGCCCAGATTGCTCCAAACCCTGTCCAACCGAGCCCGGAGCACTTGCAGGGGTGGGGCAGCCACATCAAGAATTTGTTTCAGTTATCTCTGACATTTATCCCTGGGGTCAAAGATTCCCTTGGTGTTAGAGGGGGGAGATGGAGAGAGGGACAATCACTTGACAGCAGGGTCTTATCACTGCCCCGGACACCGTGATGGGGCACAATTAACACAGTCGTTAATTACACTCGGCCCCCGGGGCTGTGCGGGTACCTCTGCCTGGAGATTCCCGAGGCGGATGCTCTCCCGCTCCAGGCGGACCGAGCGCCGTGCTGGTCTCAGGCCGCTCCACTCAGCTACGATCTTCGCCTTCTGGAAACAAAAGCACATCAGCACCGCACAGCATTCCCTGGAATCCCACCAGCCGAACCTCACAGCACCAGGTGAACCCCGAGATGAGCTGGGACAGGGGGTTCCCCATCCTGCAGCAGCTCCAGGCAGAACAATTTGGGACGGCAGTGCCAGCCTGCAGCTGAGGCAAATCCCTGAGCCAAAGCACCACATCCTTTCCTGCTAATCCGGGGAAGAACAGCAGCACTGGGAGTGGACACAACCCAGCCTCACCCCACACAACCCTTCTCTAAAGGTATGGGGACACCATAACCAAAGGGCTGGAACCTCCCAAAGCCCTGGTTCTGTTTTTTTACGCACTACATGAGTAATTATTATCCCTACAAACCTTGTCTCAGTGCCAGCCCCAGCCCTGCCTGTCCCTCAGGCAGGTGGAAGAGCCCCACATGTCCATGATGGACACACAGAAACCCCAACTCATGGAAACATCGAGGTCCTGTGGTTTGTCCCAGTTCCCATTCCTGCATCCCAGCTCCCCATGCTGGCAGTGGGGTCACCCACCTGGAGAGCCGGGAGCAGCCGGCAGCAGCTGTCCCAAACGGATTTGTGATCCTTGGCACTGTTCTCCTCACTCCAGTTTCCATGCTGGTAAATCCCTCCCAGGACCGTGAACTCGCTCCTGCACCGGGAGCCAAAGGAGACACACGGTGGTGACTTGTCCCCAGCTGTCCCCTGTGGGGCCACCACATGGAGGGACACGGTGTGAGTGGATCCTGCTACACCCTGAGCCTGCCAAATATTCCTGTGAGAGAAACTCCCACAAGGAGCAGATGGAGAGCGGTGCCTGCACGCCTGCTCGTGAGCAAGTCTCTCATTAAATCCTGTCAGCCCTTCCTTGTCTGGGCAAAGCAGACAGATAATTCCATCCTTATCAAACAGGTCTGCTCCTGCCTGGCTCAGGAAGAGCTGAAAGGCATGGGATGGCTCTGGAGGTGAACACAGAGAACAGATTGGTGCTGCTGCTGCCCCAAACTCCTGTGGATTAACAGAGGACAGGAGGCAGGTTAAGGTTGATTAGCGCCTGGAGGGGTCTGTATTGGCTGGACCCTTCTAAAACCTTGTTTGATCATTGGGAAGCACAAAAGCAAAAGGAGGGACCCTCCAGGGCTGAGGTCTCCAGCAAGGAAGGGGTGTCCTCCACGTGAGCACTGGGTCCAGCTCTTCCTTTGGGATCAGCCTGGCGCCCAGCTCTGACAGCTCGAGCTAAAACAAGCACAGGCAGAGGAATTCATCTGTGGCTGGCACCGTGATCAGGAATCACTCAGAATATGCTGCATGGGGGCTGTCAGCCTGCAGAGCTCCTGTTTACACCCTGGCTTACTGCCTAAGCAGTATTAGGACAATAGGAATAATAGGACAAATATTAGGACAGTAGGAAGTGTCAGAGATGCAGCATCCAAGTTCCAGCTTAAAGACCCCTCTCCATTGTCAGAGCAGGGTCACTGCTGGCCCTTGGGAGGAAGCAGAGCTGAGATGAACAGCAGATGGATTTATTTATCCCATGGTATAGCTCCCCAGGCAGGGCCAGGAGTTGGACTCGATCCTCGTGGTCCCTTCCAGCTCAGGATATTCCATGATTCCGTGATAAAGCCAATGAGATTCTCCCAGGCTCACCAGCAGCTCAGAGGAAAGTGAGGGAAAGGCTGAGCTTTCTCAGGGAGGTTTTGTTGAAGAAAAAGAATTCCTGCCCTGTTTTTATGGAAGCATGGATCAGCAGTGCCTTTCCCCACCCTGAGCTGCTGCACCACAGTTTGGTCCACACCATTGATAATAAAGATGGCCACAGATGTAAAAACAAAGTATCTCCCCCAAAATATCCGCTCCACTGTCAGTGCCTGGGGATTTGGACGGGTTTGAGTCTGCTTTGGTGAGACTTGGTCCTTGGAAAAGGACAGGACATGGAAGAACCAGGGTGCAGGGTGCTCTGTGCCGACTGGGAGCTCCCTCACTTTGCTGCCCACATCCTTCTGCTCTCCTCCCACGCAGCCAAGAAAAGCACCAGGGATGAAGCCAGGCCTGGCAGACACCAGCAGGAGCCAGCTCCCAGATGAGGGGACAGTGACAGAGGAATGTCACTGGTGCCAACCAGCCCTGCCTCAGCCATTGTCACCTACCCTGGGATGATGTAGGGTGAGTTGTAGATCCCGGAGTTCAAGTTGTGAGTGATGATGAAATGCTTCACCCACGGAGCCAGGACCTGGGAGATGAAGGGGAGGAAGTCAGAGCTGGAGAGTGGGTGCCAGGTTAGGGGGCAGCAGGAGGGACACAAGGATCCAGATATGAGACCCTCCCTTAGCTCTGTGTTCCCTGTGCTGGCTTCCCTGGGAAGATGGGAAGACAGGAGTGCAGGTAGGGAAGAGCTTCCTACTCGCCTGTGTTTCTCCAAATAATCACCATCTTCTCCCAAAGATTTTATGTCTTTTTTTATTATCAGCATTGTGCCTCTGACCTCCCCCAGCCCTCACCCTGTGGAGGAACAGCCTGGAGACTGAGGGCATTCCCACAGCTGAACCAGGAATGGGATCCTGGGTGGTTTCACATGAGCAGTGTTTGCTGGGAATCAGGTCCTGATCCCAGTGTGGATCCAGCCACAAGCCCATGGTTTTCCCCAGAGGGCACAGACACTCCTCGTGGTAACAGCTGGGTTTTTGGGAAGCCCCAAAAAACCCATCTCACCTTGATCAAGGCCCCCCATCTCACCTTGATGATCTGGCCCCGGCCAGGCTGCAGCTCTGGGTCGGGCTGCAGATCCCCTGCTCGCACCCCGCTGCAGTTTAGCACCACATCCACACCCTGGGAAAACAGCTGAGGAGAGAGGGACACGGCTGGGAGCAGCACACAGGGATGCTGCCACAGAAGCACAACATTCCTGCTTCCAAATGAGCCAAGTGCTCTTTCCAACAGTCAGGAAATGGATAAACCATAAGGGCAAGATCCAGGGCACAGCTTGCCCAGCCGGCTCCTGCTGACACCCCATGTGTGCCACCGAGCCATTCCAGGGAAAGCTGCCAATCCATGCTGGATAAATGTTCCACCCTGTCCTCTGTCAACCATCCCTAAATACCCAAGACCCTTTATCTTTCCTGGTAGAATTTATTTCCCGGATCTTGGCATAGTCTTGCTGCTGTCCCCTGGCCCATCACTCATGCCAAGGAATATCCCAGAGCAGCATCTGCTGCTTCTCCACTCTGAGATGGGGCTGTGCCCTCTGCCATGGGTCCACATCCCCACTCACCTCTTGGAAAGACTCAACCTTCTTATGGAAAAACTTCACTCCCCTCTGTGTCAGCCTGGGAAGCACAAGTTCATTTGTTACTGGCAAATTAAAAGCAAATGTTCAATACCAGGACACCACCTCAGCATCAGAAATTACAGGAATAAAATCAAGCCCCAAATTCTTCCAAAGCCAAAAGCACTTGGATGCAGCTCCAAGTATCCCAACACTTTCATTTTTGTCATGCAAAAAAATCCACTCCTGGGCTCACTGTTAAAGTGTTACCCCACTGGGGCAATGGAAAGGAATTCCAGAGTCTCTTCTCTGCTTCCTGGGGATGCATCTCTGCCTACCCTATTCTGATGTGCAGGATGAAAATCCACACCTGCAGCCAGAGGAAACAGGAGCAGCTGCACTCACCTGTTGGTGAGCCAGGGCAGGTAACTCCTGCCCTCCAGCATCAGCGCCGTGTTGAACCAACCGTAGCTGAAACAGAAGGGGAGGAAGCTGTGAGGACCTACAGGAGCCTTCTGCCCCAAATTCCTGCCAGCCACTGTGGATCTGGGACCCCAATTCCCCTGGGACCCTCCTCACATGAGTGCATGATTTTCCCTCTCTTTTTACAGCATAAAACACCTTCTGGTTTCCTCCCACATTTTAACACTGGTGAGGTAAGAAAGGAGCTGGAATGGTTTCTGTGCTGGGTTGCTGCTTTTTGGGCCATTTGAGCTGTTTCCTACTTATTTTAAAGGAAGCAGTTTTAAAGAAGTGAGGACATTTCTATGCCTGCAGTTCCTTGTCCCACTGCCCCGTGCCAGGGCTGTGTTCAGGAGGCATCCAGGACTGTTCTACTTGAATATCCAAAAAAAGCAGCCTGAAAAATACCTGTAACCAGGGAAGAGTTCGAGTTCTTTTGGTGTCAAGTTCCTGAATCCCAGGACAATGTTCTTCCAGGATGGGTCCTAGAGCACAGAAAGTTCTGAGGTCATTCATGAACAGGGATCACCGTGGGACAGAAGTTGTGGAGGAACACAGGTGGGTGTGCAGCTCCCAGCACAGCTGGAGAGGCTCTCTCACTCCCACTTCCCAAGGGCTCAGCCCTTCCTCACACCGATATTGCCTCGGGAGCACAGAAGACACCGTGTCCCAGGCATTGGCACAAGGCAAACTTGGAAATATTGGGAATCATTGGCTTGGAAGAAGCACAGCCACACCCATGGCAGGCAGCCGCTGAGCTGGAGCCCTTCCCAGCCCCGGCTGTGACCTGCTCCTTACCGGCACCGGCTCCGTGAACAGGTTGTAGCCAGAAATGAGGAAAAGCCCCATTTCCTTGGCTGCTGCGGAGTGCATGTGCCCGAGGAGGTAATCGAACGTCTCTTTATTCCAGAGCCTGTGATGAGAATGGGAGAGAGGTGGCTCTGCCAGCCCCACGGAGCTGTGCCGGGGCGGCTCATGGCACACAGGGAGAGGGACACGGCACCATCCTCCTCCTCCTCCTCCTGCCTTACGTCTCCTGCAGGTTGCCATGGTCGCTCAGGTAGGGCTGCCACAGCCCGGCTGCCCCGTCGCTGGTGGTGTGGGGGGTGAAGCGATCGGCGTAGATCTCCAGCTCCAGGGAAGGCACCAGCCCCTGGAACTGCTCATGGATGCACAGGGCGCTGGAGAGCCCGATCACCCCGGCCCCGATGACGGCTACACGCATGGCTCCGGCTCCTGCAAGGGATGAGGGGTCCAAGGGCAGTGCCGGGGCTGCTGGACGAGCTGGGAACACCGCGGGGGAACATCAGCTCCCAGCCCTAACATCTCAACTAAACCATGGCACCGAGTGCCACATCCAATCTTTTTATAAACGCATCCAGGGATGGTGATTCCACCACCTCCCCCAGCAGACAATTCCAGTACTTTATCACTCTTTCCATAAAAAACTTTTTCCTAATATCCAACCTATACTTCCCTTGGCTCAGGTTAAGACTGTGTCCTCTGGTTCTGTCAGCTGCTGACTGGAGAAAGAGACCAATCCCACCTGACCACGGCCACCTTTCAGGGAGTTGTAGAGAGTGATAAAGTCACCTCTGAGTCTCCTTTTCTCCAGGATAAACAACCCCAGCTCCCTCAGCTGTTCCTCACAGGGTTTGTGCTCCAAGCCCCTCACCAGCTTCGTTGCCTCCTCTGGATGTGCTCAAGCATCTCAATGTCCTTCCTAAACTGAGGAGCCCAGAACTGGACAGAGCTGCGGCCCCTCTCTATGCTCTGGTTCCCTGCTGACAGCGCTTCCCTGCCTTGGAAAAGCCCTGTGGTCACTGCCTGTGCAAGGAATGGACAAAAAGCAGTTTGGGGAAGGGCTGGGTGTGCAGATCCTTGTCTGCCTCCAGGAGCAGGAATAAATTCCAGCCCACAGATTTTTTTTTGGCCAAGGTGAAGTCCAGCATTTCTGCTGTGACAACAGTGGGACTGACATTTGCTGGGATGGAGGGATGAGTCATTGGAATGGCACAGCAGGAGCTGCTTCCCATCTGCCACAGTTTTCTAACCCTCAGGAATCAAAGTCACCTCCTCCACCAGGGACAGGGTGGACCCTAGCTGCCCCTACAGCACCAGCTGAGGAGGGTCTGCCAAAAAATAATGGGAATATCCATTTTCCACCGGTTTACCTGCAGAGTGTGGGGTCCCCGGAGCAGTCACTGCCGTGTCCAGAGGCTGCAGAGTCGGAGTTGTTATTACAGCCCAGCAGGGCAAAGTCTGAGTGTCCAGGGGAGTCGGGCCAAAGTCTCCTCTCGCTCCAGGGAAGTGGAGTTCCCACGTGATGCCCCTGGCAGGTCGCCTCGGAGTCATGGAAAATGGGGCAAATCAGTGCCAAAACGCCATCCCTGCCACTTGTCTCCATGGTAATCACTGGCGGACCAGGACACAGGAATGTTTAGTGGGCATGGTCTTGGAAGTCTTTTCCAATGGCAATGATTCTATGGCTTCCCAGCATACAGATTTGCAGAGTCACTTAGATTGGAAAAGACCACCGAGGTCAGCCTTTGACTGATCACCATCTTGCTAACTAGACCAGCACACTAATGTCACATCCAGTTGCATCCTGAACACAAGATTTCTGCGGGATCTGGAAAAATTGAGTGCTTCTGGCTCAGTTTTTGAGTAGGAGGAGAAGCTGAGGGAATCGGGATTGTTCAGCCTGGAAAAGAGAAGGCTTTGGAGGAACCTAATTGTGGCCTTCCAGTACCTGAAGGCAGCCTGATAGAAAAATTGAGAGTGACTATTTGCAATGGCCTGGAGTGACAGGACAAGGGGGAATGGCTTCACACTGACAGAGAGCAGGGTTAGATTGGATATTGGGAAGAAATTCCTCCCTGTGAGGCTGGGGAGGGTCTGGCACAGGCTGCCCAGAGAAGGTGTGGCTGCTCCACCCCTGGAAGTGTCCCAGGGCAGGTCGAACGGGGTTTGGAGCAACCTGGTGCAGCGTGGCGGCGAAGGAACGGGATATTGGGATGGGCCGAGAGACATCACCCACCAAAACAAGCCACGCCCACACAGCGAAGCCACGCCCCAAAGTGTCCCCGCCCTTTCCCTCGCAGGCCCCGCCCCGGCCCCGCCCCTTCCCGGCGTGAGGGGGAGGCGGCCGCGGCCCCGCAGGTGCAGCCATGGCGCTGGTCACCCTGCAGCGCTCGCCGACCCCCAGCGCCGCCTCCTCGGCCAGCACGAGCGAGGTGAGCGGTGACGGGATGGGCAGGGACGGAGAGGGAAGGGGGGAGTGAGCCCCGGGAGCGGCGGATGGGGAGCGGGGAGGGGCGGGGTGAGGCCCCGCTTGGGGACAGGCCCCTACAGCCCCCCCCAGCACCCCGTAACCCAAAGCTTCTGGCTCCATCACTCTCACAGACCAAGGTTCCTCATGGTCGCGGCCTCACGGCTCTGGCCCTTCACAGCTTTCCCCCTCCAGCTGCTGGTTCCACCCTCTCGCGGCCCCTTGGCCCTCCACAGCCACTTGTCCCGTCTTCATCCCCTCGCAGCCCCCATGGCCTGACTTCCGACAGCCTCCTGGCACCAGCTCAGCCCCTCACAGTCTCCCCAGCCCCTGGTTTCATTCCCTTCACAGGCGCTGGTCCCTCATGGCTCTCAGCCCTACAGCCCCCTGGTCTCCCATAGCCACTTACCCCCAGCCTTCCTCTCATTGCAGCTCCCATAGTCCTGAGCCTCACAACCCCCCACCACCACTCCCTGGCCCAGCTCAGCCCCTCACAGCCCCCAGCCATCCCAGCCCCTTCTTCTCGTAGCCCCCGATGCTGCCCAGCCCCAGCCTTTTGATGCTGCCAGGCTGAGCCAGGCCTGGCTCTGTCCTGCCATCCCCTGCACACACAGCCCCGTTCCCCCATGGCTGTCCCCCATTCCCCCATGGCTGTCCCCCATTCCAACCCTCAGCTGGCAGGTAGTCTGAGTTCCCTAAACCCTAGGGCAGCCTGCTTCACCTCTCTCTTGCCAGGTAGATCCCTGGGCAGAGTGCTGGGCATATCTTCACGGAGCAGCTGTGCTGGCCCTAGACCTTGTCCCTGCTTGGCATCCCAGAGCTGTCACCACCTCCTGCCCCAGGGGTGCTCTGCTTTGCCCTGTGTTATCCCTCTGTCCCTGTCATGGCACTGCCTTTCCCCACCTCTGCAGCTCCTGCCCCTCGGAGCTCACGCCAGCCCTTCCCCATTGTCAATCCTTCAGCAGCAGCTCCCATCCTGCTCCACTCCATACTTGTGCCACTCCTCACTGTGGCACAGCCTCCACTGTGCTGCTGCCCTCTCCTTCTGCTCTGCTGCTCCAGGGCGTGTACCTGTCACTTCACCTGCCCCATGGTGCCATCTCTGTCCTGCTGGCCTGGCACTCTGTGTGTCCCAGCTCTGCTGCACAGCCCCTTCACTCCTGTGCCCCTGAAATGCCCTCTCCTGCCTCTGCCCAGCCTTGGGCTTCTGCTTTCCCCACCCCGCAGCTCCCAAGTGCCATCCAAACACAGCTACACCTCCAGTTTCTCTTTCTTCTTGCCTTTTTCCCTCCTAACCCGTCCCATTTGTGACCCTCAAAGACAGGCCTGGTGTTTCTCTGCACATCCTCCCTGTGCATCCCTCTCCCCCCACGCTTCTTTCCTTTGATGTTTGCTGCCCTTGGCTTCGCTGTGTCCCCACTCCTGCCAGGTAAACAATCCTATTTGTCACCTGTCAGGTCCCTGTGACTCCCCTGATTATCTGGTCTGAGGGGGGAGCAGGAGGGGGGAGCCACAAAGCTCCCAGGTTCTCCCTGGCCCCAGGGGCTGCGGGGGGTCCCTGGCTGCAGGGACCCAGTTTGGGCCACGCTGTGCCAATTGAGGGACTTGGAGATGTGAGCTGCACTTTTTGAAGGAGTTTCCAGAAGGAATTTTGTGGCATCTCGTTTAGACAAAGCCTTAAACAAGACCTAGTGGCCACCCAATCTAGGGAGGAGAAAATGAGCTGTAACCCCAGAGCAGGCAGTGGAATTAGACTGGATTTAACTGGTGCAGGTGGGAGAGGAGTCAAAGCAGGCCTTGCCTTGTACATCTGTCTTAGGCATTGCTTTGTGTCAGAGCTGCTGCTAGTGACTGTATTTTCTGTGGGGTGACCATACAATTCTCCTTTTTCCTCCCAAAAATGCTGCCCCAAATTTGCTGCCAGGTGTTGTCCATGGCAGGGCACTTCTGCCACCAGCACCCACAGCTCAGGTGTGCTGTGCTGGCTCTCAGAGAAAGAGAGTCCTGTTAAAATGGTCTCTTCTGGCATGAAATACCATTAAATTATGATTTTCTGATTCAGTATGTTGTTTTTGCAAAGTTAATTTAAAGAAAAATCCCATCAAAAGGTGCCAGCCTGCTCCTGTTCTTTTAGGATCTTTCTTGGAAGGAAAATCAGGGTTCATTGGGCCTTTTAGCTGAATAATTACTAGAAGATATTTTAATGGGAAATTATGACCTTGCTAATTGTGACTGTGCTGTTTTGGCCTCTCCTAACTCACGACCCCAAAGGAATTTATAAAATGGATGCTGCTGCCTTGACATAGTGGGCCACAAATTCTTAAGAGAGAGTGGTTCACACACACTTGCAGACTTGCCCTGCTTGTCCATCTCCCTTCCATACACCTCCCACTCCCTGTGGTCCTTCAGAGTGGCCACACTCAGCAGAGTCCCCAGGGAGGGTCGTGGCAGTGGCTGGTGAGGTCTGGCCCTGGTGGGATGAGCAGCTGCAGCTCCACAGCATCCCCCCAGTGTGTGCTGCCCCCCAAACCCTGCCAACTCTGAGGGGTGCTCTGAGCAGGACACGGCAGGAGGGCTCGGCGTGGCAGCCTCGCTGCTGCCTTGCTTTGGTCTCCCTGCAGTTTTTAGTAGAAAGTGCAGGGAAAGTCAGCTTTGGGAACAGCTCAGCTCCTGCAGGAGAGGAGCCCTCAGCAGCTCCAGAGGCAGCCCTGCTGCTGAGCCCCAGCTGACGACATCCAAGAGTCATCATCCTCGCAGTCACATTTGTTTAAAAAGGAAAAAAGTGTTTCTCCCCTTTGTTGCTATGTGACAGCCCCAAACAAACAGGAGGGTGACCCTGCCAAGGTCCCAAACCTGCCAGACCTTCCCAGGGCTGGGGGATCTGCCAGTGGGGGCACTGGGACTCGGGGTGCTCTGGGACCCTGCCTGCAGCCCAGCTCTGCACTGTAAACAGACTAAAAATAGCCATGGTATGCTCCTCACCCTCTGCTGGGTCAGTCGGGACAGCCTTGTGCATCTCCCTTCCTCCAAATGGCCACAGTTCCGATATCCGGCCTCTGCTCTTGCATTTGCAGGATTTTTTTTCCCCCCTGGCTTTACTTGGTTCTCACAGATTGTCAGCAGAGCAGGTCCTGTGCCCTCCAGCCTCCCAAGTGCTAACTGGAGAGGGTGGGGAGCAATTCAGGTGTCCTCACTCCTCCAAAGCTCCAGTCCTGAACATTTGAAATTATACAATTTGCTTATTTTTAACTTGTACAAAACCACCTGGAAACAAATAACTCTTATGGGGAGCCTTGTTTGTTATGGGTTCTGAGCAATGCTGTAGGAAATACCAGGATGTTCCCCAAGTGTCAGCCCTGATGGAGCCTGATTCCTTCAAGGCTTTTGTCCCTCCAGCTGTCAGGATCTGGTGTGCTGAGAGTGTGGAAGTTTTCCTGTAAGCTCTCTGCTTTGCTTTTTGGGCCCGAATCTTCTCCCCAGGACAGCCGTGCTCTCCAAGGGGATGCTCCCAGCCCTTTCTCTGTACTCACGCAGGACCAAAGCAGAACTATCTTAGAGCCTGTTGTTTTGGGTTGGTTTTGGTGTGGGTTTTTTTTGTTTTGTTTTGTTGTTGTTGTTGTTTTTGGTTTTATTTTTTTGTCAGCTCTGGATGCAATTAGCCCCAACTCTGCTTTCTTTAATAAGGAATTTTGCCTAGAATCTACTAGGGAAGTTGAAGGGGATGACTGGAAAGCACAACTCTGTGAAAATGCCTGGTTTTGGAAGCAGGCTGAGGTCACACTTCTCTTTAATAAAATGTAGTGCCACCTGAGCAGCCAGATTTGCTTCCAGGGGGACTTTCCACCAGTGCCTGGTGCAGAAGTGCCCATTTTAATCCATGCCTGCCACCAAAGCAGCGTGTTCCCCAGGAAGGCAGCAGGCAGAGGACGTGCATTGTCCTAGCCTGGGGACACGTGTGCCGGCATCCAGGTGGAGGCAGCCTCCTCGTCCTGCCGCTGTGAGCCCTGGAGCTGCACGTCAGGTGCTGGAGCTGGGACAGTCCCAGGGAGCACTTCTGGCTGTGTCCCTGTGCTTGGGACACCTCGAACCCCATATATTTGTGCTATGGCTGCCAGCTGTTGCCCTCACGTGTGTGCGCGGTGGCAGCGAGGTGTGCGCTCCGGTGACGTCGGGGTTGGCGCTCTTCAAAGCGCTCTGCGCTCCGGGACCAGCTTGCAGGATTAGGACCTAATAGCTTTAAAATCCCCGTGAGCCCCTTTGTCACCCGGCGCCGGCTGCTGGTGGCGTACAGGACTAGGGAGTCTCATTTATCCCTTGCCCCGGGAAGAAAAACCCCACGGGAAACAGCCACTCACCCTCTGTTGGTGCCGGGATTTTATTTAAAGGTGTGATGTGGAAACAACCAACATGTAACTCTCTTGTATCTTTTCTCCCCTCAGGCGGAGGTCGGCAGCGATGAAGAGCGTAGACTTAATGTTAGGTAAGCAGAGCTTTTGGGCTCTAAACACGTTTCCATTGTTGTTAATTGTCTGCCGAGCGTCCGAGTCCTGATCCCGCAGAGATCCCCGAGCCTGTGCCTTGCCTGGAGGGGATGGCGTGGTCTGCAGAGAGCTGAACCTGGGGATGCTCTCTCCCTCATCAGTTTTGAGATGAACATTTAACGAGCTGAAAGAATAAAAGAGAGTTTATGATCCTTTTTCCCCTGCTGGGAAGACACTGGAAAATTACTGGTCAGCTCTGGCCACAGCACTTTAATGTTATCACAGCATCTCTGGCTCTGCTGCTGCTCCCTGAGGCTGGGGCTCCGCTCAGGAAGGGGGCTGTGCTCCCAGGGTGGGGAGGAGAGAGCTCTGCTCATTCTTGGGTATTAACTACCAGGAATTTGCCTCCCTGGGGTCGTGCAGAACCACTGTGTTCATATGAGGGGAAGAAAGAGCTGAGCTGTCCTGCCGGGGAAGAGAGAGGCTCCTCTTGCTGACACTGTGCAGCTCCAAAGTGGTGACACAAGCTCATGTGCCAGGGCCCTGGCTAATGGGGCTCTGAGTAATGCTGTGGATGGCTCACTCAAGCCTGGCTCTTGCAGACAGCTCTTACCCTCTAACCTGTAAACCACAGCCCAGGGGAGAAGTGTAAAGGCACAGCAACGGTATAGCACTCAGTCTCTTCTCCTTGTCCCTGCTTCCTGCTTTTGTTATCCTGGGTTCAGGAAAAGTAAAGCCCCTCGTGCTGCTGCTTGGGCTGTACTTGCCCTGCAAGCAAAGTCAGAGACCAGAAAGCAGGGCTGCTCATGGATAGAGAAGGAAATTTGATTTTTTTTTTTCTGTGTTCTGGGGTGGTGTCACTTGGCTGCAGCCTGCCTGGAAGGCCTGGGACTCCATGGCTGTCCTGTCTGCACACATATGGGTTGCAGACAGAAGTGCTGTGTGTCTGTTCTGTGTGCTCTCCTGTGTATGGGCATTTCGTGGCTGTCTCTAATGCCATTTGAGAGCTGACTTTGTGGGGAATGGATTTTGTATTGATTAAATCATAATTCAGGATTCCTCGTTCTGCTCCTTGTACAATGCAAGGCCCCAGGAGGAACCTGTTGAAGCCATTAACAGCCACAGAACCCTAATTCTTGTGCTTTTCCCCACGTGGTATTAAACAGTAAGATGTAACCAAGCAGGATGGCAGCCTCCTCTTTTGGATCTACAGTTCCGTGCTGAAAGAGAACATACAGCTTTATGCTCTTCACTGCAAATGTTCTCACTATACAAATAAATCCTGGTGAGATCCTTGGATTTGTGATCACCTTTAGTCTGTCTGCAAGCCAGGTGTGTGCATCCACCCCTGACCAGAGCCACCAGCAGTGTAGATGCACTTAGATCAGGCTTAAAGGCTGATGCTTTTCTCCTGGCTGTTGAAAAATGCTGCAGCACTGACGTTGGACACTGTGATCCCATGAGCTCCCTCTGTCCTTCAGTCTCCTGGGGCTGCTCTTCTGTATACGATTGTCAGGATAAGAATCTGGTAATTAAATAGCCAGACAGACCTCAAGAATCAGATGCCTCTCATGCACAGCCTCTGCTGTCCTCAGGGGGAAACACTGCCAAGAGCTGGAGGAAACGTGCAGACACAACGCAGATGATAAATGGAGCTCCTGTTTGGTGGGTCGATCCTGTCCCCTTCCCACTGGCTGCTGTCCCCTTCCCTGCTCTGGATCAATCTGCTGAGACTCTGCCCGGTGCCCAGGGGGTGGCAGAATTGTTCAACTTCTCTGAAAAATCCCTGCAGGATGGTCTGTGCTGGTGTTTGTGCCTTGTTCAATGCTGGTCTAGCCTTGGTGACAGCTGGGCTTTGTCACACGTACCCTGAGCACAGAGGTCAGCAGTCCAGCCCCTGGCTTTGCAGACCTTGGAGTTCTAATGGTGAGGGAAAAGAAAGGATTGTTGGAAATATATCCCCACCGTGCTGCCAGCTCAAGCTGTGTTTCATCAATACAGGATGGCTGTGCTAGTACACATTTATGACATAATGTGTTCATCTGCCTGGTGAACAAATTATTTTTGTTCATTCCAAAACATTCTGGAATTTTTGTTTGAGCTTGCATGGTTGGATCTGGTTCCATGAGCCATCTGATTGTTTTCTTGGAGGAGCAGGTCTGTATCATGGTTTTGCACCCAGCCACATCTTGCTGCTCCCTGGTTATCCTTCCTTATGGTTTCTGTCATTCCAAAATCCTTTTCTTTCTCCCTGGAACCGCTTCTACCTCAGCACAGACCAAGGGGCCATGCTCTAGGTTTGGCTTTGCTTTCAAAGATAATGCTATCTGCATTTTCTCAGATGTTAATCTGCTTTAAGTCATCTTTTTCTCTTTTACCAAAAATGTGGAAGGTCCAACAATATAACATCCACACTGTTCTCAGCAGACGGCCAGGAGTCTGTGTTGCTCCCTGAGGGTAAAGACTCAGAGCAGAAGGAAAAATGAGAGATCCGAGAGCCCTGTTGGGCTTATTGCAGCCAGAAGCTGCACGTCTGAGCTGTGTTATCAGTGTGTGCTCAAACCTTCCCTCCTGGATAACCATCAGGGAGATGCTGTGGCTTGATCCCTTTTCCCCTAATGGTTCAGAGCATCCAGAGCTCACCCAAATCTTTGTAAAACTGCTGCCAGGGCCAGGCCAAGCCCATGGGAGGACGTGTTAGCCTAGACTTAAGCACAGCCTGAAGTTCTCTGAGATCGAGTTCCGTGTGAGCCTTGTGCGTGCGGTGCTTGTGGCCTTATCTCAGCCCCAGATCCTGCTGCTCCAGCTCCCAGCAAACTCCCAGGAGATGCTATCAAGGAGGAGGCAGAGCAGAGTCCAGCTCTTTCCCAGCTGCCTGCTCCAGCACAGGGCTGGATGTGCAGTTTTACCTTTTTGGTGTGACCCAGTTGATTCTCACCCTTGGCCGTGTGCTGGCTCTGTCACACCGAGGCAGAGGAGATGTTGTACAACCCAAATCGCTCTGTGAGTGTTGGCTGTTTCTCAGATGTGGTTGGCAAACACAGCAAGATAATCACTGGTTTTAGTTACAAATATAAATAGGGTTGTTTAGCCAGTGATTCTGTAATCTTTGCCATTATTGGCTTTCCAGTCACAGCCTGAATGCAGGGCTAGGTGAATGTTTTCAGGCACCTTCTGCAGAGAGACAGAGGTTCAAGCACTGCAGAAGGGCCTGGAAGTTGGTTATCTCCAGGTGCTGATCAAGCCTGAAGATGGTTATGGAAAGAATTGTTCTTGTTTGGCACCTTTAAACCAAATTTTAAGAGCTGGCAAGAGCAGCTGTGGGAGGTAGAGGTTTTGAGGGTTGGGCTTGTGTACATTTGCAGATTAGTGATCAACAGGACAGTCATTGGTGCAGACAAACTCTTAACAGAGCAACAGCATGTTTAGATTGGATATCAGGGACAATTGCTTCATGGAAAGAGTTGTCAAGCACTGGAACAGGCTTCCCAGGGCAGTGGTGGAGTCCTCATCACTGGAGGAATTGAAAAACTGTGTGGATGTGGCACTTGGGGACATGGTTTAGTGGTGGCCTTGGCAGAGCTGCAGGAACAGCAGGACTTGATCTTGGAAGTCTTTTCCAACCTAAATAATTCCATGATCATCCCTCTGGCACACACCACAGGGCACCATTGTATCTTATATCAGATATATATTTATATTATACACTTAATGTATATTTAATGTGCATTATATTTAAGTGCAGCAAAATTATCTTTTTACACCTTGATCCAGAATTTCTTTTGGGATTTAGGAGCACATTTTGCTGGGGCAGCACTGGGTGAATGCCTTGTACCCACAGCCACAGTGCTGGGCAGGAGGGAACACAGGGGCAGCTGCCTTGAGGACTTATTTGTGGGGACAGCAGCTCATGACAGCCTTGACAAGTCCTGCTGCCTGCAGATTGGTTGTGTCCCGGGGAGCTGGTGGGAGATCTCGGGGCAGAAGTTGCTGACTTCATGAAGTGTTCAAAACAGGACGTTGAATCACATCCTGGCCGGTGGCAGCATCCTGCCTTAGCGTGCTCCGTACAATGGGGAGGCACGGGCCCAGCCCCCGGCCCTCGGGAGCTCTCAGCCTGGGGGTGTGGCCCTGGAAGCTCAGGAAGGTATAATTAGGCCTTTACGGTTTGTGGTGGGCTGTGTGTGGATGTTCCAAGGCCACAGAGCTGAGGAAACGTTCACTTGTTTGACACTTATTTAAGATCTGGCCTTCCCAGGAAACCTTTGCTGACTTGAAGTTGAGCAATATGAGGAGTTTATTTGGTTGTAGGTAGAGCAACAGCAGGAGAGCTGCCAATTTGAAGAGGTGATGATCAGACTCTTTTGGAATTGTATCTAAATCTTTTGGGGTTTTTTTTCTTCCGTGAAACCTCAGCAGTTTGGCAGAACCCAAACCACGAGGCCCTATTATCAGAGGTGCTGGCTGTGCACTGAGCACTTGTTCCTGTAAAAAGCCAGTGTGGTCACTGTTTATTTAGGTGTTAGAGCTGGATCAGAACAATATTTTGGTTTCAAATGCCTCTTGATTTTAAATATCTTTATCTTTGATAATTTTCTGCCAAGATCTGTGAGTCAGGGATTTCTCATACAAATCAGAGCTGTGCTCTGCCTGGCAAGTGCTCCTAAGCTGTTTTTGGAATGGGGAATGGACAGAACACCTTCCTAGGCCTGGTTTTGTTTCTAATGAAGAGTGTTGAGATTATTTCCTGGGAGCACTGAGGTTTTTTCCCCAAACATTTACACATCTCTTTGCAGCGTTTAAATCCTTGATGCAGAATCACTTCACCACTGCACAAAAAGAAGCCCAGATTCAAACAGATTAGAGTGCACACCACAGCCATCAGTTGTTTAGGTTTATCTGGGATCAGGACTCTCCTCTGCAGGGCTTGTCTTCCCTCTCTGAAAATTTTAGTTTCTTTAAGAAATCCTTGCTGCAAGAACTGCTGGTCAAGGAAACCTTCATATCAGGGACCAAGTCAGCCAGAAATACAGGGAGTGGGACAAAATGTCCCATTCAGATTTCCCACAATGCTGCCAGGTTCCTTGTTTGTTCTGTCTGCCATCCAAATGGTCACATCCAACCATGTCCAACACTCACATCCCAGTGGAGACTGCTGCCCATGGCTTGGCATCTCCCTCCCAGCCCTGCAAACCATCCTGAGCTCCAGCTGTCTGCTTCCCTCTGCAACACCATCCTGCTTGGAAAAGATGGCTTTGGAGTGGAGGGGGAAAAGAAGGATGATCCTGAAGTTTTTGCCACCATTTTTCCATTGCGAGTGACCTTTGCCCCTGCCTGGCACTCTCCTGATTTTGGGAATGCTGGCTGTTGTACCCCCAGGGCGTTGGGAAGGCAGGCTGCAATTTAGTTCAACACTAGAGGTGTCGGGGCTGAGCCAGAACTTTTCTCACTCTGCTCTTACCCCGCGTGATCTGCCTGGATTTATTTTGTTTTTCCACATTACCAATGTGTCAAGTACTCCTTGGTCTCCGCTGCCTTTTTTGGAGCCATTCTGAAACCCAGCAGCTGAGCTGGTTTTTGGGTTGCTGTGCCACCAAGATTCCCAGCCGTGCTTCCGATGCCATTGTCTGTGTCCTGGCTGACCTTTGCTCACACCACTTGGAAGCTGCTCCCTTAATCCTCCAAGCTGTTATTCACCTTCCTTTTCTTTTCCTGTGGCGCCGTTGGAGAGTTTCCACTTGTTTCTCTGGGAGACACTGCTGAGAGGGTGAAGTGGGGTGACTTAATAAAATATTTCCTAGGATTAAAACAATGGGCTGACAGGAGGAATGCAGGAGGATGGGCCCTTGTGCTGACAGCTCGGCAGGGGAGGAGAGCAGGAGAAGGATCAGCTCCTGCAGGCTGAGACTCTGCCTCTGCTGTGCCCTCCATGGTGGGCATCATCCCACCTCTCCTCCAGCTTGGACACTGCTCTGGGAGAACTCCAGGGCTTGTGGCCTGGCTCTCCGCTCACCTGTGGTAAAGAGGATGGCAGCAATGGCAGGAACACGGCAACATCCAGAGCAGTGACTTGTAGGAAAACACAGGGAGCCAGTGTTTTGGGAATAGCCAGCTTCCCTCAGAGCACCAGGGAAATCCACGTTGTTGCTGATGCTGGGATCTCTCTGTGTGCCTCTGCCCTTCCCCTGTGCCAGCTGCTGCTTTCCCAAACCTTGCCCAAATCTGTGAGTCCGGGTGAGGGTGAGCTGCTGTGTGGAGCAGCTCTGCCCAGCCCCCACAGCAGCGTGGGTGGCCCTGGGGTTGGTGCAGCGGGCTGGGGACAGTCCAGGACATCCACCAGGGACACCGGTGCTGGGGAGCTCTGTAGGGTTAATACTCCTTTTCCTAGCAGCTCGTGCAGGCTGAGGTTTGGAGAGGAGCTGGCCTGGCCTCCTGAGACAGCGACTGTCACCAAAATGACATCGTGTTTCAGCGGGAATCTCAGAAATGCTCCTCACAATTCAGACAAAGTTCCAAGCCCATGGCGTAGCTGACTGCTGCCGGGATCAACCTCGTGCCTTTTTGAACTCTGCAATTAATGGGATGAGCAGAAAGGATTTCTTTTTACTTGTGAAACAATCTCTTATTTTATTTGGCTTTACACCATCCAAGTACTAGGGATTCCTAGAATTTTCTCATTCCTGGCTGGCTGGGAGCAGTTCTGTCAATTTACTTTGCGCAAGTCTGCTGGAATGGGGAATGATCCTGCTAGTTTGTTTGCTTCCCTCTTCCTGCCCTTTCTCTTGGAGGGTTTATCCCAGCTGCTCCTGGGTTGTCTGCAGGCACAGCCTGGATCCTGGGGTTGGGATCCAGGGTGGGATAATCAGAGCCGAGCCGGTTCTGCTCCATGCTGATCCAGCCTGGTGCATCCCAGGAGCGGCTGGAGGGACATCATCAGCAGTCTGTTTCTGTTGGGAAATTGGCTTTTGTGGGCTTCATGATTGATTTCATTTTTCTCTTTTTGCCTTTTGTGCCAGAGGAGCATTTATGTTGAATGGCCTGCAGTGTCTGCAGCCCTCTCAGCATTCCTGCTGGGATGTGGCCCACGATCCCCACGCCTCCGAGCCCAACAATGCACACTCACACTCCCCTTGGTCTCTGCTTTGCTGAGAACAGCAAAGCCTGTTGAGTTTTTGTGTCTCCCCAACATATCACTTCCTTCAAAATAGGTGGGAGAGATGTTTGCTCCTGCAGGGAGGTTTTACAAACCCCTCCCACAGATGGAGCTGCTGCCTGGCCCCTTCCTGGCACAAAGATTCCCTGGCTGTGCCCAAGGCAGGGGAGATATTCTCCTTGTGAACATGCAGCCCACGTTTTGCTTTTCTTCTGGGGATGACTTGTCTTCATCTCAGGAATGATGACTTTGGATGTGGAAGTCATGGGTATGGAAAGAGCTTTCCTGCCTTGCCCCTCTGGTAGTAAAACACCTCAATCCAAGTGATCCTGAGCAGATCTCTCTGGCCTTGCCAGGTATTTTGGGCTCCCACGGTCCTGACCACAGGTCAGTTTGTGGGCATAGCTCAAATCTTACACATGTGCAATAGCACTTTGTTCTAAACCATCATTGCACATGTTGGAACTGGGCTTTTCCAGGTGCTGCTCCGTGGGGATCACACTGCTCTGATGGCAGCCCTGCTCCATGTCGGGCTGAGCTGGGCTGGCTGTGGTGATATTCCCTGTGTTTGTCCAGGTGATTCCCTTTAATCTTTGTGTGACCCCAAGCAAAGGCCACTTCATTAAGAGTGGGAGAAGGGACTTGCTGCTGCTGCTGGAGTCCCTGGGGCTATGCAGTGCCATGGGAAGGAGCAGCTTTGAAGTCCTTTTTTTCCTGGTGCAGTTTTGTGTTGCTCAGGCCCCTTCTGAAGGCCCCTCTTGTGGTCAGGAAGTGTTATCAGATGTGCCTCTATCAGGCCAAAGCAAGCAGTGCCTTCGCCTTAACCTTCAGCTTTTTTGGGGAGTAGGAGCTGCACAGCTGCTCTGAACTCTTCCTGTTTCTCTCCTTGTATGTTCCTTTCTGTTTGATGTGCTCCTTCCCAGCTTGGGCTGTGTTACTGTTGTGGTGTGGCTGTGGGACAGTGGGAGTCCCCTCTGCTCACTGCAGCCGTGTCCTGCCTAAAATCCACCCTCTGGAGTACTGAGGGTCTGGCTGGGCTATGGGAGCATCCAGCAGGGCTGACCCAGCCCCTCTCCAGGGCTGTTTTATGTTCTTTGTATTTTGCCTTGAGATGGTCAAGCTTGTTCCAGACCAAGCAGCAAAGGGAAGAAGAAAAAGGGGAAAAAAAATTCTGTTCTCTTCCTCCTTATCAACAGGGCTATAGAAAAGGGAAGTGTGTTCCATTCTGTGGCACTTGGGAGCCCTGTTTTTCCCTCACCTTATCAGTTTGGAAACGTTTTGAGTAGAAAATGCCGTGAAACCCAAGGAACTGGGTGGCATTAGCATGTTTGCCTTTGCAAAATCATGACCAATTCTGAGAAGTGAATACTCCTTTTCTTGTGGCGGTTTGGGGTTTTTTTCTTCTTTTAAACACAGACCTGGTTGCAGGAGGCAGCAGGAGGCTGCTCTCTCACCTCAGGCTTGCCTGAGTCTTCCCAGGAAAAGTCATTTTCTCTCTCCTGATTCTGTGGATCTTTATTTTCAGATGAGTTCTGTCGCTATAAGGTGTGTTAATAGAGTTTTTTTCTTGTGTCCTGCAAGATGATTATGTCTTATGTGAGATTCCCATTAAAACATCAAACTCAAGCATGCAAGGATTCCTCCTGGGACACCACACAGCTGGATCCACCACGGCAAAGCAAACTGCCCGGGGAAAACTGTTGTGGGACTGGCATCTGGCTGTCCAGGAGCATGAGCAGCTCTGTCTCCCAAAATCCAGTGTTTTTAAGGGATTGCTTACTGGCATTCCTGGCCCCGGGGGGTGGCAGTTTGTACCGCAGAGGGGGCGCTGCCTATTGTGTTCTTCAGCCACTCGAAATGGGGTTGATGTGTGTTGCAGCCACGCTCCTCTGGAGGTTTCCCAAAGGGGAAGAAATATTTCCTTTTCAAGTTGACCAGCACAGAGCCAAAGGATGGAGCAACAGCCTCTGGTGCTGGCTCTCAGCAGGGCTGTGGCCATGAGCACCCTCTCCTTGCCAGCCTCCGGGGGCAGGAGGGACTGTCACTGTACCCTCCTCATGATGCTCCTGGCATTTCCCAGGTGCTGGAAGTGTTGGTTTTTCCCTCTCTTAGGGTGATCATTTCCTCTGTTTGGTAAGCTGAGGTCAGGGAGTGGGAGGAGAACTGGTCTGCAGCTGTATTGGAGCATCAGGGTCCTGGGGCTGTGACAAAACCCGTGGGCTCTGTGTTTATTCGAGAGCCTGAAGAGACTCCTTGTAGAGAAGTCGTGCTGGTCAGGATTCCTGGAAGGGCATGCAGGGATTGGGTGGTTTCTGTGGTGTGTGCCAGTCCAACTGGGGGAAAACTGGCTGAGAACTGCACAGAGAGCTCCTTCTCCCCCTGGTCAGGGTGGTGGGACCAGCATGGCCTTATGGTGTGTGCCTGCAGAAAGAATTGGGGTTTGTAAGGAACAAATCTTCAGGGAATTCAGTACCATCCAGCCCCTAACACACAAACTCTGAACACCTGAGAGACTCATTGTCCAGCAGGAGCTCAGCAACTTGGGAATGGCTCTGAAAATCCAACGAGGGATCTGTACAGTGAGGGAAGGACCATTTTAATTTCCTGTATCTGTGTTCAAGCATTGCTTTAACTGTAAAGGAATGAGCAGGCATCGGTCCATAGGATGCTTTTCCTCTAGTCCTGTCTCTCCCAGGGAATATGGACTTCCCGCAGCCAGGGGCTGTGTGGGTGCTGATAGGAGCACGAGGGGGGAAGCAAACAAACAAACAAGTCTGGAGGAGGGAAACGATTAGCCGAGCCTCAGCTGGTTGTTTCCCCTCTTGAATGGCCCTCTTTCATCAGGATGTGGTGGGACAAGTGCTTTTTCAAGCCAGGATATCAGTGGAAGACACAGTGTTCCCTAAAGCCATCCAGTTCCCGGGGAGCATCAGCAGCCGCGATTCCTCTGCTCCGCTCAGAAAATACGCTTGACCTTTTCTTTGCCTTCTGGTGTTTTTATGGGTTTAGAAGCAAAAGGATGTGAGTTTTCCAGCTGGTTATGAATCTTTTCGAATTCCCTGACTTCTGTCTGACGCTGGGGCCACCACGATGCTGCCGCTGTGCAAAGAAAAGCAGCCCGAATTAGTATGTATGAGCCACGGGGTTGTGCTTTGGGGCATCTGTCACCCCTGCCGAGAGGCAGAGGTTGGGGACGTTCTTTAATGCCAGAATTCGGGTGTTCTTTAGGAGATTTTTTTTTTAAAAGAAAGGGAAAAAAAAGAGTTTCAGTTGTTTACTAGAATCGCAGGATTTAAAAGGGAATTGTGCCTTGCCTTTCTCACTCAGCTGTGTCCAGAGCAGTTGTGCGAAGTGACAGAGCGCAGAGAGTTTCCAGAGCGGAGATAAGGGCTGGGGTTGGGTAATGTTGTTGTTACAATGTGGTGTAAACTATGAGCAAAGAGGCGTTTGGGTGTGTTCCCTGTGTCCGGCACCGTGCTGGGTACATGGAAACTGGAGCTGGTGTGGAGCTGGGGAATGCTGGGGGTGCAGGAGGGTTTGTGCAGGGTAGGAACGGGGATTTCAGTGGAGATGGAAACCTTGCTCTCAGCAGGCTCCTGGCTTTGCTTTCCGGTTCATTTCCACGCACATGGATACACGGGAACAAAAATGTTGCTGTGTGAGTTGTCCTTTTCCTGGACCACTTGCTGCTCCAGCAGCACAGCTTTCCCTTTTGCCTGCAACTGGGAATATTCTGCTTTATTGTCACAGATTTCCTGACTGCAGGAGAGGAGAACATCTGTCAAGAGATATCATCAGAGCAGGAGATCCTGATAACCTCGGGAAGGAGCTCTGTTTTTTCCAAGGTTTTTCATGCTGTAGAAATCCTAGTCAGTACTTTGAGATCAAAAATCCTTTGGGGTAAAACACTGAAGTAAAATATCCTATTTCAGGATTTTTTTGCTTTCCCAAAGACATTTTTCTCCCAAATTCTCAGGATAGGAATGCTGTGAATTATCTCCTTGTGCATGATCTAAGCATTCCCTGCCTCTTGTAAGTGCTGAATATCCCATACATTGTGTGGGGGTCGCTGCCTTTGTGTCACTTCTGGCCTTTTTTAACGCTTTCCTGTGAGGTCTGGGGTGAGAAGGAAACAAGGCTCTTCCTGGCTGGCTCCTGGAAGGAGCCACATTCCCGTTTGCAGCCGTGGGTGCCGTTATCCCGAGCCAGGCTGAGCTCGGATCCTGCTCAGACGCAGCCAGTGAGGTGAGGGGGGAGTGCTGGAATCCTGTGGGGATGGAAGTGGAGAATTGTTGGAATTAGAGTGGGCTTCTCCTGCTGTGTTTTATTGATCTTGTGGAGCCTGGAATTCGGGCAAAAAATTTTAGTTCACTTTTTAAAAGCAACCGAAATCTTGAATTTGAACCCGATCCAGATTGTTCTGGAGAATTCTTGAAATTCAGTTGACAGAGCAGGAAGTTTTGCCTGGGAATTTGGGCAATATTCTGTAGAGATTAGAAAATCTGAAATGACACGAATTTCATGTCTGTCCCCCCAAAAATGCTGAGGTGGAACAGAGCATTGGGAGCATTAATGCTCCCTCCTGCCCCAAGGCAAAGACCATGGATAAAATATGGAAGAGATGAGTTCTGGAAGTAGTAACTCCAGTGGGATCATTTGCTGGAGCATCAGTAACTCCTGTGTAGCTCAGTCTCATCGTGGATCATTTCTGTTTAGTAGATGCAGACAGTAATTGATGGTGATCTATGACTGCGAGCGTGGGGCGGCGGAAAATTGGGCTTTGGAACAACAAATGGCTCTTGTGCTGTTTGGGGAGTGGAGGAAGCACATCCCAAGCAATTCCTGTGCAGCTGAAAGGTACCTCAGGACACAGGGATTTCCAGCCATGTGCGAAATGTGACTTCACTGCTTCTGGCCAAAGCTGCTTCTGAACAATTTCTGAGATTCTCGTGTGTGTCCAGGAGAGGTGAAATCCAGCAGTGCCGGTGCTGTTCTGCCTTCTCCTCCCTTCTGTTCCAACCCTGGGTGTCATTTCCCTCTGGGAATGTGACAGTTTGCCCAGACTCTGTATCCCTGGATGCTGATCCAGCCACAGCAGAGCCAAACCTCTGCTCTTGTGCCGGTTGTTTCTTCCTGATGGTCCAGAGCTGTGTCCTTTCCCTCGGGATGGGCAGGTTCCATCTCCCTTCCTCTTTAAATCTACTCAGTTGCAGGTTCTTGTTTTTGCATTCCAAAGAAATGTCAAGAGCTGCAATCAGCAGGAAGTGATGGGCTCGGAACCTGCTCTCCAGTCCACTGCAGGTCTCAGCCTGTAAAAAGTCCAACCCTGTGCTTCTTTTAAGTTGCAGAATTCCATAATCAAGTGATAAAGTCATTTCCAGCCCATGACAGCTCAGGCAAGTATCTCCTGCAGGGGCCAAGTAATAAAACAGTGGTGGAAAATGACAGATGAATAATCCATGAATAATCCCAGAGTCACGCTGTGCAAGTGGCTGTGGCAAAATCCTACTATTTTAGTGAGGAAAGCCCTTCCTTTCCCAGATGTGCACATTTTGCTGCTCTTTCCTTGCAGCTGACTCCTGTGTGATTGTTTTTTTTGTTTCCAGCCTCAGCGAGAGCTTTTTCATGGTGAAAGGCGCAGCCCTTTTCTTACAGCAAGGAAACAGCTCCCAGGGCCAGCGAAGCCTCCAGCATCCCCACAAACATGCAGGTAATGGATTCAATCCCCTCTGGAGATCCTTTTCCTCTCCCATCCAAAGGGACAGGCTGATGGCACAAGTGGGTGACTCCCCAGGTTGTCCTGGTGAGCCTTGTACAATCTGCTGAACAAACTCAGGGTTTCAGCCCACATTCAAATTACTGAGTTTTTTCTTGGGATCATTGAGTTTTAGTTCAAACTTTTATCATTCTCTTGGAACTGTGACTGGAGTAGAAACTTATCTGTGAAAATCGTGGCATTTTGCATGGCTCTCTGTAGGCAGGGAAGCCTGTGCAGCCAGAAGGGCTGTGTGGAATATCTCTCCCTGTTTTCCCCAGCCACAGAGGAGGAAATGTCACTTGTGCTTCAGTGAGTTAATCTTTGCCTCCCCTTTGGCCTGTGGGGAGGAAAAGTGGCAGGGCTGAGTCACAGAGCTCAGCACCCCTTGGGCACTTGTGGGCTTTTCTCCAGGCTCTCCCATCCTCCAGTAATCTGAAGCTTGGGACTTTTTGCTTTGAAACTTCCTGTTGCTGGTTTTGTTTGGATGTTGCTGGTCAGAGTAAGGGATGTTTGATCAGGATGTGAATATCTGGATAGATGTACATCTGTTAGCTCCTCATATCCTGGGAAATTTCAGGAAAACCCCCTTTCCTGTCAGCTCACCACAATCTGTTGGAGTTTATCATGGTTTAAGAACAGACTGCCCTGCTTGCCCCAATCCCTTCCAGTTGCCACCTGATGGGAAGGAATGGCAGGGAGCGGTGTGGTGAGTGTACATACAGATTTGGATGCAGATAAGGGCATCCAGGGAAGTTGATTCTGTTTCCCCAACATTTGTGCCCTTTGTCTTTGGGAATAGGTGGGTACTGGGCAAGAGGAGCTGGGATTTTAGGGCATTTTGAGAGCAGGAGCCTGTGGGAAAGGCACAGTGTGGTACTGTGTGGTGCTGCTTAGCAAACACTCCAGCACAAAGGGGGTGTTTGAATGCCAAGCTTGGCTTTGGGTTTCTTTAACTGTCAGCAATTCCATATACCCAGCAAACAGCCTACGGAAGGAATTTTATCTCACATGGAAAGTTATGAGTGCATTACTGAGTTATTAAATGGGAACTTGGTTTGTTTTCCTGTAGATTCCTTGTTCCTTTCGTTTGCCTTCCCCAAACAGAAATGTACCCACAGGCCTGGAGCTGAAGAGACTTAGTGCATGAGCAGAACTTGGAGACAGAAGGACCCCACCACCCAAACCAGGCCATTCCTGTAGCCCTTCCCTCTGGAGGTCCCTCATGCTCAGTCACACGCTCTGTAGAGCCAGGGGGTCTGATCCCAGCATGCTGGGGGTGATTGACAGCTCAAAGTTGTTCTTTCCTCCTTTGTTCCTGTTTTTTTAATCAGAGTTTTTCCTCTTCTCCTTCCTCACCTGTTCTCATGGCCAAACCTTTCTGTCCTCTCTAGGGTGCTGTGACAGGGAGAGAATCCTCACTTGTGCCAGGCACAGGCGGTTTCAGTTGGTTTGGTGGCTTCCAAATACTGTGAGGTTGGGTTCTTACCCATCCAGGGAGTGCCTATCCAAGAATTTCATTTCTCTTAGTGCTCTCTGGGACAGCAAAGTTAACTGACCTCTCTTAATTAGTATTTTTTGACTTAAAAATATCCAGTTGCTTTAAAGGTCAAGACTTTGTTGATTCCTAGTGCAGCAAGAGCCCCTTTGTGATGATTGCTCTGCTTTCTGTGCAGGTGATTTGCCCCAGCACCTCCAGGTGATGATCAACCTCCTGCGCTGCGAGGACAGGATCAAACTGGTAAGGACAGGTGCATCTTCCTGCTCTCATTTCTGTTGGAAGTGTTTGCAACAGACCTGCAGAGGAGCAGGAAGAGCATTGGCAAATCCTAGATTTCAGAGTTGCCTTAACTCTGTGCTGGTTTCCAGCCCTACCTCATTTCCCTCAGCACTCCTTTTACCCTGGTCCTTGTGTCCAGGTGTGAGTTGGATCAGGGAGCTGCTCTGCCTGAAATGTGTTGTTTTGTTAGATTTCATTTTCCATCCAGCTGACAAACACTAATACAGGAGGAAAGACAGGACCTTGCTGATTCTCCTGGACGCTTTTAAGTCAGCCTTGAAATTGCATCAGCTGGGCTGGGCTTTCTTTTGAAGAAATCTGCAGATAAAAATCTGCTGTAAAAGTCACTCCTCTGCAAAGAAGTCGATGCCAGTTGTGCCTCCTGCAGGACTGAGCTATTTCAGTGAAGGTTTGGGGGTGGGAGAATCCTCTGAGCCTGCCTGTTTTCAGTTCAGTGCATGACCAATATTTTTTATACTTCCTGCTTCAAACTTCAGAACAAACCTTTGGGTTACATTTTTTAATGTTTCCCCAAACCAGAGTGGGTAATCTCAGCTAATCTCCCCCTCACCAAAACAGCAACAAGCCTTGCTGTATCTTCTCTACTGCACTAAATAAAGCTTGTGGGGCACAATCAGAACTTTAAAGGCCTTGTGCAGCAGTGGCAGCACTAATGAGGCAGAGGTGGTTTGCAGGCCGTGCGTTTGGAGAGCGTGTGGACCGACCGCGTGCGCTACATGGTGGTGGTGTACAGCAACGGGCGGCAGGACACCGAGGAGAACATCCTGCTGGGGGTGGACTTCTCCAGCAAGGAGAGGTAGGTGGGAGCTGGCAGCCAGGCAGGGTGGGCTCTCTGGCAGCACCAAACTGTCCCTGAGCACTTGGGTTACTTGCATCTGCAGATTCCACCGAGAGAAAAGACACGGGACTGAGTTTTCTGAGATTTTTATTCAAGAAAGTTCTCAGTCTCTGTGGGATCAAAGGCTGTGGCATCCACCTCACCAGTGGGAGCTTGCTGTCTGCTCTCTGCAAAATGCTCTTGCAGACACATTTACAAAACTGGAACTCATCCTCTCCCCCAGACTCCAGTGTGTTGATGGAATGATGCAATGGAGCTGCTTTTGGGGAGTAGCTTTGTTGCCAAATAATGTCAAAAAACAATACTGCAGAAGTAGCTCCAAAACCAACAAACAACTATGTCAGCAACGAGCTGTTCCTTTTGTCTGACTGATAAGAGCACACAGTATTTGGAAAAGCAAGTGAAATATTTTGTTATCACAGCCCGTCTCAGATTATTCCAGTTCTGGTGAGTAAACCAAGGCAGAAAAGCTCTTGGCTCAGGTAGAAGGGGCTGGTTTGGCAGAGCTGGAGTCAGAGGCTGGAGCTGCCAGGCTCTTGTGTGTGTTCTCCCTGGATTTAACAAGCTGCCTTGTCTTTGTGGTGCAGCCTCTGTGAGTTTTGTTTAATTCTGGAAAACCTTAGTGGTGGTTTCCCCTGGAAAGTGGGAAGGGGAAGCTTTGCACAGCAGAGAGATCTGTAGGGAAGCTCCCAGCTGTGCCTTCCTCATCATATTATTGTCATTGGCTTTGATGCTGCCTCTGTTCTGCTCTGAAATTCCCATGTGGCATTCCCTTGGTGTGTCACAGCAGGGGAAGTCACCTCCACTCTGAAACAACCTTACATTAATTTGCTCCTGGTGATTATTGATGTGAGGCAAGGGGAAGGATGGATTTCTGTTGCTGTCTGCATCCCAATTTCCTTTAAAACCTGAATATCTCAGTAGCTTAATTATTTACAGCTGGATGTTCCTGGCCTTCATTATAGCGGGCTTTTCTTGCCAGATTGCCTGTCTGAACTGAAAGTGTTCTTTTGGGTCAGATAAACCCCTAAAATCCATTTTCATCTGTTCCACCTGTTAAAGTGATCCCAGGGAGCAATCACCACGAGTTATCACCTTGTCAGACCTTCAGGCTCCAGCTTCCAGTTTTATTTGATGGCCTAAAATATTACGAGGAATTACTAGAGCAAAGCTTGAGGATTTTAAAATTTAAAGAGTATTAATAATTTAAGCTATTGGCATGACCACATCGTGGCCTATATTTAACTTCCTGTCTCACCCTCTCTCTTCCAGTAAAAGCTGCACTATAGGAATGGTTCTTCGCCTGTGGAGTGATACTAAAATCCATCTGGATGGGGATGGGTAAGAAACCACATTAAAAGGATGAATGTGAATGTCCTTCCCTACCTGGGGGCTGCTTTAGGAGAGATCCTCCATCACCTTGCAAATGAAGTGCCCATTTTGGATTCATGGCTGCAGAGTCCTCTTATTCAAACAGTGAGTTCTTGTCTCGCTGCCCTCACACTGCTCCCGTGGTTCCAGGGAATGCTCTGAAACCCCTCTGAGGACTGGAGCTCTCATTCCTGGCAGCTTCTTGCATTCTTACTTGGGGGGTTGGAAAATCAGTGAGAGAAATTCTCATCCTGATTCTTTAGGCCTGTGAGTGCCCCAGTGCAGCAGCTGTTTGTAGAGAGCAGGTTGGGGTGCAGAGAAAAGCAGGCTTTGACTGGATTTTCCCTCTCTCCATCAGTGGCTTCAGCGTGAGCACTGCAGGGAGGATGCACATCTTCAAACCTGTGTCAGTGCAAGCCATGTGGTACGTGAGGGGCTGGGCTCAGGGAGACACTCTTCTTTCTGTCAGTAAATTTTTAAGAAATGAGCTGCATTTTAGCCTTCTCCATGGTGGGTATTTAGTTCAGAGCAGCTCTGTGTTCTTCAGCATGGGGGAAGTGGCACCAGGGAGATGAATAAGATGAATATGAAAGATGAGCTTGAATTCCTGGAGCTGCAAACCAAGAATTTCCTCTCTCTGCATGTTGCTCTCCCTGGCTGACAGAGGAGGTTCAGGGCCCATTGCCAGCCTGTGGCATTCCCTGTGTCCTGCCCCATTCCTGGGGTTCCTGCAGCCCCAGGTGCCCATTCACCTTCCAGCTCCTGCCAGCCCTCCCCTGTGCAGGAATTCCAAACCCCCGAAGCAGAGGTGGCTGAGCCAGCAAATTCCTCCCTGAAGAGGCCGCTCCACATGGAACTGCATCTCCCTCTGCCTGGGCAATGCTGTCTCCCCTTGGAGCCTGGAGAGATCCCTGTCCCTGCAGCATCTCCTAGGGAAGAGATACAGATGTTGTGCTAGGGATGGTTTGGTACAGAAACAAACAAAACTCCTGTTCCTGTCAGTTTTGAATTTGGCCCCTCCTTGTTGCCAGCCTTGGATGGGGTTGATGTGTTCGGTGCAACAACTTCAGAGTAGAGCCTTAAAGAAAGGGAAAATTGAGGAGGGAAGGAAGGCAAAAGTAATGTTAGGATTTGCAAAAACAAATGACCCAATCTGGGCCTTGTCCCTGGAGCCTGTCAGGGGCCAGGAATGCTGGTAAATATGCATCAGGCTCCTTGCTGGAGGTGGCTGGAAAATTGTCCCTGTTCTTTATCTTCCATTGGCTGTACAAGTTGGTTAATGATTAGATCCCAGAGCGACTTGTGCCTCCTTCTCCTCTGTTAATTAGGAGAAGATTCCAGCCCCTGCCTCGGCCCTGCTGTGAGAAGCCCCCAAGGTGCAGTTTGTGCCTCTTTGAGCTCTGACACCATAAATTTCTTGCTTTCAAAGAGCAAACTGCAACAGCTAATGCTGAAAATCACTTTTCTCCTTTGAAATTCTCTCAGCTCCTGCTTTGTCTGCTCACAGCTGCCCAAATCTCTTCTCTCACCCTGCAGGTCTGCTTTACAGATCCTCCACAAAGCCTGTGAAGTTGCCAGGAGGTACAACTACTTCCCAGGAGGGGTGGCCTTGGTGTGGGCCACCTACTACGAGAGCTGCATCAGCTCGGACCAGAGCTGCATCAACGAGTGGAACGCCATGCAGGACCTGGAGTCCACCCGCCCCGACTCCCCAGCCCTCTTTGTTGACAAGTCAGTGCAGCTTTTTATTTGGAAAAGTTTCCTTGGCTCATGAAGGGAATCTCCCTTTCTCCCTATTCTTCCTGTTCTGGTTCATTTCTGGGGTTACAAAAGCAACAAAAGAGAATTTGTGTGAAATAGTCAGACCCGAAACTTTACCTTGTGATATAGTGTATGAGCACTAAAAAGCTGGTTTGTTTTTTTGGGTTTTTTTTTTCCCCATTATTCTCATTAAAAATCCCTTTAACACAAGGCTTTCCCCTCACTCTCCAGTGCTGTGCACATGCTGCCAGCCTGGAATCATCCTCCCCTATTCCTGTTCCTTCCCAGGCCGACGGAAAGGGAACGAACCGAGCGGCTCATTAAAGCCAAGCTCCGGAGCATCATGACCAGCAAAGACTTGGAAAATGTGACTTCCAAGGAGGTAAATATAAAAAATTCTCACCCTTATCCTTCCTGCCAGATTCCCTCTCTAGAGAGTTGTGAGCAGGCACCGTATGCCTGGGTGTCCCTGGCTTTGGAATGTGCATTTCAACCGTTCTGTAAAGGCTCTGCTCTGGCTTTGCTGCACCTCCCTCCTGAGAAATCAGAATAATCCCAGCATCAGAACTGTCTTGCAGGACCTCAGTAAAAACTGTGTGACTTTCAAGTTAAATTTTAAGGTTTTATTCCTTTTTTTTTTTCCTGGACAAATGTCAGAGGACCTTGCAGACAGCATTTTGCTGGTGAATTAATGGATGGAAAATCACGAGTCAAGGCTAGAGCTCGTTTGGATCCATCCCCCGGGCTGGTGTAATCCATCCACCCACAGTGCAGACGTGATCAGAGTGGGAATGGTTCTTTTTGGGGTGGGTTTTTGGTTTTTAAGGGAGGTTATTAACATGCAAATGGTAGGAGGAAGCTGAGAATGTGTCTGTCTGTAGATGTGTTCCTCACTCCTGCCACAGACAAGCTCTTGTTTTTTTATCCCTCAAATTATTATTTTTAAGGAGCAGGTACCCCAAAATACTTTTCATTTCCCCTCAGATGTTATCTGAAGCTTTATTTACATCTTCTTGGTTTGGGGATTTAGGATACCAGGATACCAGGGCAAGGGACAGTGGTTTTAAACTGCCAGAGGGCAGGGATAGATGGGATATTGGGAAGGAATCCATCCTGGTGAGGGGCTGGGATGGAATTCCCAGAGAAGCTGGAATCCCTGGAAGTGTCTGAGGCCAGGTTGGACAGGGCTTGAAGCAGCCTGGGATAGTGGAAGGTGTGGAACGAGATGAGCTTTAAGGTCCCTTCCCACACAAACCATTCTGGGATAATTGGAGAGATGCCACATACTGAAATTCCTGGTCTCCAGAAGGCTGAGCCCCTGTTGGTGTTTTTAACGAAAAAGTAAAAAGTGTTCTGTAGGGAAGTGCCCACGAATGTTTCTGTTGGACACCAAGATTCCAGTGCCATCCTTTGTGTTTGCAGATCCGAAATGAGCTGGAGAAACACATGAACTGCAACTTGAAGGAATTCAAGGAATTTATAGACAATGAAATGCTGCTGATCCTGGGCCAGATGGACAAACCATCCCTGATTTTTGATCATTTGTACCTGGTGAGTGTCAGGAGCTGCAGGAGAGCTCTGCTGTGCTGTGTCCAGTCCTTTGCCACTAGATGGTACTCCAGGCAAAACCAGGCTCTGCCTCTGGAACAAAGACTTCCAGAGATGAACAGTTTGTGCCCGTTGGGTCTTTTTGTTGTTGTTTTGGACAGAGTCAGAGGAAGTGCTCGTGTTTCAGGGCAAAACCTGCCTTTTAACAGTTTAAAGCTTTCTCTTGTGAAGATTTGGAGAGAATCCAAGGTGTAACTACCCCCAGAGCTTTCAGCGTTTGCCTCACTTTTCTTGTGTGGCATGTCTGGGATCACAGGTGTATTCACTTTGTTTCCCTGAACTGTTTCTCCCTGTATTTAAAAATCCAGAGTGGCCAAGGGCAGTGATTTGGGATGAGCTCAGTCACACCCTGGCCTAGAACAAACTCTGTGGATGAGTTGTGTCCTGGTCCCTCCATCAGCAGGTCCCTGGCTGCTCAGGACAGGATATCAATGCCCCATTCCTCTCTCAGAGGCTGTTCCAAACATTCCAGTCAGCTCAGGAGGATGGCTGGGGCTGGGAGATTGCAGAACCTTGGGGAAAAGGGCTGGTTTGGGGCCCCTTAGGAATGTGTGTTTGTGGCTGTTGCAGGGCTCCGAGTGGAATGCTTCCAACCTGGAGGAGCTGCAAGGCTCGGGGTGAGTACTGCTCCTCCCAGGCTCCAAACCCTCCACTGTGTGCCTGCAATTCTCCCAGGGCTCTGGAGAGGACATTTGTAGGCTCTGGGAATGATTTGGGGCCCATTCTCAGCCATGGGGTAACTTCCCACCAGCAGCTCTGTGGAGAAATCTCTCCAACCTCACTTTTATCACCAGCACAGAGTGAAAATAATGAAAACTTGTCATTCATGAGGTCCATCAGGATCTCCATCCCCCAGTGTTCCCAGCGCTGTGCCAGGTTCCTCCCATTCCTGCAGGCTGCAGAGGAGCAAAGGTTGCAGCATTAAGGAAAAACCTCCATTCAGATGGAGCAGAGCTGCCAGTGGATGAACAAACTCCTCCTCACCTGCCTGGACAGGCAGCTCCAGTTGTCTCTCCCATCCCCACGGTGCTGCTTGGCTCCAATCCCTGCCACACTTTTTGGATCAGGGAGAATTCTGCCTATAAATATTTGCTGCTCACTCCAGGCCTGCACCAACCTTGGTGTGAGGAACTGAAATTCTTCACAACTTCAGCACAGCTGAAAATGTTTCATTTGGAGTCCTTGGGCGCAGATGTCTGCACGTCTTGGGACAAGGAGATCAAGCAGAGTGTTAATGATTATGTCTTGCATTGGGATATGCAGTGTCCAAAGGCAAAGCTGGACAAATTCTGAGACAAATATCCTGTGTCCTTGATTTTTCTCAGTGATAGGAGATGATAAATCAATCTGGACATTCATTCTCAGGTACATTGTTGTCCCTGCTGTGATATTTGGCAGGAATCAAGAGTTACCATGTGACTCTCATGGTTTTGGTCAGAAAGAAGGGGAAGGGATGGGATTGCAGCTAAACCCTGCAGCTGGAGATGGTGATTCCTGGGTTATGTTCCCAGATGATTCACTTCTTTCTGCATCCCCAGAGCTATGTGGCACAGCAAGGAGTTCGTGGTTGGGTTACACTGACTGAGAAACAATAAATGGGATAAAATAAACGTCTCCCTCCTGTGCCCAGGGTGTTTTGACACTTGGGATATGCTGGCAGTGAGAGGTGGCAGAACAGCCTCCTGTGTGCCCTGTGTCACCGGCTGTACCAGGGGTTTAGGATTGGAGCTGTTGGTAAAACCTTACAGCTCCTGTTGGGTTGGATTCCATGGATTCACAGAGTCCCTCAGTGCCTCTTTGGTGACCATGGCAGCTCAGGATGTCTCTCCTGGTGCCCACAGCATCGATTACATCCTGAACGTCACCCGGGAAATCGACAACTTCTTCCCGGGCCTGTTCGCCTATCACAACATCCGGGTGTACGACGAGGAGACCACGGACCTGCTGGCACACTGGAACGAGGCTTATCACTTCATCAACAAGGCCAAGTGAGTCTGGGAGCCTGGCCCTGGGGGAGGGCACAGCCCAGCTCTGTGTCTCATCCTGGGCCCTCATGAAGCCACACAAGCTGCAGGGCCTTGGCATCATCATTCCGTGTTCCTGGAGCTCCCTTGTGCCCTGTCCCTTCCTGGACTGGCATTAACCTGATCCTAGCCCAGCAGTTTTATTACTACTCTTGTTTTGCTTCTGAAAGGAAATGAGGATGTTTCCTCGTATGGAGAAGTTCTGGAGCTGCTCCAGCCGTGTCTGTGTTGGACCTGCCCCAAGCTGTCTCTGCAGACAGAGCCTGTCAAACCCTGCCAGGCCTCTACACTCAGGCTTTTCCCAGTGATCCCAGTATCCAAAGACTTGGATGGAGGCAGGAGCTTCATAGTGATCTCTGAAATGAATGAGACTACCCATCTCTAACTCGCAGCTTTTCCAGAGAGCGATTCTTCTCCTGGCCCTCATAATCCCAAGCATTCCTCCCCTCCAGAGCTGTGATGCGGGGTGGGCAGAGCAGGGAGCGCTATCCCTGCTCTGGTGGAGCCATAACAAATCCATAACCGGTGACATGGGATTTATTCTCCTGTTTGTCCTGCAGGAAGAACCACTCCAAGTGCCTGGTGCACTGCAAGATGGGCGTGAGCCGCTCTGCCTCCACCGTCATTGCCTATGCCATGAAGGAATTCGGCTGGTCCCTGGAAAAGGCCTACAACTACGTGAAGCAGAAGCGCAGCATCACACGGCCCAACGCCGGCTTCATGCGGCAGCTGCTGGAGTACGAGGGCATTTTGGATGCCAGGTGAGGCTCGGGATGAGTGGGAAGGGAAGGAGCTGATTGTGGATAACATCACAAAGGGTTGCTGGATCTCTGTGAAGTTCTGTCAGTGTTGTGCTTACAGATATGTGAGGGGTGTAGCCTGAAGGGTCCCTTTAGAAGGGGACAGGCAGAATCCTGGGTCAGTCGTGCTTTTCCTGAACCTTCCCTGTGCCAGGCACCCTGCATGGAAATTAGCTGGGGGAGCTGCTCTGGTGTAACTCAGTGAGGGTTTCTCCGTGCTTGGGAAGCACGTTTGGATTTCTCAGCAGTCAGTGCTGTTCAGCACAGCATTGTTCTTGTTTTATGAGGCAGAACTGAGCTCAGGCCGTTCTGGAGGCAAAGCGTTCATGGTTCTGTGCCAACCCCAGGGCTCTGTCACTGCAAGGGCTGTAGTATTTATCTTCTAAGGATAGAGGAGAGAATCCTGTCCCCTGGTTCAGCAGGAGCTGTGCCATGGGACGTGCAGAGCGGTCAGTTTGGGGTGTTGTGCTCTGAGGGGGCTTCTGTGCCCTGAGGGGTCTCTCTAGGTCTGATCCCACCTAGCTGCACTCAGGGCACCGCTCTGGAATGGGCAGGTGGGGGGAAAAATCCCAATTGCTGAAGGTGGTTTGTCCAAGTGGGATCTCAGGTCTGGCCCCAGCCCTCGGATTCTGGGCTGTGGAGACAGAAGGAAGCCCCTGGCACTGGGCATCCTGCAGGGCAGTCACTCGTGTCCTTGTCCTCTCCCCAGCAAGCAGCGCCACAATAAACTGTGGAAGCAGCAGGCAGAGAGCAACCTGCCCCAGAACACCGATGGCACCACGGGCTCGGGAGACTTCTTACTGGAGAGCTTGGACATCGACCTGGAGAACCGCCTGGCTGACCTGGACATGCCTTCCCAGTCAGCCTACCTGGACAACCGTGCCGGCTCCCAGGGCTCCGTGGGCTTTGATTACTGCTTCCGCCGCCTCTCGGACACGCTGCTGGAGAACAAGATCCCCGGGGACAGGGAGGGCTTCTTCCACATGGAGCAGCTGGAGCGGGATGCCCTGGTGGGACAGCCTCCACCTGCACCATCCCAGGGGAGGCTGCTGGAGATGGGAAAGGCCCCGGAGAGAGCGGAGCCGCTGGCAGAGCTGGGAGGCTTCTGTGAGAGAGAGGCAAGGAAGAAACTGGACTTCAGCCCCAGGAAGGGAAGGATGGTCCTTGGGGAGCCAGGGGAGGATGGTGTCAGGGAGGAAAATCCCATGGAAAAGTGGAAGCGGCGTTTGTCCATGCACAAGGAGGAGAGCAGGCTCAATAGGGAGAATTTGAATAACAACAACAGCAAAAGGAGTTGCCCAGAGGATTTTGAGGTGCGTATGGAGGTGAGATGGAGGTGATTGGCATGGCTGACTCTGCTGCAAGTGAAACTGCTCTTCTCATCCTCATAGCCCAGTTTCATTTGACTTGGATAAAGCCTTTCATTCCATGATGAGCTTCTCCCCTTTTGAGGTGCTTCTGACCAGGGCTTTGCTTGCCTGAGCTGTGGATGTAGCTGCCAGAGAGTGCCCAGTGAGTGCCCTGTAAAGTGCTGTGGGCAGCTCGCTTGCATGACCCTCGCTTGGCACGGTAGGTATTCCTTGGAGACACTGTCTGCTGGGAAAGCACATGGCTTTAGTTCCTGCTGCAGGTCCTGAGGTGGAAATGGGCTTTGTTCCAGATCTCTTTGGCTGTCCCACACCTGGGCTGTGCTGGTGTGTGTTCTGCACTCGTTGATCTGTGCCTGTTTTCTCTCCTGCAGCACGATGCCGTGTTTGGGATCCTCAGCAAGGTGAAGCCCTCCTACCAGTCCTGCACTGACTGCATGTACTCCTCAGCGGGATTGGCCCCTGACTCCTTCGGGGAGCAGTGCGAGAGGCTCAGCGCCAGCACCGCACGGCGCAGCAGCACCATCTGCACCCAGCCCCCCCTCCTGTCCCACCTGCACTCCCACCTGATGGAGCACCTGCCCAGCAGGGCACCCCCCGAGGAGCCAGGCAGGACTAAACACAACGAGGCTCCGCACCCTGTGGTGCCAGGAGCCGGGGCTGTGGAGGTTGGCACGTGCAGGTCACTGGATCAGCACTGCGGCCTTTTGGAGAGAGGGAAAGATGCACCAAAAACCCCTGAGAAAACTCTGCTGCCCAGGAGAAACTCCCACTGTGACAGGAGCCTCCTTCACGCAGAGGTGCTGAGGGAAGAGTCTCTGGCCAGAAAGGACCCCAGACCTACCAAGGACCTGAAGTACTTGTTCAACAAAGACTTGGAAAAGCCGAGCGCCAACAGTTACTTGATGCAGCACCAGGAGTCACTGCTCCAGCTGCAGAAAGCAGGATTGGTCAGGAAGCACACCAAAGAGCTGGAGCGCCTCAAGAGCCTGCCCTCGGACGCCTCGGTGCTGCTCCGGGACAGCCCCCTGGGCAGGGTCGACTCCAGCATCGTGGAGGAAAGCGAGGACTTGATGTCCCATCCCGGCCTCGTGCCTCTCCTGGCACCGGCCTCGCTGGTGCCCGGAGACACCGAGAACGATGTGGAGAAGCTGGGGGTGAAGCGTGTCCTGGAGGGGATCTCCCAGAAAACCTCCACGCCGGCCGGGTGCCGCCTGGAGCACACCAGCAGCTTCACCAAGGACTTCCTGAAGACCATCTGCTACACCCCCTCCTCCTCCCGCAGCTCCAACCTGACACGGAGCTCCAGCAGCGACAGCATCCACAGCGTGCGGGGCAAGCCCGGGCTGGTGAAGCAGCGCACGCAGGAGATCGAGACCAGGCTGCGCCTGGCCGGCCTCACCGTGTCCTCACCCCTGAAAAGATCCAATTCCCTCGCCAAGCTGGGATGTCTTAACCTGTCCTCCGAGGACTTGTCGAGTGACGTGGACGTGTCCACCATCACGGACTCCAAGGAGGCCGTATCCAGCGAATGCTCCGTGCTCTGTGAGCCCCCCCTGAGGAGCGTGGACGGCACCGCCAAACCGGCAGTGAAGCCTCTGGTTGGAAATTTGAAGAACATGCTTTGGATGGGCAAAAGTTGATGCCTTGCTGGAGGAGGAGGGGGCTGGATTTTGGGGGTTTGCAGCATTTGTTCATTGCACCAGTGCTGTTTTATCATCTGACTTGCAGCAGCAGCTCATATGGTGCCACCTCCTTGTCCCCTCCTTGTGCTCCAAGAGAGGAAGAAAGAACCACAATGGGTCACGGTGAAGGGCACAAGGGAAATAAAATGTGTTGCATGGTTTAGAGGAGGATGTGGTGTGTGACTTGCCTGTTGTCCTGCAGGATGCTCTTCCTAGTACTGTTTGCCAAGTGTAATAACATGGATTTGTGTGTGGTTACGGATAGATATTTGTATCTCTATCTATCTATATCTAAAATGCTGAAATATTCTGTTTCAAAGACTCAAAATAATTATTCATGACTTTTTTTTTACAGAACAAACACAAGTCTCGATTTAAACAGAGCACTTGTGGAAAATCCTTAAAATGGTGACACGCACACTACCTCTGTTCTCGCTGGCTTTTCATCTTGGTTTGTGCTTTGGGGCTTTTATCCAAAAGGCTTTTCCCATAATTCTTGTTGTTGTTTGAAGGAATTCCCTTAGCTGTAAAGGCCTGGAGGAGTGTGGACACAGAGGCTTCCCCGGGCCGTGGCTGGGAGGTGACAAATTGCTGAGCTGTGTCCGTGGGGATGCTGTGACCAATGTCACCCTGGCTGTGTGGCTGTCACAGGTGTTGTGTTCTTGGGGTGTTTTGCTATTGTTGTGGTCAGTGTTGTCCCAGTGCTGACAGAGCCTGGCCAGTGGTTGCCTGTGGACCCTTGTGATGTGAAGCTGTGTCAGTGTCGTGGATGCTCTGGGGACCCTCTGTCACTGGGCTGTGGGTGACATGAGGTGGCTCTCCTGGAGCCCCAGTAGGTGACAGAGTGTCTTTTGTGGTTGTGCTGTTGGTTTTTTAGGACGGCCCCTGTGCTCGAGGAGCTGCTGGGGGAATCCTGGGTGTTGTTGATGGTGGTGTCAGGAGCCTGGGTGGCCCCAGAGCCAGGCTGGGCCTGTCACAGACCTCACAGGGCTGTGCGTGAGAGCCACGGGAATCCTGCTGGGGGGAGCAGTCGGACAGAAATGCGGGCACGCTCTGAGGAGAGCGATGTTGGAGGAAAGGTGGGCAGCTGGGGGCTGTCTGTGCTTTCAGTCCAGCCAGGGCTGGTGCTTGGATCACAGCAGTGCACCCATTCCATAGGGAATGCACATTTTCTGTGAATATTTTTGGCAACCAGCCTGGTCAAGAGCTGCTCCATGCGAGCCCTCGCTGAGTCCAGAGGGAAGAGCTTGGGAAGTGAGCAGGGAATGTGCTCCAAACCTCAGTGCCCCCCAGTCCCATCTGAGGCTCCGTGCCTTTGGGTGATGTTTTGAAGTAGATTTGGGGGGTCAAACAGGTGGATTTGCTCACCCCAGCTGTGAGCGTAAGTATTCCCACATTTTAAAATCTCCATGGAAAGGCTTTCTTGCAACTCCCCTCTTTGAGGTGAGGCAGAGCCAGGCTGCAGCAGCTGCTGTGAACTGTGTTGATTGAAAATCCAGTGTCATGTAGGGAGTTGTGCATTTTCCTGCCCTTAATGCCTGGAGTTCCCTTTTTCCCCTTAAGCATAAGATCCTGCATGTTTCATTTGTGTGAGGAATTGTAGGGACAGGCAATCAGTGAATAATTGTCCCTCCCGAAAGAGTCTGAATTTGATTTGAACTTGTTCCACCCAGGAGAGCTGGTGTGGAGCAAAAGCTGCTCTGGGAGGGAAGTTTTGCAGGAGCTGTGGGTCGTGCTCAGGGCAGGATGAAACCCCACGAGCCATGGCCGGATCCATTCCCTGTGTTTGGATCGTCTTTATCCTCCTTTGCACCCAGATTCAGATTTGGGAAGGGCCAAACAGGAGGCCCCGCGGCTGTTGGGTGCCGCAGGGTCGGAGCAGCACCTGGGAAACCTCCGTGTCCCCTGCCCGGGACAATTCCACCGTCACCCTCGGCTCTCCAGGGCCACCCACGGGTTACTGTTCTCTGTGTGCTGCCCGACCCTTCCTTCCTATCTCTGCCTGGCTGAGCAAAGAGGTGCTGGGGACGGTTTTGAATGAATTTCGAAAATTCCTTGAACTGATACAAGCGAACATCTTATTTTCTTGCTGTTTCTCGAGTGCCTGCCGAGTTCTGCCGCGTCCAACCCGCCGCGTTCCGGGGCTCAGCTCGGCACCCTCCGTCTTCCCCTGCTGCTGCTCCCGCCTGGCTCTGGCTGGATCAGCCCCAGGCTTCGCTCGGAGCTCCCTCCCCGCGTGGTCGGGATACAGACGCGGCTTGGTGGGAGCTGCTCCGGAAGCTCCGCTGTGCCATTCCCGGGGGGTTGTAGCCAAACCTCCCCCGTCCCGTCGGGTTTGTTGCATGACAAGGTTGATGTGCTTGTTCTCCCCACGTGTCGTACGTGTCCTTACGATGGAGTGCCTTACTCATAGTTTACAAACACTGTGTATCTGCTGAGCTGTTGGACTCTGCTGTTTGCTGTTCTCTGGGGAGTTTTTGGTGCTTTTGGTGTTTCCGGTGGCAGTGAGGCCGTCCCTCCTGCTGTCCTGCCCTCCTGTCCCCGCCGAGCTCGGCGCTGCTCACCTGCTACCGCTTCCCTCTGCTCTGGGCATGGCAGCACCGAGGGGCTCCGTGACAGCCGCGGTGCCGGTGGCTGCTCCCGGTGTCCCCATTTATCCCATTTATCCCATTTATCTATGCATCGCTGCCGGAACGCGGGCGGGGTGTGCAGGGACACATCCCATCACCGACCACACTTTGTTCGGCAGACCCAAACCCTGTCCCGTTCTGCCAGAGATCCTGAAATGCACAAACCGGCACCTTATTCCCGGGGGCCGTTCCCGTGCCGGCGGGGTTTGTCCTGGCCGTGTCACCAATTCCCGGCCGGAGCGGTGGGGACAGTCCCGGTCAGTCCCTGAGGAGGCAGGTCAGGTTCCTGTGCATTGCTGTACTTCATAACAACGTTCCTTTATTCCACAGTATTTCTTATCCCAGTTTTATATGGAAATCTGCAGGATTTTTGTACTGTATGTCCACGGGAGGGATGCATCATGCACTTTTTTTTTTTTTACTTTTGTTTGTAAAAATGTCCTGGATATTTTATGTGCTTCTTGTGAGGAAAAAAATAAACTTTTTTTTTTTCTTTTACAAATGAGTTTTGTGGCTTTCTTTGGAGGTGGGGAAGGAACAGGCGCTGAAGGGGTGGAAAGAAAAGGAGGGAGTGGGACATATCCCAGGAGCCACTACCTGCCCTGTGTTATCACTCCCCATCTATCCTGGATCTGCTTCCCTCATTTTTTGGGTCCTGGCTGTTTTCTGATGCTCCTGAAGGCTGGATCCAGAGGAACAGGATGGAAATCAGTCATTCTCCACCTGGTTTCTTCAGAGACCCCAGAGTGGCTTCAGGAGAAGCTGTTCACCTTCCAGAAAGGATGCCAGCAGTGGAGCAATGGCACATGGAAAAGTGACACCTGCACCTTGCTGAGCCTGGAAAATCCCACCTGGGAGAGGGCCTTGATGCTGCCACAGCAACGTGGGCTGTGGAATTCCCACAGGCCTGTGCTGCTCTCCTCAGCAGAGCCACATCCCCGGGGTGGAAGCCCAGGAACTCCCACAGGGACTCGCATGGACAGCAGCTCCCTGGCTGGGGAATTCACCTGCCAATGATCGAGGGCACTGCCCTGGGCTGCCGGGGATGGGGTTGGAGCATTTGGGTCTCCTTCACCTGAGGATATCCCCTGGGGAGGGATGGATGGGTGGGTGCTGCTGCAGGAGCTGAGACACCAGGAGCTGGCAGCAGATCTGTCCCTGCCCTGATCCAGGACCCCAGCACGGAGCACTTAGCAGAGGGACAAAGCCTCCCTGGATGTTCCCAGATGTGCTGACACAATGGCACAGGAGGGAAAACAGCGGGAGCAGGGGGTGTATGGGGCTTGGACACCCCGGGGTTCGCTTTCTTCAGAGCTGAGCTGGGAGCCCCAGAGCTCTGGAGTAGGAAGAGCAGCTCTCCGCTGTTGTTTGAGATCCTGGAGCACAGCCTGCCCCTCAGCCAATGCTGTTTTGGGGTCAATGTTTGCTGTTGGCTCTTTTAACTCACACATCCCTTGGCTGGGCTGACAGAGACATTGTTACCTGCTCAGTTCAACTTCCCAAGGATGGAGCCTCCCCATGGAGCCGTTCCCAGCTCCAGAGCTGGGTGTGAGTTGGATATGGGGAACCACAAGACAGGACCATGGAATGGCTGGAGCATGCCCAGGCTACCGGTGAGTCCCTGGCTGTTTTTTTGTTCTTGTTAGGATTGGAAATTGGTCCTTTTCGGAGCGGTTCCTCACGGCCGAATGTTACATCCTGTTGTGATGTTGCCATGGCAAAACCAGGCAACATCTGGAGCAACACAAATTCTCTCTGGCGACCAGGGAGGGTTTATTTATAGCCTCGCTGACCAAAGGCAATGCCTGAGCCTGGAGCTGCCGTGGGCAGGGGCAGCCTGGCACTGGGAGCCCTCCTGGGTGGGAACTGGGGTGGTGGGAGGGTGCAGAGTCCAGCTGTGCCTCTCTTCTCTCCCCCATGCAGGAGCTGCAGGTGCTCCAAAGCTGATCTCCTCAAGGACCTTCTGATGAGACGATGATTCTCTGCCAGCATTTCCCAGCTCCATGTGGAGTTGAGGTGGTGGGCAGGTACTTTAATGGTGGTTTTGGGTAAGAAGGTGAGGTTTGGCAGGAGGGTGAGGCTGATTGTAGCACACAGAGAAGCCACAGGAAGAGCTCTGGGGGCTATGGCTGCATTTCCACACTGGCAGAGGAGAAGCTGCTGTCTGGCAGTGGTTCTCCAGCTGCCTGTAGCCCTAGGATGATGCCTCTGTGTCCATTCCTGCTGGGCCATGGCTGATCAGCCACTCTGGCCTCTGCAAAAGTGGAAATGTAAATATTTTTCTCAGCAGAAGCTGTGAATTGGCGCTGCCAAGGCCAGAGGAGCTGGTTCCTGCAGCAGGCACAGGCCAAGCTGTGCTGCCGGTCAGGTTTGCTCTGGCCTTGGTGTGTATTCCCTAAAAGTCTCTTCCTCCCTCTGTTTGAAGGACAGGGAGCAGCAATGCTGCAGCAGCTGCCATTTCCTTTTATGCAGAGGGTTCAGGAGCAGAACCACATTGGTGCTGTGTCAGAGCTCAGAGCAGCTCCCCAGAACACGGGACACAATGCCTAGGGTAGGTCCCAGGACACGGCTGAGCCCCTTCCACACCAACCCTGAGCTCTGCAGTCCCCACACAGGACAAGGCCAAAGCACCATGCTATCCCCAAATCATGAGGGTGTGTCAGAAGCCCAGAAGGAATTTGGCTTTGCCGTGAGGGCTTGAGGGGAACACCTGGAATTACTGATCAGGTCAGTGCCAGTGTTGAGTGAATTCATCCCATGGGACAGGTGACTTGGCTGTGAAATTCCTCCCTCCTGCACCTGCCAGCACGTCTCGCTCAGCATTTCTCTACCTGTCAGGACTGCTGCTGCCAGGTTCTCCTGCTGCTGGTGTTGGCAGGAGCAGCAGGAGCCCGGCCATCAGCCCTGATCCCACTGGGAACTGGTTGTGTTTGCTCTGGGCAGCCTCGGCAGGGGTTTAAGACTTCCAGTGGAAACAAATGGGGTTTTGTCTGTGCAGAGCAGCTCTGCAACATGCACTGATAAAGAACCGTCCCAGCAAGAGGCCTGGCTGGCTCCAGGCCGGTAAGGGCTGGGATAAACCCTTATCCCTTGCTCCTTCCCCTCAGCAGTGGCCAGGATTCATTCCTGACACAGGAAGAGGTGATGGCATCATGACCATGCTCCAGGTGTCACCCACGCAGCTGCTGTGTGTCTGTGGTACTCAGAGGCTGCCTGGATCCTTGAGGTCTCTGGATGAGGCCCTGCAGGATTTTCCAGCCTCATGGAGTATCAGGGGATGCCTTTGGGCTGGGGCCAGGTCCAGTTTGTCAGCTCTTTGGTGACACTGGGGTAGCTCAGCCCCAACACTGCAGAGGTGCCTGTGCAAGCACCTCTTTCAGGATGATCTAGGTGTTTTCCTGCATCCTGCCTCGGGATGCTTCCCAGCTCGGGGAACCATAAAAGGCAAAGCGCAGGGGCAGCGGCGGGGCTGGGAGCTGAGCTGGGAGCTGCGGCTCGCTGCAATGCCAGGCATCCCAGCTGTGTACAAATGGATTAGAGCCCTTCAGCTCTCCAGCTCCACCGCCTTCCGGAGGGTTATCCAAAGGGAGGAACGTTCTGCTTGGGGGGTTACTTAGAGAAATGCCCAGAGCGCTAATAGGGATTTTTGATAAGTTCTGTTTCGGAGTCGCCACAGGGAAAATCGTGTCTGAGGCTGCTGTCGGGCTCCCGTGTTTATCTCGGGCAGCCGTTTCTTGTCACAGCAATTCCCTTTGCCATAACTGTATTCCTGCAGATCATTCCAGCTGCTCCAGCTCTGTGCAGGCAGCATCTCTCCTCCAAACCCTGGGACACAGCCCAAGGCTGAGTGCTGCTTCCAAAGAACGAGCACTGAGGGAGCCGCTCCGCGTCCCAAGGGCACGGGGCAGGGAGGAGGGAACAGTGCCAGGGGCACAGATGCGAGTTTCCATCTCTCCGTGGAACCCACAGGGAGCTGGCAGAGGGGATGCTGCCCAGACAGCCCGGCAGTAAATCCCTCTGGAAGCAGCATGATCGGAGGGAAGCCAGGACTGCTGCACAGGACTGTGGGGAGCTGTTGCTGGAGCAGGTTGGGGAAAGAGAAGAATCCCTGGAGAAGGATGCAGACGCAAGGAAGCAAGTCCTGACTGTGAAGTGCCATGGACCAGCAAATCAGCAACTAGAGGGGGTTTTTCCAGTTATCCAGGTGGGATGTGTTTGGGTAGGCACCAGCGTGGCACCAGCTGTGCTGGGTGTGGTGTCAGGAGTGGCAGAGCACAGCTCCATCGTGCCAATGGGATGTTCCTCTCTGCTGGCCATGAGGCCAAGGAACGCCGGTTCACATGACCCAGGCTCTGATGCTTCCAAGTCTCCCAGAGTGGAGCGAGGAGGAGGAGGCGGTGCTGAAAGCCTGCCGAGACCCAAGGTGGGAAAAATCTTGGCTGGCCAGTCCCAAAGCATTTGGAACCAGGAATTACAGTGACAGAGCTCCCGGCCATGGAAGCCTCCACCTGGCAGTACCGTGGATATTTACGGGATGACACAAGTAAGGCGAGGGGGAGAGACTGCCCAGCTTCCAGGGGAGACTCCCCAGGGACGTGTGAGGATTACCCACTGCTGCAGCTCAGCCAGGAGGGCCTGGGACACGGCCGGGAACGGGGGGACCTCCCCGATCTCCGGAGCGACAGCACAGGCCCTGCCACGAGGTCAGAGATGAGCAGCAGCGGACAGAGAGGGCAGCGGGGGCTGGCAGGGGAGCTGTGCCTGGAAGAGCATCCTGTGTCCAAGGGGTGCAGGAGAGGGCGGGAGGGAGAAGACCCTCCGAAGGTCTACGAGCTGGAGGTGGTGCCCAGGAGGGTGGGCACGGGCAGGACAGTGAGGCCGGTGGTCTACAGGCTGGAGGAGAGCGAATACCGGCGCCTCATCCAGGAGGCAGAAACGGAACCTGAGGAGGAATGGGAAGAGACAGAGGACACGCTACTCTTGATTGAGGAGGGCTATGCAGGGGATGGGAAGGCGGCAAGCCCAAGCCTCAGCAGGCTCAATTCCTTGGAAACAGTCCTGAGGAGGCAGATGAGCCGCTCGGACTCAGAAAGCAGTGTGGACAGCAGGCAAGTGACCAAACTGAGCCCCAAGAGCCCCTCGGAGGGGAACAAGCCGACCGTGCCCATCAGGTCCGACAGCTTTGAGCGCAACGCCATCCTCATGGATTACATCCTGCAAAGCAAGCCCGAGGCAGGCACACCTGTCTCCTACATCCCCAGAGACAGCAGCAGGGCAGCTGAGAGCCTGAGGCAGGCACGGAGTTTCACCCCCCAGCCCGATGGAACACTTGACCTGTGCCAGAACGGCCAGGCCAGCGAGGAGGATCCAGCCAGGAAGCCTGAGCCAGACCAGCAGGTAGTGAAGAGCCTCGAGAGAATGGTCCCTGCAGTCACAAATTATCCTTCGGTGGCCAGAGACACCGGGAAGCTTTCGAGACAGAGCAGCAGCCAGCTCCCGGAGAGCAGAGAGCAGCTCGGAGGTGAAGCTGATGAACTCGATTCCTACATCCCGAAAAAAACCCCTCCGGCCCCCCCTGTCAGATCCCACAGCAAGGAGAGCCTGGCTCTGAGTATGAGCAAGGCTGTGGCGCTGACGGAGGCGCTGCTGGAGCCCCTCGGCGATGAGGCCAAGGCTGGCAGGGAGCAGTGGGCAGCGGCGGGCACGGAGCTGCTCTCTGGAGGCAGGACTGCGGGAGGAGGGGGCTCGGAGGAGCCGGAGCGGAAGGGGAGGCAGAGTCAGGAGGATGAGAATGTGCTTAAAGTTGCCGATGCCAAGAAAACCTTCGAAAAGCCCAAGGCGTCGGAGGGGACGGCAGCAGCACCAGCGCCCAAAAAAGGTGAGGAGTGAGGGGCGCAGGCTCTGCCGTGGGGCTGGGGGGTCCTGGAGGTCGCTGTTCCAGGGCAGGTGGGAACACGGCCGTGGATGGGAAATAGCTGCCGGGAACAGCCGGGTGACAGACGGGATGTGCTCAGGGCACACGGAATCTCCTAAGGAGGCAGGATGGGAATCAGGTGTTGGTTCAAAGCCCTTCATGCAGTGAAACTGTTTTGGAGAAAGATTTGTTTTGTCAGACTCCTGTGTAGGAATAAGTACAATTTACTGCTTCTCACAGCAGCTACAGTGCAGCAGTGTCCATAGGGTGCATCCTCCCACTGCCATGTGGGATTATTTGCCTCTGTCTCTCCAGGCACTGGGTGAGCCAATGTAATTTTATTTTAGCTATTAAAAAGCAGCATTATTTTCTCTAAGTTCTTTTTCTCCTATACTGTGACTTCACTGAATAAGCCTTTTAGGAGAATGACAACAACTTGGAAACACTTTGGCTGAAAGAAATATGGAGAAGTGAACTCTTGAAATTTTCCTGGTAAAGCAGCAGTTCTGCAGAAATAGGAGGGATAGAAATGAGTGCTTGTGAGAGAGTTTGAATCCCGCAAAGAGCCACCCGACCCACGCTGCTTAACTCCCATCTTCTGTTCAGTGACAATCTGCAATTGTGCATTTCCTTATAAGGGAAAATAAGTGTTTTAAGGCACAGGAAATCTGTGGTGGCTTTGAACTGAGTTTGCTTTAAAAGTAGGTGTGATCAGTTACTGTCGCGACAGAGTCGGAGCGTGAACGTGCCACAGTTTGTGCATGTCAGGGATGACAAAATCCCTGCAGGGCTGACAAACAGCTCCTGTGCTCTCAGGAAGCAGCTGAGGACACATTGCACGATGTAAAGAAATAGAGGTGGGAGATATTTGTCACTGCAAGCACTGCCAGGCTCAGAGCATGGAGCAGGGTAGTGGTATGTGGAGAGGGAGGTTGTGGTGTCAGTGGTACAGCTGAGCTGGAGCGTTCCCCTCACACTGGGATGTTTGATCAGCTCATCCTTCCCGGGATGGAAGGAGCAGGTGGATGGGATAGGTCTTGCAGAAGAAGGGATACAAGGAATCAGCTCCCTCCCCAAGGCAATACCAGCTGCAGCCCAATCCCTCCTGACACATTTTTACCTCCTGGTTCTCCAGAAGAAACAGGGAGGGAGAGTTGAGACAATATTTCAGTGCTGAGCTGTGGAAATGTTGCAGTACAAAAATCACTGACTCACGGAATGGTTGGGGTTGGGAGGGACCTCAAAGCCCATCTCGTTCCACCCCCTGCATGGGCAGGGACACCTTTCACTGCAGCAGGAAGAAGAGCAGGATCAGCTTCCCATTTTGTTCTATCCATGACAGTCTGTTGGGGTTTTAAAAAGTGGGTTAAACATTGATCTTCCCAAATCTCAAACATGGACACCTCACCTGGATTTACCCTTATTTGTTTCCTTTCTTATATCTCTGATTTTTCCAGCACCTTTGGTCCAACCTGATCCTAGACAGCAGGGAGAGAAACAGAAGGAGATGGCAAAAGAATTCCAAAGTGCTTGAATAGTGAGGCTCTGTGATCAGTGCCCAGGAACCCCAGCACCCAGCCCCGGCTCCTTCCCTGCCTGCCTGATTTTTTCCTGCTGTTCAGGATGCTAGGAATTGTCAATCCAGGATATTAATGTTGTAAATAAAATACAGCTTCCTTTTTTTTTTCTTTCTTTCTTTCTTTTTTTTTTTTTTTTTTTTTTTCAGTTTTGCTTTCTTGTCTCTCTCCTCCTCGTTAATCATCCAGAGACAGCAACAAAGGAAATCCCATCTGTTGCAAGCAATTTCTTTGGGTTTATTTGGTGGCCCAACATTTTAATTAGGTTTTGGGACCTACCTCCCCTTCACTGCAGAAATAGAAGTGAAAATATATTTCACAATCCTGTCTAACGATGGAGAAAAATACATGAGGAAATAGATTAGCTTGAAATCAGAGGTTTCTTTTTGCTGTAAAAGCTCATTTTTGATGCCTTTCTTCCAGCTGAGTTGGGAGGGACGTGTCTGACACCGATATTGCTGCACAAAAGGTGTGAGAGTGGGGAGATGCAGTAATAGATGTGCTGGATGAAATCTATTGTAAATCATTAATAACAATAGCATTAATTATTAATGCACATCCTGGCCTAATGTTCACTCATTCCTGATCCATCTTCAGCATCCTCCAGCCCTTCCAAGCAGCACAGGAGCGATGTCAGCACAGGCCCTCACTCACCACAGTGGATTTTATTGCCCTTTGGGGAGGGGGGTTGTGAATGATCCCAGTTCTGGGGTCTAGAAGTCACACAGAGCTGGGGATAAAGCTCAGGGGTGCTGGCTCCCAACCTTGTCCTTTAATCCACGTTTTACTCTTTCCTTGCTGCCACACTCAAACACTTCTCCCTTCCTGGCTGTTGTTTGATGGAACATTTTGCTCTCCTTATCTTCATTCCCTAATTCTACAGCTCCCCTTTCTGGTCAAGGATTGAATAAGGCCAGACCAGAGGGATTTTGCTCTCCCCATCTCTCCAGACAAACCCTTTGCAGGAGCTGAGGAACACTTCCTTGGGCAGAGCACATCCTCCCAGCCAGAGACAGAATCGATTTCCCATTATCCAGAGCCCATGGTGGCTCTGAGAACAATTTCATCTTGGCAGCAGCTCAACAGCTGATGATCAAGGAAATGCCTCTTAAAAACCAGGATTGGGAGTAGTTTCATAAAGCTGCCCCTGGCAGTCACTCCGTGCCCACAGACATGGAGGAATCAAGGCAGAAAAAGTAAATTAATGCTGGGAGTAAGTCTATTTCCACACAGAGAAACTGGAGTGGGGAGGGTTTGTCACTGCAATCAGTTCAGATGTCAGAGAATCCCAGAATGGTTTGTGTTGGAAAGGACTTTAAAGACCCTCTTATTCCAACTCCCTGCTATGGGCAGGGAACATTTCCCTGCACTAAAAATCACTAAATTCCAACAATGTTAAGTGAAAGGTAAGATCACATTCCCAATTTCAGCAGGAGCAGCTCTTCCCAATGCCGCTGGGCCTGGCTTTGATGGGATCCCTCAATTATGGAAGCCATAGAAGGAGAAATATAAAAATATTAAAATTTCATATGGGAGAACCTAGTAATTCCTGGTAAATAAATTTTAAAAATAATAATAATTCAAAAGGATTCAGAAAATAAATTGATAAATAGGGACATGAAAATCCTTGAAAAGCTGTATAACTTGGATACCTGTAAATCCAGGATTCAAGACTGTCCTGTCTGGCATATTTTGCTTGATTTAGAAGTTAAGCTGCAAAATAACAGGACTTTAAATTGCTGATCTCTCTAAACCCTCCCTAAGCCATTCAGAATTATTTAGCAACGAGGATTTCAGCAAAACAACATGTTTGAGACAAATTCATCCCTCCAGTGACCTTACTGCTTCCTAAAATGGGGTTTGTCACCCCTTTGGGATGGCTCAGAGACACCAAACTGAGGAAATTAATCAAAATTTCTCCTAAAAACGGTGCCTCAGGTGTTTCTTTAGCTTCTCTAACTACAAATATGGCCTTGGTGGGGAAGGCTGTGGGACACACCTGACGTGGTCCTTGTGAAGCACATCAGGCTCATCCCAGGAGCAAAGCAGGGGGATTTGTTGCAGGGATGGAATTGATGCATATTTGCAGGAGGCTAAATTTAGCAGCTGACATAAGTTCCAGAGGTGGAGTCTGTAGCCACGGTGCTGTTTCCGTATAAAGGCTGTGAGATAGTTTGCAGCAATCCTGCAGTGATGTAGCTGAGGGGAAAATATGTGGGATGGCTAGAAGTGGATTTTTAAATAAATCCTGAATTTCTGTAAAATGTTCTATCCAGGTGCTGGTAAAATGGGGCAAACTTTGGCGTGTTGCTCCTTGTAGCTGTAAGGATTTAATGTTTTTCTGTTAGAAAAATTAGGATTTGTGGCATATTTTGACAAGCTGTTTGGCTTGCAGCACTGTGGATAACATTTAAATTGTTTGTTAGGGTGGTTTTACTCATCTGAAGTGATGAAAATTAGTGGTTACAGCAGAACCAAAGAGCACATGTAAAACCTGAGCTGTTTCTTCTGTTTGTTGGAGAATTCAGCCTAAAATTCCTGTAATTTCTTCATCACCTTGTGATCTAAACAGCTCATTAATCCCAGACAGGATCTGGGTGTTCTTTAGAGTGTTTCCTTCCTGCTGTTTTAGGAAGCTCTGGGAAAAATTCCACAGGTATTATTTCCACCTGAGTCCATCCTTAGCGACTCTTCCAGCTCTTTGTCAAGCAAGGAATTTCCATCTCTGCAAGATCTACCCTTCCCATGGCAGCTCTTGAGAGGATTAGGCTTCAATCAGATTTCTCAGGATAAATTTCACTTTGTGTCCTCTGTATCTCACTTTCTTTTCAGTTGGAGGCCAAAAGTCTTCCTTGGTTCTCCTTCTGAGCTGTTGGGCAGTGCTGGGTGCTGCTGCCTTCGTTCTTGTTTTCCAGTCCAGGCTAAAGCATCACTTGGTACATGATTAAAATACCAGTTTTCTAAAATTTAACACACATCCGCCATCCTTCCCCAGGTTTGAGACTTCAAATAAATTATAGATGGGCAAGCAGGACTCTCAGCTCTATCACTGACTCATTCTGTGACCTTCAGCACGTCATGTACATGCATGGAAAATATGAATCACAACCTAAACTCCCTAAATTCTGGGTTACCTGCAGCTCTGCTCCAGAGCTGCTTTTGTTTTCTTCTCTTTTAGCTTTAATGGGATTGTTTGAGGGAGCAGGGTGGTGTAATTGTGCTGGGCTGGCTTCCAGAAAGAAGGTATTGATTAATTTCAGGGTAATTGTTGTCATGGGCAGGGGTGCAGCCTTGCCACTCCAAACTCTGTGTTTATCATTTTTTTATCAAGGTGTTGCTCAGTAGGTAAGAGAGGCTTTCCTGCTTGTTGGATCAGTGGTTACATTTAGTGTCAAAGGTTAATAAATGCAGGATAACTTTTGTTTAATCTGTAGCTTCTGATGTTTCCATCAGCTGTGACAGTCAGACCAGGACAAATGTATCTCCCTGAGGTTTCTCCTGTGTTTTAACCACAGGGGGTAATTCACGGTCCTGTAACAGTTCCGTAGGGTAAGAGGAGGGCTCTCAGCTCAGCTCATCACGACACATATTCCTCCAAATTCTGAAAGATGCTCCCCTGAAACACCACTCCCCCCTCCCCTAAGCATCAAACCACATGCAAATGAACGTGCAAACGTCGGCCCAAACGGATGAGGAAGCTCGAGGAGTTTTGGTTTTGGCCATGTATGGTAACATTGAGGGCTGTGGGCTCTGCTCGGGTGTTGTTCACCCGCCCCTCGGGCTCCCTGAGGCCGCAATGGCCCCGAGTGTGGCGGTGGCACCTGTGTGGCAGTGTCACCAGGTGTGTGTGCGAAGTGCTCACCTGACCTGGTAGAACAGCACAGATACAAACCTTACACCTCAAAGCGCAGCATTCCCGAATTCTCTTTACCAGGAGTGCCATGGGGAGAACCTCTGTTTTCAAACCTCTGCCCTGGGTGTCTCGTTGAAGTGTGATTCTTAGCAGGGGTTGAGCTCTGAAGTCTTTAGCAGGGGTTTTTGTCACGGTCCTTTTTTTACCACAGCCACTGTGATTTGGTGTGACAGCGTAAGGTGACGCGGTTGTTTTCTTGTGGACCTACTGGGTCTCCTCAGCATTGTCTCTGAGGACAGCAGGCTCATCTAACCCATCAGGGTACACACGGCTGATCCCTCAGGGAGGACACGATCAGTTCCTCAGGGAGGACATGACCGTTCCCTCAGCGGGCGACACAATCGGGCCCTCAAGGATGAGACGATCCGTGCCTCAGGGATGACACGATCGATCCCTCAGGCATGAGATGACTGATCCCCAGGGATGACATGACCGGTCCCCTAGAGCGGACAGGACTGAAGACATGGCCGGCCCCTCAGGACGGACACCATCGACCTCTCAGGTCCCTCACGACCTCCTGCCCCCCACCCGCCGCTGAGGGGCGGCGGGGCGGGGCCCGACAGCGCGCGACCGCGCGTGGTGGCGAGCACCGCGCGGCCATTGGCTGGTCAAGCTGTCAATCATAGCTTCTCCTCGCACCCACCCAGAGAGGCGGGAGCGGGCGGTGCCTGAGCAGAGAGGGCGTGATCTTCTATGGGCGTGGTCTCTGCGGGGGCGGGCCCCGTGGCCGCGCTGCCCCGCCCCGCCCCGCGGCGCTCAGTCGGGCGGCGGCGGCGGGCGGAGGAGGAGGCGGAGGCGGAGGCTCCGCCGGGCTGAGGAGCGGACGCGGGAGGCGGCTCGGGATCGCGGTGCGGTTCGGGGGCGATGAGGGCGAGCGGGGCGAACTGGGGAACACAGGGGAGCGAGGCTGCGGCTGGGTGGACGGTGCGGTACCCGCGGGAGGGCGCCGGGCAAGGGCGGGGGTCCGGCCGGGCGGGCCCTTCCCGCGCGGGGCCGCCGAGCCCTCCGTGAGGCGGCGGCCGCTGTCAGCGCGGGGCCCGTGGCGGCAGCGCCCTCTCCGCACCGCCTCGGCCCCGGCCGCTCCCTGCTCCCTCCTTATTAGGCAGCGGCGCGGGGTCGCCGCCGCATCCGCATCCGGCCGGGGCCGCCGGGCAGGGCAAGCCCGGGGCGGGGCGGCAGCGCTGGGCGCTCCCGCCGCGCACCTGATGCCGCGGCGGGGACAGCGCTGGGGGGCTTTTGTTCGGCACGTTTTCCTTTTTTTTTTTTTTTTTTTTTTTTTTTT
>VZSR01003800.1:4474664-4514484 GCA_013398615.1 Brachypodius melanocephalos
TTTTTTTTTTTTTTTTTTTTTTTTTCTCCCCTTCTTTTCCGGCCGGCGATGCAGCAGCTGCTGGGTGCCACCGGCGTGTGCCGCCCCCGGAGCGCCCGTCCCCGCCGTGCACCATGGCAGAGGACAAAAGATGAGCGCCCTGATGGGGGTTTAGTTTGGGTTTATTTTCCGGAGGCTCCTGTAGAGCAGGTTGTTGTTCACGCCGTTATTAGGGGCTCTGTCGAGGCTGTGCGGAGATATGTGGACTCCTGGGCTGTGTGACATGTCATAGAATCACCAGGGGATCCCAGAATGGTTTGGGCTGGCAAGGACCTTAAGGACCATCTCATCCCATCCCTCTGCCTTGGGCAGATGTCCCTGGGCTTTGTTTTCCTGTGTAGGAAGCCACATTGTTTAACAGTGATATTCCAAAGGCTGGAATTTAAGGGTTAGTCCATACCTGTGCTTTATGAAATTCCCACCAATTCCATTAACAGCACGAGGGAATGTCTTGGATACATGGGCAGGTGTCTGACACCACCACATAGAGGAGGTTTAGCTGTAGGACATTGTGATGCCATAACTGACTGATTGCACAGGAGGCAAGTCTGAAAAAAAGAAGAAAATAAAAAAGGCAGTGAAAGGTGCCAGGAAACAAAAGTAAACCCAATGGAAACAGTTTTATTGTTGAAGATAAGTGATGTGCGTTAGGGTTGGGGTTTTTTTAGCAGCTGGAGTTGGTCTGAGCACGTCTGTTAGTGCAGATGTGCTTGGGGATTACTGGGAGCAAGACTAAGGATGGTGGCAAAATCAGAGAGGGATATTCTGAACATACCAGGCTGCAGTTGATTTTTCAGTTTGCTGCTGAATTTCCCGATTTTGTTTTAATTTTAGGCCAGGCTGTTCCCAAATTACCTGGCTCCATCCTCTCCCTCTGTGTGCCTCCGTGGCACACACGAGGGAAGCTCTGGAGTGTGGGAAAATGGTGTGAACTGGCACAGCGTGTCCTGGGAGAAGCGTGTTTGGATGTGGGGAAAGCAGCGGGTGTTGCGTGCAGGAGGCAGGAGGAGAGGGTTTATTCCATTTTCATTTGAATAACAACCATTGAATCATCTTTTCTGCTCAAGGGGGGGGAAAAATCCAGATGGCTGTGTGCTTGCAGGAAGGTTTTATTGCAGCTAATAGTGGTGTTTGCTAAGGACTGTGTACACAAAGGTAGGAGATCAAATACTTTTGTGGCAATGCCTGTTTGTTTTGGGTATATGTGTATTTCTGTGGTTTTGGTAGCCCCAGTAAGACCTGACACACTCGGGGACACGTCAGGCAGCATTTGCTCGGTGTTTGTTTCAATACAGCACTTCATAACAGTAATTTTTCAATGGTCACTTGTAGCCTTTTATCCAGATTGCTTTAATCAGCATTTGTGTTCTCTGTTGGCATTGCTCTGTCTTCTCCCGAGCTGTCTTTTCAAACATCATTGGATTTTTTCAAGTGAAATCTTCATGCTTATTGCATCTGTCACTTCTGGGATTCACTCCAAGCGAAAGGCAGGGATTCAGTTTAATGGCAGTGAGGAGGAATGTGCAGAAGGGGGAAATACCAGCTTTTCTTTGGGTGAGGCAGCACAGGGTGCTGGGCTCTGCCCTTCGTGACATCGTGGTGGCCGCGTCCAACATCCGACTTCAACGACGGCTTTGTAAAATGGCTCATTAAACCAAAACATCGTGTTGTGATGGGGAGGGAATTTATGGCCCTGGGTTTCATTTGGTGATCGATTCCCAGGAATATCCCTGGGATGCTAACTTCCTCTTCTGTGAAGACACGAGCAAAACACTTCCCAGTCTGAGTTTGCAGCCCAGTGAGGTCATCAGTGCACCACTCCCAGGGCCAGGAATGTCCTCTTGGGCAAGCTCACAGGCACATTTTCACTTGACTTTTAAAGTCTGCGTTTGTTTGTTTTGATTTTGTTTTACTGAGGCTTTTGTGATAATCTCAGCCCTTCTCTGAGGATGTGTTGGAACAGAAACTCGCTGAGGATTTGAAGTGCCCCAGTTTAAGCCTTTGCAGGGCATAGGAACAAGAATTAAATGCCTGTGCTCTCTTCTAGCTTGCTCCCTGTAGTCTCCCCCACTTAATATTTTTGGGCTGGCATATTCTGGTGGGTAATTCTGAAATTGGTATGATTAGAAACTGCTTAGAGCTTCAGTTTAGGCAGCTCCTGGAGCCATGTGTGAAGAGTCAGGCTGCTGGTGGCTTGGGGCTGACAGCATGGGAACTGCTGAGTTTTTGTCACATTCTGCACAGTTGCAAGTGGTGGTTAACAGCAAGTTAAAATGAAGCAGAAAAAGGTTTTAGCCTTAGCTGAGTGACTCAGGAAAGCAGCAGTGAAAGCCCATTTTTCTGGATGTGTTGGCTCCAGAAGTATGGTTGGGAATTGTTCACTGGGCCCTTTCTTTTTATCTCTTAATAGGACTGCTTTGTTCTGCTTTTCCTCCTGTGAGTAACCGTGCAAAAAATGGATTATTTGTTTCTTTTTGAGGTTATAATTGTTCAGTACATGACTTTTTGTGGCTTTTCTCATCTCAAACCACACACAGACATGTGAAATACCAGCGTGACACAGAACTGCTCAGCTGCTCCCAGGTTCCACTGGCAGCTTTGCAGGGCTTGTCCTTAGAGGAACAAATTGTCTGGAGAGGATCCTAATGGAATATACCAGCCATTAGTTGTATCACTAGCCATTAGTTGTGTTCATGGAGTTGTGCAGGGAATATAAATCCAATCAGGATTAATGGCTGGACATAATGATGTAGCTGGAAAGTAGAAGATGGCTGTTGGGCAAGTGGATAATTTTACTTTACTCCCCTCCCATGAAATTTCTGATGCCAGTAAGACAGGGGGGATCCCTTGGAGCAGACACCTTCCAAAGGGGTCACACAGTGCTCCTCAAATGGAAGAGGATTTTGTGATGGAACATCCCGAAAACTTTAAAATCCTGCTCTGTAGGTCAGGAACTTGACAGAGAAAAATTGAAAATGGCATCTGCTGCTGCCTCCAAAGGGGAAAACCAGTGGTTTTTGAAGGCTGCTGATGTGCCCATGGTGGATAGAAGAGATCTCCTTGTCTGGAAGTGACAAAACGTGGCCTTTTGGACCATTTCTCCTCTGTGCTGATGACTTAGAGGGAGAATCATCTGCACTGGGGAAAGGGCAATTTCTTCAGCATGACCACTTTGCTTCTTCAACACCGCTGGCTTTGTGTCACTCCATGTTTTGTTGGTGATAACAATAAGTGATCTCTAATCTGCTTTTTGCTGAGCCTGTGATGACGTCTGAGATCTGGCTCTTGGTGGGAGAAGTTGCAGTGACTCTGACATTGAGCTGGGCCTCTCAGCCCAGCATAATTAGGTTTGTCTTGTTTTCCTTTTTTAATAATTGAATTTGAACGAGCAATGGAAATAAACCAGTGGTGGGATCTGACTTAAAGTGATTAAGGCTCAACCTGATGCTGAGCTCACAGCTCTCCTTGGAGTGTTGCTGAGCTCTGCTTGAGGCCAAGTGTTCCCCTTAGGAAGGACCAGGCTTTCCCTGTGGTTTTCCAGATTTTGGCTGCCATATATGTAGGAACAAGCACATAGGTAATAATTCTTCTGAGCTGAATATTAAGGCAGCCATTTCTGCATTTTTAGCAGATGTGTCTGAGCAGGATTTCCTAAAACTCCATGGGAACAGTGTGCCTGAAACTACTCCTTGTTTGCATCCCTGTATGAACCTGGGCAGTGCATTGCACCTGCAGTTCCAGGTTTAAGTGGTCCCTGGGAAATGGACTTCAAATCACTCCGTTCTGAGTATTTGGAAATATGGGAACTTCCCTCCCCGTGGTTCTGCATATAGTTGCCATAGAGACCGTATTCCGGAGTCCTTGAAAATCCATTGTTTCTCCCAAATAAACATAAAAATCTGCAGTATTAAAGCAGCACATTTTGCAGTGTCCCATTCCTGAGCATTCCTTCAACAGGAACTGTTTTGACAGGACAAGGAGCAATGGACTCAAACTGAAAGAGGGGATATTTGACTTAGATTTAAGGAAGAATTTCTTCCCTGTGAGGGTGGCAAGGCCCTGGCACAGGCTGCCCACAGAAGCTGTGGCTGCCCCATCCCTGGAAGTGTCCAAGGCCAGGTTGGATGGGGCTTGGAGCAACCTGGGCTAGTGGAAGGTGTCCCTGCCCATGGCAGGAGGTGGAATGGGATGAGCTTTAAGGTCCCATCTAACCCAAACCATCCTGTAAACCTGACGGGGACTTGACATCCTACAGCGTGCCAGACCTGGATGCTGGACAAACTGATAATGGGTGCAATTAGCAGCTCCAGGGATTAGCAGGCTGTAACAAATTCAATTTGCAGTAAGCAGTGTGTCCCTTGGGAACTGGGCAAACTGGCCATGCTGGGCAGATGATGGCTTGATAGGAAAGATTGTCATCAGCAAAGGCTCAGTGCTCAGGCACCTGCTCAGGGCTGGAATTAACTCCTGGAGTCCCTTTTTTCCCCTCTCCTTTTTCACTTTAAATACTTTACAAGCCCTTGTGGTTTGTTGCTTCCTGCTGGAATCTGGATTCTCCAGCTGACTCAGGGTGGCTGCTTGGCATTTCCTTGGCATTTTTCATCATACCTGTGTGAAACAGATTGGTATCCTTCTTTCCAAGCTGGGAATGTGAGGTGACACATTTTACTCAGGGTCTGGCAGGTACTAGGCTGGGAATACTTCTAGCACGTACTACTTGTAGCATGTTCTACTAAGTGGAGTTGTTGTTTTACACATGGTTCAGGTATTTGCCCCAGCACACGCTGTGGCATGTGTACATGTGGATAAATGTGACCACTGTTACACTTTTAAACTCTTAATTTCTTACTTAATTCCTTTCTGCAGTACTTATATTAATGATACCATATCTTGGAGGCTGGAGGCCCAAAACTGTCTGATTCAGAACAGGAGGTGTATTGCATTTTTTTAAAGTTTTCAGTGATACTTTTTAAGGTTTATTTGAATTTTTGAATCTGCTGAGATCAATTTGCAAGGCAGGAGAGAATCCTGAGCCAGCTTAGGCAGACACAAATTGCCAGACATTCCTTTGCAATATATTCTGCTTTAGCACAGCCTGAAGGGTGGGCACAAAACTCCTCTAGCTCAGTCTTCTTGTGCTTCCAGCATCTTTTTCCTGGCCACTGCCAGGAAAATTGCTCCTTTCTGGAACAATTTGTTCTGTGTGGTGTTTTAAGGTGCTGCTGTTAAAGGTGGGTGCCCCTGGTTAGGGTCAGGCTACCCTGGGGTTATCTCTCCGTTCTTCCCTTGGCTCCCTGATGTTTCTTTGGGGGTAAAGGTTATCTTTTTGTTCTTTGAATCCGTGCTTTGCCACATCCATCTTCTGCTCTACTCAGGGAATTCTTAAGTGCTCTTAAAGCTCCCATAAAAACCAGCTGGACTTATCTGGGTGTAATTCTGTTGTTTTGGCCGGGCTCTTCTGGAGCTGCTGGAAATGCCACAGGGATTCCCAAAGGATTGGAAGTGTGGGTTGCACGTGCAGCAATGTGACTGTCAAGCCAACAGGTAAGTAAAGCTTAAAGGTCGTCAAGGTACAGGCTGTAATTCTTCACTGGAAACCAGTTCTCCAGCTGAGAGCAGCCAGCTGAAGGTCCAAGAATTCCCCAAGGAATCAGCCTTTGCCCAGTGTTGGGGTGGGTGTGATTCTCCCTGTGAAGAAAGCTCAGAGGTGGACGTGGTGCCGTGGAGGTGTGAAGGACACGGGTAGGAAGATGTTTTTTCTTCTTGGTTCTGAAGTCTGTCTTCACAGCCTAGAATGTTTATTAAAGCTCCTTAATAAAGGAGCTAAATCTACTAAATCTATTTCTCTAAGTTAATTTTTGGTTTCTTGCCTGCCCAGAGAAGTGAGGAAGGTGCTTTGTGTCACCCTCGTGGTTTGAAACCAGGCTGTCCCCCTCATTGTCATCCCACGACAGGTCAGTGACAAAGAACATCTGTAGGACAGAGGAAATGTGTTTGAACTTGGAAGTCTCTGCTAAAACAGATGTTTGGGGGGCTGTAATTGGCACTGTGAGACAGGGATTTAAAATCAAGTTAGCACATTGAACTATCTGGATTTGAATTTCAGCCTCCTCCGGCCCCATCCTCCCTCCCCCAGCCCTGATTTCAAATTGCACGTTACGGAAGCAGGACGGAATGACAATGGTGCTCTTGGAATTATAGGCTGCTTGGCCAGAAGAGCTGGCAGGACAGCAAATGGAAATGTGGAGAAACACACGCCAGTTCCAACTGGGAGCATTGAGATTCATTTTGCAGCTTGTTTGTACTGCATTAAAATCCAAGATGTTGGCGTTGTCCGGCCGAACATTCCACGTCCTGGGGTGAGGATGTTGTCTTGTCTTTGACAATTCACTGCTGTTGGGGTTATTTTGAGAACATTAAAAGCAGGTCAGTGTGGGGCCCTCACCTGTTGGCTGGGTGTTGTTGAGAAGTAGAAGAAGGTGTTACTCAGGATGTGCCAGCCAAGCTCATTGTCACTTTTTGGAACAGAGTGTGTCCACTCGAAATTCCAGTGTGACAGACCACACTGCTCTGTGCTGTATCTCCAGTCTACCTGAGATGTTCTCCAGTACTCCAGCCCATCCTGTTTGCTGTTACAGCAGGAGATATGTGGCTGTGGTGTTAATCCATGAGGTGCTGCCATTGCATTTGGTCACCCTGCTGCTCCCGGGTCACATTCCCCAAGGCAGCTCCCGCTTCTCCGCAGGCTCCCGGCAGGTCTGGGAGTTGTGCTCAGTCCAGCAGAGCTTGGAGCCGCTGTGGTCAGGCGGGGTCATGTGGAGAACACTGCTCCTCGCTTGGTCAGTCTGACTCACTCTTGGCCAGGCTCTTTGGGATCCTTGGTTGTGCTGATCTGTTGTTTCTGCTTTATTCCGGAGTTGGGAGGAATTTGTGTCCCGGTTAATTTGGTGTTTGGAGCAGAGGGTTCTGCAGGTCCTGGTCCCATGATGGTGCAATGCTCTGGGAGAACTGGGACCCACAACCTTTTATCTCTGAGACTGTTTATATTTTATAACACCTTTGGTGTTTAGAATTTCCTCCTATGGATGCTAAAGGATGTTGCAATTGAGGAATAAAAGCCAGCTTGTCTGTTCCTTTGGGGATTGGGCTGGAGCCCCTCTGCAATGAAGCCAGGCTGGGAGAGCTGGGGCTGTTCACCTGGGGAAGAAAAGGCTCCAGGGAAAGCTTAGAGCCCCTTCCAGTGCCTAAAGAGGCTCCAGGAGAGCTGGAGAGGGACTTTGGATAAAGGGTAGAGTGACAGGACAAGAGGGAATGGCAGGGTTAGATGGGATATTGGGATTCTTGGCTGTGAGGGTGGTGAGGCCCTGGCACAGGGTGCCCAGAGAAGCTGTGGCTGCCCGTGGATCCCTGGAAATGTCCAAGGCCAGGCTGGACAGAGCTTGGAGCAACCTGGGATGGTAGAAGGTGTCCCTGCCCATGGTAGGAGAAGGAGCTGCATCATCTTTTAGGTCCTTTCCAATCCAAACCATTCTGGGATTTCTACTTTCACTAAATCCTCAGGTCATTTTTTAAGTAAGATCCAATTAAGTAAGCGAGGAGAAGCAGAGAAATGTTCACTGGAGTTTACCAGGAACCGTGCCTGGAAAACACTGTGTTAATGGAATTCCCTTCATGTCTGCACACCTTGACTCCAGCAGAATAGGAAATCCTGCAGGTGTTGTTCTTTCTGTGCTTTAGCCTCCCAGCACCTGGGAGCTGCTGTCTGCTTGGCTTCTTAAATCCACTGTCAGAGAGGACAGATAAATCCTGTGTGTGAGCTGAGTGTCAGGTCTAGTGCTACTGGTGAGCCCCTCTATCACACACATAGAAACGCATGAAAAATTATTTCATTTAGGCAGATTTGATTGCTTTGAGCTGGAGGAGAAAATAGAGATGAAAATACAGCATTTTTCTGCTGTGAGCACTCTGTTAGAAAAAGGTGCTTGGTTGGTTGGGAATGCTGGGATCTGGCAGTGATTTGGTAGAATTTCATGAAGCTGTGTTGGGGAACAGCTCTTTTCCTGTTCATCACCACCAACCTTTGCCCAAAAAAAAGAGAAAAGCCTCCAGTGTATCTCAGGAATATGATCTGGAAAACGCTGTCATGTAACCTTTGAGTGAGAGAGGAATCCAGTGGGTTGGGGCAGCAGCTCTGACCAGATTGCTACTTCCCTATTAGCTCTGATAAGAGAACTAGGTCAGTGCTGGGGAGAAGCATTTTATCACTGCCTTCCCTTTGCTGGAATCCTGGGAGTGCTGTGTGCTCCTGCTTGTGTTTCCCTTGGGATCAAGGTGTGGTCTGGAGCCCTGTTCTTCCCTCCTGCCCATGGCTGCTTGGGTGGGTGTCAGGAGCATCCCTGGGGCTGCTGTGATGTCTCTGTCTGCAGCTCCCAGGGCTGTTGTTCAGGATATTGCTCTGTCTCTTGGCAGTGGATGGGATACAGCGTGCAAAGAAGCTTCTCTGGTGTTTATTCCAGTGGAAAAGAAAAGGAAGGATTTTTGGAGGGGATCATGTAAAAGGCCATGGCCTTCTGTGGTCGGCTGCTGGAACAGCAGTGTCGGAGGTGGGAGTGTGTGGGAGGTTTCCCTTTCCTTATCCAGTAAAAAGTTTCTGTGGTGTCCAACCACTGTGCAACTGTCTCTGCTGGCAGCAAAAGCAGAAGCTGAAATGCAGGGATCACAGAATCCTGGGATGGTTTGTGTTGGGAGGAACCTTAAAGCTCATCTCATTCCACCTCCTGCCATGGGCAGGGACACCTTCCGTGCTGCAGCCTGGATTGGAATGCACTGAGGCACCTGGAATGTTCAATCCCTGCTCTCTTAGCCCTGTATTTTGTATGTTACTTGCCTTTATGAGGTTTTGTCCTGAGTTTCAGTCCTTTATTTTTGTCTCCACTTTGCTCTCCTCTTTGCATTTTAATGCTCTTTTTTGCCTAGCCTGTGGTAACATCCCCTAAAACATCAGTGCCAGCTGACAGGGGATGCTCTAAAAGATAGAAACCCAAAAAAAGAGGATTTCTGGAGGCTGCTGCTCTAGTGCAGCAGGAGAACTCCCATTCCTGCTGGTGTCTCCCTTTGCTGATTCCCCATCCTGCTGTGGCTCCTGCTGAATTATTTTGTGTAATGATTTTTGTGTGCATTCATTGCTCTGCCTTTCTGGTAGATGACACAGATTAAATGAAGCCAGACAACGCTCTCAGCTCGGGGTAATGACTTTAACTGCGGCGTCCTTTTGTCACTGCAAATTATGGTCAATGATGTAATGCTGGATGTGGAGATACAGTGACAAAGTGTGGGAGTGGTAAGATCATCCCAGAAGGGTTTGGCTTGGATGGGAGCTTCAAGCTCATCTCACTCCACCTCCCTGCCACAGGCAGGGACACCTTCCACAACCAGGTGATTCCCCAAGAAGATGAATTGTATCCCTGGAAATCTTGAAGTGAAAATAGCCCCAGGGGGGAGATGTGAGACGAGTACACACAGGTAAACCCTCAGGAAATAACCAGTCCTTCTTGGTGATCCTGGGAGATTTGAGCTCTACAGGCACTTCTGATTTAAGAGTTCTTCATATTGTAAAGGTTTTCATACGATCATTTCAGGTTACAGCTCTGAAATCCAAAGTTGTATCAAGTGTTTCACAGGTTGCAGCCGACACCTTGCGCTTTGTCCAGAACAGAAATTTCAGCTTATTCAAAGTTTGGGTTGTGTTACATTTTTGAATGTGCTGGGCTCCCCAGTTGAGATATAATCAAATTCCCTGGTAGTTTGTGGTTTAGGTTCCCATCCCAAAATAGAATCTTGCCAGTGGTAGAACAGCTGGAAATTTCAGTATTAAGTTCATATTCCAGCTTTTTGTCTTTAAAATGAAGTGAAATCAGATGGCAGGGTCTTGCTCAACCTAGGCTCAAATAACCAAAGACTGAAAATAATCTGCACACAAATATGATGTGTTTTGGAATTGTGACCATCTGTAGTAGTGTTCACCTTTGTTTTAAATAACTCCGAACAGCTGAAAACAACAGTTCTGTCAGCAATGGACTGGATATGGATTGATTGGAAAAGGGATACACAGAGGGAATAGAATTGTGCTTAAAAGCACAGAAACTGCATCAAGGCACTTGTGGCTGTTCCCTTTTTCCGCTGAGCTTTCATGTGAAGTTGTGGGGTGAGCTGAACTTTTTGTGGCCACGTGACATTTTTTCCCCACTTCCTTCTTTGCCCAAGTCTTGCAAGACTTCATATCACGAGACTGAGTTCTTTGATTCAGTGGTTACTTGGAGAGGGAGATGGAGTTTTCCAAGAGCATGGAGTGACAGGACAAGGGGGAATGGGTTCAAACTGAACAAAGGAAGGTTTAGATAAGCTATTAGGAGAAATTTTTTCCCTGAGAGGGTGGTGAGGCCCAGGATGCCCAGAGAAGCTGTGACTGTCCCATCTCTGGAAGTGTCCAAGGCCAGGTATGATGGAGCAACCTGGGAAAGTGGAAGGTGTCCCTGCCCATGAAACTGGGTGAGTTTTAATGCCCCTTCCAACACAAACCATTCTGGGCTTTTTTTATGCTAATTCCTCCTCCAGCCTTGCTGGTGACATACTGGTGACAGTGATGGCAAGATTTGCCTGGAACAGGTGTGCAGCTGAACCAGGCCCAGGACAGTGTGTGTGTCCCTGTCCCTGTGGCTGGGCATGGCCCTGGGTCACCCAGAGCCCCAGAGCTTGCACAACAACGCCATGGAGTGAAGAAATGCCAGCAGGGAGTGATTAGGAAATAACCTGGAGGTCTCTTTGCCTTTTCTCACTGGGGTGCAGCTGTTGGCTCAGTCCCTGCTCCCTTGGGCCCAAAGCAGTGGGACAGGGCTGTCCTTGCTGTGAGTAAGGTGGTGGTGCTTTAATGGCCTCAAACCCTCTGAATGCCTCTGTCCTCCCTCCCATGTGTCCCTTATCTTCCATAGGATGTTCAAAGTGCTCCTTGGAGGGAATTAGCAGATTCCTTGTGGGCTTTTCTCTGGTGCTTATCTCCGTGATGGCCAACTGCTGTGCAGATGTGGCTCAGCCCTGCTCCCAGAGGGTGTTCTCCCCATGCCAGGGGCAGGTTGGAACATCCATGGCCTGGTTTGAGTTCAGGATTGTAACATACTTCCTAGATTTTTTAATAATACCAGCTCTGAGCACAGAGCTGGTTTGCTGATGGGGTTTTGCCGATGAGGCCCAAGTGCCTCAACCCAGCTCAGCTGTTCAGGAAGACCCTGGGCCTCACAGTTGGTACTTGGGAATCCTCTGGGCTTTCTCATGTTGCAGTTTCACCAATGGGACCATCCCCCGTCCCTGCTGACCCCAGCACCTCATCCATCCCATAACATCATTCATAATTGCTGCTGGTGCATTGCCTATAGAACTACTGAATTATTGAAAGACCTTTAAGATCCTCAAGTCCAAACACTGACCTCTTAATTTTTATTTTCCTTAATCTGCTTCTCATTTTTTAACAATTAAGACTGGACCTTTATTCCAAAGCTCCTCAGCAAGGCTCAAACTGGGAGTTTGGGGGTTCACCATCAACAGCTGCAACTTGACTTTTTCCAGTTAAGGAAGAGCCTTTCCAGACCCAAGTACCAACCTTTTATAAGTGCTGTTCTCTCTATCCACTGCATTTGTATCTCCTCACCCCCCTTAACAGCAGCCTCCGGCTGTCTGACTTCAACTGGCCTTTTATTCCAATGCCTCCCTTTCCAGAAGGGATCACAATCACATGGGCTGAGCAGGATTTTGCCATTAGTGGGGGGTTTTCCTGTAAGTGTTCCCTAGCAGGATGCGTTTCCTCTTGCATAAGCAGGCTGCAAACCCTCCGAAGCCACAGAAATCCATCTGTTGGATTCTTGAGACAGATAAATCCTTTATAAACAGGAAAATGGGCAAACTCATGGTAGCTCTTGTGACACATCGTGATGGGAGATCAGAAAGGAGTGGAATGAAAAGTATCCCTGTGTGAGCGCGGCTGGCAGCATCCAGCCTTTGCAGGGTCCTTTTAAAAGCTGCCACAAGGGCTGGGCTGTTCAGAGGGCACAGACTGGCAGATGAACCCAAAGTTTTGGTACAATTCAGCTGGAGGTAACTCAGGGAAGGAATAAATAAGAGATTTGAAGGCTCGTTCCTCTGTCCCCACCAAGATGCCGTGTGTGGCCGAGCGGGATCCAGGAGCTCAGCAGCCGTAGATCTGTCAGCACTTCTATTGTGGAGGCCTTTGCAGGGTGTCCAACGCTTCTGTTTTAATTTTGCTGAGGGTTGTAACTCTGGCAAAATTTAAAGGCCTTTCAGCTCCCAGTCAGGAGGTTTTAAATCCTCTAAACTTGCACTTTACCCCCCCAAAATTATATTCTGTCTAGCAAGTGGATGGAAATGGTTCCTCAGCCAAGGTTTAACAGCGTAGATAATGATCTAATTAACTTCTTTTTTTAATGCTCATGTTCCAAGTCTACTTCCTAAGAGAAAATCCCCAGCACAGCCCCATTAGCCATGGATACACTTCCTTACCCACTTGGGTATTTCCAAAGTCACTTCCCAAGGTTCCCTGAACCGCCCAGGTCATCCTTCTGCAAGTGTGATAGAGGCTGAATCAGCCTTTCCTTAGGGTGAATCATCTCAGGTGTTGGTGTCTCACCTGATAATCCTAAAAGTGGCACAAAAAAGACATGGACCTGTTAGAGCAGGTCCAGAGGAGGCCACAGAGCTGCTCTGAGGCCTGGAGCCCCTCTGCTCTGGAGCCAGGCTGGGGGAGCTGGGGGTGTTCACCTGGAAAAGAGAAGGCTCCAGGGAGAGCTTAGAGCCCCTTTCAGTGCCTAAAAGGATTCCAGGAGAGCTGGAGAGGGGTTTTGGATAAAGGATGGAGTGACAGGACAAGGGAGAATTGCTTTAAGACAAAAGAGGGTAGATTTAGATGGGATATTGGAAAGAAATTCCTGGCTGTGAGGGTGGGGAGGCTTTTGCACAAGTTGCCCAGAGAAGCTGTGACTGCCCCTGGATCCCTGGAAGTGTCTAAGGCCAGGCTGGGAAGTGTCCCTGCCCATGGCAGGGAGTGGATCTGGATGAGCTTTCAGGTTCCTTCCAAACCAAACCATTCCATGAATTGGCCAAGCCTGGAGCTCCTGCCCGTGACTCTGCTGAGAGAACTGTGGCAGCCAAACTGAGCTGTGGATTTTCTTGGAGATGGATGGGGAGAAAGAGAAGGGAGGGGATCCTTTGCACGGCAGGATTGAGAAGCAAAGAGGAGACTAAAAACTTCCCATTTAGGGACAGTCTGTGGCAGGGCTAGGACTCTTTTGGGGTGCTCAGGCTCCTACTCCCCCCGTGGGGTTTTTCACCTGCTCTCCCTGGTGAGCTGAAAGAGCCGCAGTCGCTGCTCCTTCCAAACACAGCCAGCACATTCCCCCCTCCTTCTCCTTGGAGAGCAGCCAGATCAAAATGGCTCTGATCCAACGCCAAGAATCACTCCCTTTGCTATGGAAATGAGCACTTGGAGGCTGCTCACCATGTGTTCATCAGAGAGTTCCTGCTAAGGATGACGAGCTGTAGGTGGGGAAGAGGGCAGGGAAGGTGTGTTCCAACAGATCCCTTTGGAACAAATAAGGATATTTTTGGAGGCATCTGAACTCTCTGCATTTTTTAAAATTCATTTATAGAAAACCGAATTATTACCCTTTGCATCAAAAGGTGAAAATGAGGGAAATAAAGTAGTAGGATTTCACCATGGGGTAAAGGGAATTTCTATTCCATGAAAGTGGAAGGGGTGACAGATACCCAGGATTTGATAGTTGAAATGAACATTTTTTCCTGCTGTTCTGTTATTGATCGAGTGAAGAAGTGATACAATTATCCAGGTGATACAAATAATCCTTTGTAACCATCACCCCTGAATTCCCAGCATTGGAGCAGCCACATTCCCAGCCCCCTGGCTCTATGGGATGTGATTCCAGGCAATTTGCTGTGCTGGCTCAGCAGGACAAGTTCAAACCTTCGCTTTACCTTCTTCCCAACAATCTGATTTTAATCTGGATTCACAGCAGGGTGGGAATGTTGCCAGGGGGTGAGCACTCCTGGAAATCCACCGTGCACAAAGCAGGAGCCTTTTCCCTGCTCCTGGATGAGCTGTGCAGGGTTTGCTGCAAGGGTTGTTCCCAGGTGGGAAAAGGCTGAGCTGGGTGCGAGTTCCAGTGGTGTCATGCTGGGCTTGGGAAAACATTCCCAATATCCTGGGGTCACCTGGAATGGTGGGAAGATGCTGATCTTGCATTGTGCTCACTGCCAGACCTGGCCATGGACTGAGAGGTTCAGCTGAGCCCTCCCAGCTCTGGGAGGAGCCCTTGGGATGGAATTGTGTGACAGGGCTCGGAGTGAGTAGACACAAATCAGTAACTGGGTGTGGAACTGCATTTTTTATGACGTGTTTTAACTGAACTTTGAGACTTCAGCATTTCTTGTCATTTGGGCATCTTGGAGTTGAAATTCACCTTTTCTTTGTGCATGATTTGGTTGAGGCTGGGATCAGGCTGGAAGTGTCCAAAGCCAGATTGCATAGAAAGGTGGAAGGTATCCCTGCCCATGGCATGGGGTGAAATGAGATGAGTTTTAAGGTCCCTTCCAACCTAAACCATTCCATGATTTTATTTAGTGCTCTCACTTGCCGGCTAGAGCTGGAGAGCAGCTCCTGGTTTATGACTTCCCATCACACTCCGGTGTTCCAGGGTGTGTCCAGCGTGGAACAGGCCTTTGATTTGTGCTCTGAGGGAAACAGTTGGCAGAAAGTGCATTACACAATTCCAGTAACTGATGGAAGTAGGGAGGGAGTCTAAGTTCAGCTTTAATAGGATAGAAATCATAAAAAATTTCCATATAGCTCTTTTCTGTGGACATCTTCAACACCTCAGTTCTTCCCAAAATTTTGCATTTAAAACCTATTTTTCCTTAAACATTCTTAATCCTCTTTAAAATACCAGTATGGAAAAGGTACTGTGGGGAACCCTTACCTGCTCTCCATGGCTAGGAATGACCGTGGAGCGCTTGGTTCTGTCACCAGTGTGTGGGGCTCAGTGTGAAGGCGTTTGGTGGCCTCCACCCCACACCAGGTGTCCACATCTCAAAACTCACCCTAAATCCACGTTGACTGGGCACACTGGTAGCTCCAGTGGCACTGGTAAATCCTTTCCCAGCAGCTGAGCTGCCATGGAAGTGACCAGTGCCAGCTCCCAAATGGGCTCTGGTGGAAAAAATGCTCAGCTTCTTCTCCCTTATCTCTGCGGAACTGGAGAGTTTCACTGCAGAGCTGTCTGTTTCGTTAATTGGAACATTTTCCTCCTCTTCAAACACATTCCGTGGCATTTCCCGGCTCTGATGAGCGCTTCCCTGCAGTTATCCTGCTTTTTGTCGCTGTTAATTTTTTATTTAACCTCCCAGACTACAAAACAGCCATCAACGCTCGGCGCTTCCCCGCGAAGCCTTTGCAGTCACAGACAGCCCTCCGAGCTCTCATCACGTTTGCAGCAGACAGCCTGGGAGCCGGGATTCAGGATAGAACCACGTTCCCAGTCTCTCACTCTGGAGCATCGTGCTGGAGCGAGGAGCTCCAGGGACTGAGCACTTTTTCCCAGCCTCTCCATGTGCTTAGGGACTTTCTGGGAGGCAAGATAGGAGGTGGACTCTGCTTATTTTTATTCCCCCCACCCCCCCTTTTTTTTTCCTATCCCTAGAGACTGGGGCAGAATTTTTTTTCCCATATGTAAAAGCAAGATGCTGTATGGAGGCTCCTCTTCTGCTCCTTCTTCTCTGAGGGAGAAAGTCTGGGATGATGGGAAAAGCCCTTCCCAGATGTGAGGGCTCTGTAGGTTGTATCCCTAGTCCAAGGTTGGTGTTGTGCCTGTGTCTTCTCCCAGGTGCTGGAATTTTCCACACCAATTCCCTTTCCCTCTATTCTAACTCCAGCATTCTTGAAAATAATTTTTCTCAAGAAATGCTACAGACACACCAAGTTAATTGGAATCATTAGCTTGTTTCCATTACTCCTTTCTTCCTAGGAAACTCATTTTTTTAGGGTGATTTTGGAGTTAGAAGAAAGAACTGGAAGCTAGGGAACATGTGGAACCACTTCACAGGAACACCGGATTTTGAGAGCTTGCATTTTTATTTACATCTTCTGGACCCTGTCTGACTTGAAAGTAAACAAGTTCAATCCAAGACTAGATTTATCCCTGAAAATATGTGGAGACTTGTCTAAAAACTGCTTTTGGGATTAGGAACTTCCTTTACTGGGAACACATTTACAGTGGGGAAATTAATGCTTAACTGGCAAGTTCTGTAAAAGCCCCCTGGAAGTACAGTTGGGTGGGGCTGGTTGCAAAATAACCTGAAATTTTAGTTAATAAAAGAAGGAAAAGGCAAATCTGGCTGAGAATTTGGCAGGTCTTAAGGTAGAAGTGGAAGTGCCCACGGCCAGGTTGGATGGGGCTTGGAACAACCTGGGATAGTGGAAGGTGTCCCTGCCCATGACAGGAGGTGGAATGGGATGAGCTTTGAGGTCTTTGGTGCCAAGAGGATGGTATTTCCAGCAGTGCCCAATAGCAGGATGAGGAGCAATCTCCATAAACTAAACCATATGGAATTCCACCTCAACATGAGGAAGAACCTCTTCCCATGGAGGGTGGCTGAGCACTGGGACCGCCCAGGGAGGGCGTGGAATCTCCCTGTCTGGAGACATTCCAAACCCACCTGAATGCACTCCTGTGTCACCTGCTCTGGGTGCCACAAGGCTAGACTGGGTGATCTCCAGAGATCCCTTCCCATCCCAACTATTCTGAGATTCTGCCCCTTCCAACCCAAACCATTCCATGATTGTACAAACAGCGAGCAAATCTGTGTTTCCTCACTGCTGAACGCATGGAGCTGACAAGACGATCCAGTGTTGATCCTTGTCCAGGAATCTCCTGGACAATCAGGCCATCCTTTCCCCTGGAAGTGACCCTCTCCTTTTGCATGCCCGTGCAGACACGATGAGGCGGGTGGTACGACAGAGCAAATTCCGGCACGTCTTCGGCCAGGCGGTGAAGAACGACCAGTGCTACGACGACATCCGCGTGTCCCGCGTCACCTGGGACAGCTCCTTCTGCGCCGTCAACCCTCGCTTCGTGGCCATCATCGTGGATGCCAGCGGTGGGGGAGCCTTCCTGGTGCTGCCTCTGCACAAGGTAAGAGCTGCTGGGATATTGTTTGAGTTACCTGCTGGGCTGTGCTGTCATCTCGGCGTTTCTTTGGGAATAACAAAGGCTGGGAAGTGTCGGCTGTGGTGACAGCAGCTGCTCGGTGGTGCCGTGTATGAATGTGTTTAATGTCTGTAATCAGTCTGATGCTTCCTGTACATTAAACACAACAAACAAGCTGTTTGCTTGACTCATCTGAGCCGATTCTGGCAGAACTTTCCACGTAGAATCGTATTTTAGAAGCGTCTTTATGATCAAGTCAGGTTTCTCTACTGTCAGAGATTCAGCTTTTTTTGTTGTCACTTTGCTCAGGAGCCACCTGAATCCAACTCCTCCTTGAGAGTTAAACCAGGAACTATCTGAATCCAGCTGCTCCTTGCAGAATTCATTCAGGAAAGCACCTGAGCCCAACTGCTCCTTGCAGCCCCATGTTGGAGGGATGCAAAGGAATGAGCTGGTTCCAAGAAAGGCATTCCTGTTGCCCCTGGTCCTGCTTAGAAAAGTCACATCCATCTTCTGGAGGAGATTCTTCTCATCTCTTTCTGATGCTTAACCAGCAAATTCTTGTGATCAAAAGTCTTTTTTTGCAACATTCTTTTCTCTGTGACCCTCAGACTCCTCTCTTAAGCCTGTGATTACGCTGTCCTCAGTCTGTCATCAGCCCTGAGCTGCTTTCCCAGCTCCACTTCCAGATCTGCCCTGTGGAATACAGAATTAGTGCCCAGAATTCAGCACAACTTCCCACCCGGCCAGGGCAGAGCAGAGACAGCGCCGTCTCCATCGTGTTAAGCAAAGCCAAACCCGAACTTCCCAAAATAGCTCAGTTTGCTGCTCTGATGAGCAGCCCTTCCCTGCTTAGGGCTCATCCTTGGGCCACGTGTCCTCCTGCTGCCTGGACCACGCGTGGTGGCACAGCCCTGGATTAGGAATTCCTCATTCAGCTGCATCACAGCACAGATGCCGATGGCAGGGGATGTGCATCCCTCTTTTCCTCTCTTATATCCCAGTGTTTGGAGCATAGATCTGATGAGGGAGATTGATTGCTCAGCCTGGGGAAAAGGAGGCTCAGGGGGGACCTTCTGGTTCTCCACAACTCCCTGACAGGAGGGGGCAGCCAGTGTAGGGGGTCAGGCTCTGATCCCAGGGACAGACCCAGAGGGAATGGCCTCAAGTTGTGGAAAGGGAGGTTTAGATTGGAGATTGTGGAAAATTTCTTCATGGGAAGGGTTGTCAGGCATTGGAACAGGCTGCCTTGAGCAGTGATGGAGTCCCCATCCCTGGAGGGATTTAAAAGCTTTGTGGATGTGGCACCTCAGGACATGATGGCCTTGGCAGTGCTGGGGGAACAGTTGGACTCAGTGGTCTCGGAGGCTTTTCCAACGTTAATGACTCCATGATTCTGTGTTTTCTCAGTCCCTGGCAGAAATTCCTGCTAATGCTGGGTGCCCTTTTGTATTTTTAAACGCCGTCTTTGGCGTTATTTTCACATCCATTCTGTTCTTCCTCCCACTCTCTTATTTATCATTGCCTTGGTGCCCTCAGCGCCATTCCTGCCTTCCACAGCCATTTAATATCCACATCTGAGGAGGTTCCATGGGAAGCTGGAGGAGCTGTGTCCCTCACCCCCAGCCTGACACGTTCTTTTGCAATGCAGTGCTTTGCTGGCTCTGCTCTAACCAGTTCCTGTGTTCCGCATTTATTTTTATAGCCTGGGCTGATGAAATTGTTCCTTCAGTTCCTTCAACACCCTAAATAACATTTGGATTTCTCTTTGAGCCTGTTTAGCACAGATGCTTATTAAGGTCCCTGCAGCAAAATCCTTGTTGTTACATTCAAAGAAAAAAAAAAGGGAGGGGGGCAATTTTCAGCCATGGGTTTGGGCTGATTTTAAAATTGAGCCATAAAAATACACTTGCTGCATTTCTGCAGGGGCAAATGTCCTGTAACGACATCGTGGCTGCTCAAACCCAGCGCTTTGCGCCTCACTGGGAATTACCTGGGATGTGGCTGACCCTTGGTGTGGGGAGAACACAGAAAAGGGGATATTTTACTCCTTTTAATGTGCTTTTTCTTGCCAATTCTCAGTGATATTCCAGGGTTTTGTTGCGGCCGGGCTTTGTCGCTGCCGGGCTGGTGCACTCTCGGCGCTGGGCGGGAGATCTGGCGATGTTTTTGGGGCAGGATGAGCACCCCTCGGACCCCGCTCCCCGCACCCATGTGCTCTGGGTTAGGGGGGGCGGAAAACACAGCGGAGGGAGGAGGACGCCCCGCCCCTCTCCCCGCAAGCTCCGCCCCTCGGCGCGCGCGCACCCGCGCCCGCCGCAGCGGCACTGCGGCGGCCGCGGCTTTTTACCTTATATGGTCATGGCAGCGCTCGCGGCCGCCGCGCTGATTGGCGGGGGCGGGGGCGCGGCGCGGCAAGTGCGCGGGAATTAACCCGTGCGCGCGGGAATTAACCCGTGAGCGCGGGAACTCATTAACCCGTGTGTGTGCGCGCCAATTAACCCCTGTGCACCCGCGTCCCCAGCCCACACGTGCTGCTGAGGGTCTCTTCGGCCCTCCCCGCGCCCCGCCAAGTGGGAGACACAGGAGCTGCATCCCCTTTCCATCCCCGCAGCTCTCGCCGCAGCCAGCGCAGCCGAGCCGGCTTTGCTGGCTGTGGAAATGCTTTGTCTGAACTTCCTGTTTTCTTGCACGCACATGTGCAGGGGCTTTGCCAGGAGCTCGCCATTCCCATGCTCCGGCAGGAGCCGCTGAGCATCAGACAATCTAATTCCCACAGGTTGCTTGGTCTGGAGGGGTGGCCTCTGTTGGAATGAGCCACATAGTTTGGAAAAGCTGTAATTCCTCTGGGTCAGGGTTGTGTAGGTGATAAGAGCTGGAGTAATCAGTATTAACTCTGCTCACCAGGGAAAGAACTGGAGAGTTCCCTGCGTGTTCTGGGCTGTGGTTGTAGCGTTGGCTTTCTCAGAGACTTATCCCAGGGAAAGCTCTGGGTACACAGGGAAGATACCAGATAAAAATTCTCTGGGTTTCCTGAGGTGTTGGTCGGGATGACTTGGAAACAGCTGGATTCAGGGGAAAATGGTCCTGGATCTGTGCTCCAGCAGAATTGGAGAAGAATTTATTTTTTCCCCTCCTCAAAAACTCTGCAGTTTTTATCTGCACAGAAAAACTTGCTGCAAATGTTCCTTTTTGTTTGTGTTCATGCAGAAAGATCCGTTCAGCTGCAAGTTGTGTTACGTAAGGCCTTTACCAGAGGTTTATTCAGTCCCCTTTGGATATAGCTTTTATTAGATTTTCCATTTTCCTGATCCTTTCCTGCACCCCCTTCACACCAGCAGCATTCCTGCAGGATCTGGAATCAGATGGTGCCCTGAGAGGCAATTAGCATGTGGGTGGGGGCGTGCACACCTCGGGAATGATCTTCTCCAAGGAATATGTTGTTCTGCAAGTGACAGGTCTTGGTGTTCATCCATGGCATATGAGAGTTGTTCAGCAGCTCTTCCCAATTCCTGTTCCACCAGGAAGGATTGGGGAGAAAGAAAATCATCCTTATCTGAACTGTGTGTAAAATAAAATCAGGAGTTTTATGCTGTGATGGGTTTATTGAGCCTTTCCAGACATTTTAGGGAGAGTGTGATGGATTTTGTCATTTTATTTCACCTTGGATTTTTCTCTATAAAAAGAAGTTTATATTTATCACTGTCAGCTTGATTCCAATGGATCATCAGGTTCTAATGTGGTAGGGAAGAGAGGGCAGCAGAGGGGCTAACGCATCTCATTCCTCCAGGGAAAAAAAGCAGCAAATTCCATCTCCTGTCTTACAGCCAGAGGTTTGTACAAGTATCTCTGCAATTTTAAAGCTTTGTCCAGTAAGGAAAATGGAAGTTGTACTTGGTGGATCATTTGTTCCCAGCTGCTGGGGGTGATCCCTGTGGGTCCCTGTGGGTCCCTGTGGGTCCCTGTGGGTCCCTGTGGGTCCCTGTCTCCTTGCCCATCAGCTCTGCTCTCTCTGGGTGGATGCTCATCCTCTGAACAGCAGCGGGGTTTTACCACTTTATCCTCAGCTTCTGGGATACCCGTTGGCTTGCCTGGAGTGGGGAAGGAGCAGGGGGATGAACTGCTTTGGAATTCATATTTTAGAGAAGGAAAAAAACAGCGACTCTGTCCCTTTTTAATTGTAATGTCATTTCTGGGGCAGATACCCATGGAAATGCTGGAGCTGTGCTGCATTCCCAGCTCCAGGTGATGCGATTTTGCAGGTTGGGTTGGCTGTGAGGACTGTTTGTGTTGTTTGGGGGTTTTTGGGGTGTTTTTTTTTTTGTTTGTTTGTTTTTGGGGGTTTTTTTCCCTCCTTTTTAAAGCCAGTTCATGTCCATTCTGTGACATGGAATAATAGAATTGTGGAATCCTTAAGGTTGGAAAAGACCTCCAAGCTCATCAAGTCCAACTTCTAACCAAGTGCCCCCATTCCCAGTAAACCACATCACAAAATGCCCCAACTGCTTGTGTTTTAACACTCCCAGGGATGGTGACTCCCCCACTTCCCTGGGGATTCTCTTCCATGCTTGACCACCCTTCCAGTGAAGAAATTTTCCCCAATATCCAATGTCACAGCCCTGCAGCTGCCAAAGTGACAAGAAGAACAGGAGCACTGCTGAGGGATTCTTGGAGAGCACAGTGGTCTCTTATTGCCTGACTTTGCAGTGGATCTTTTGGGAATAACACTTCCTGATCTTCCAGATTAGTTCTGGATGCCTGGATTGAGCTGTGGGGTGACTGGTGGCTGTTGGGCTTGGGCAGGAGCTTCCACTTCAGCCCAGTTTTATCCCAAGTGCCTCCTCCAGGCCCAGCTGCTGCAGCCAGAGGTGGAGGGCTGGTGCTCAGAAGTTCAACTTCCCTGGATGAAATTTAGGAGATTTTTTTTAAGGAAAATCCACAAATTAAAGAAAAGAAAAATATTTTCTCTAGCAGAGAAAAGGTGCAGTCAGTTGGGGTTTCAAACTTTGCAGTTGTGACCTGATTTCCTTCCTCAAACTTGTGCAAAGTGAGGGGGGAGCTGCTTTGGCTTGTGCAACTCGATGCCACTTCCCTAATTTAAATGGAGATTTCAAGGAGCACAGCCATGGGCTGGGGAAGCAGCTGTTCTCTCTGATATTTTTACCATAATCCATGAGCTGTTTCCTGCCACCAAATGCCCTTTTCTGGCAGAGAAACGATCACAAGACACTCAAATTAATTCATAAAACTCCCACTTTTAGGAACAGTTTTCTTGAGTTGCTTATCCATCCCTTTTGGATTTAATCATATGTTTTTCTTCTCATCTGTCACTTCATTAATACATTAATACATTAAAATTTAATTTCAATAATTAAAATTAATTTAATAAGGCAAATTTACCCCTTGCTGAAACACCTGAGTATTGAGTGTGTATTCAGTCAACAGCAACTTTATTAAAAATCCTCGATTTCACCTTTTTGACCAACATTTTATAAAATACAACTCCACATTCCAAAAGTTACAGGGATGTGTCAAACCGCAGACCCAATGGATTATGAGAAGGATTTAATTTCTTGAAGTTAATTTTAAGCTGTGTACTTGAGATTTATTTTAAATCCTCTTCTAATTATAAGATTACACTTTATAAATAAATAAATCCCCAAACCTGGGATGGAAGCACACCCAGCTGCCAACCACGTCGCCAAACCTCGTGGTGTTCTGGTGGTGTTGGAAAGAAATTGTGTTGAAAACCATGGGATTTGGTGATTTTGCAGCCTGGTGGGTTTTTATAACCTTACTGCAGCTCTCCTGGCCTTTCCCTTTTGGCAAATCCCCTGAAATACTGATTTTTTCCAAGCTTTTCTGAGCATAGTACAATGCTGGGAGTTGGGGTTCCCTGTACCAGGGGGCACGATGCTACCGGGAGGAGGAACCTGGTGGATGGAATTTGCAAAAGTGATGCTGAGAGGTGGTAAAATAACAGCCCTGAGTTCAAAGCTGCCCATTCCTCCCCCTGAGGGGTCAGCCCTGGGGTGGTGCTGTGGGTGGCTGTCCTGTGCTGTCCCCACAGTGCCTTGGGAGGGGCTCTGGTGATGGTGTTGGTGACGAGGGGCGGATGCGGCACCTTCGGAAGCGCAGCCGAGATCTCGGGACGTGCTCAGGAAGACACCGTGGTTTCCTCTGCTCTGCAGAGACCGTTTGGTGCCTCTGACCACAAAGCAGGAGCTTCTCTCAACGGGTTGGGGCTCGTGCTTGCCTCCCTGGGGCCTCCAGCAGCAGCTTTATCTCCTTATTTAGTCTTGTTTTCGTGTTTGATGCTCATTTTTGTACATCCCCAGAGGTGGCCATGGACTGGATGTGTCACTCAGGGCTCTGGGCTGGGTGACAAGATGGTGACTGCTCACAGGTTGGATGATCTTGGGAGTCTTTTCCAACGTGAATGATTCTGGCATTATTCTAGAGCCTGGTGAGCAGCAGAGTCTCTCATCTCGTGCTCAAGTGAGGATGTTGATGTCCTTGGGCTCTTCATCTCCCTGGGATTGTCCTCCTCTGCCAGATCCCAGAGCGCTGCTGTGTGGGACATCTCCTGCTCTGCTTTGTCCTCTCTCCCTTGGTTTGATAATTCTTTGTGGATAAACAAGCTTTGGGTTGCTGCCTCTCCCACATTGCTGCTAAATAACATCTCCTTTCCCCATCCTGCCTGTCTGTTCCCTGTCGGAAATGGGGTTTGGTGTCACTCTCCAGGTGCAGGGACAGGGGGATGTTTGTAGGTGATGCACAGGGAATTCTGCCTCTCTGCCCTGCTCAGGTGAGACCCCACCTGCAGAGCTGCCTCCAGCTCTGGAATCCCAGCACAGGAAGGATGTGGAGCTGTTGGAGAGAGTCCAGAGGAGGCCACGAAGATGCTCTGAGGGCTGGAGCCAGGCTGGAGGAGCTGGGGATGTTCACCTGGAGAAGGCTCCAGGGAAATCTTAGAGCCCCTTCCAGTGCCTAAAGGGGCTCCAGGAGAGCTGCCCATGGTAGGAGGTGGCACTGGATGATCTTTAAGGTCCTTCCAACCCAACCCATCCCATAATTCTGGAAGCTCTGCTCCTTATGGAAGTCCAGGATCCTGGTTTAAGAGCCAAGCTCTGTCACAAGTGGTGGGAAGCAGCTCCTGTGTGTCACTGCTGTCACAGGCTCTTGGCTGCTCCTGCTCAGGCTGTGCAGGTTCATCATGATCAAAACTGAAAGGTGAAGTTTGGGGTTTAATTTGCTCAAATTAATTTATTTTTTTTGCCTCCCCAGAGTAATAAATGCCTGTAAAAGCCCAAAACTGAACCGACAAGTGCTTGTGCAGCCTGGAAATAGTTACCAGAGGCTCCTCCTGGAGGAGCCCACTGATTCCTGCCAGGGAGCAAGAACAGGCAGTCCCTGACATTTTGCATTTTTATTCCTATTTTTCCTTTTTAGTTCAGGTCTGTATTCATCTGTGGCCTGTCATGTGCCTTCTGTGTGCTCTGTATGGTTCTCCTTTTAATTGGGTAAATTAAAATGGATGAATTCTACATGGCAGTTGGGTGTATTAATTTTTTAAATCCTATTTCACATTATGGCATCCAAGAGGGATTACACAGGCTTTAATTTTTGAATGGCAGGTTTATGGCTTTTCATCCACAGCTCTTCCCCTTTTAATAATTCCGAAAGCAGCTGAATCACTGAGACTTTTTTCCCTTTTGAAGCCTAAATTTGGCAATTTAGGAGCTAGTGGGACCTTTTGGGATCAATATCTTGTTTTGCTGTTTGTGGAGGGTCAGTCATCCTCAAAGGCCAGTGTCCAGCTTTATTCTGGTTATCAGCCTTGAATAGGAGCAGCCTCCCACATGGAGCAGGGTGGGAGGCATAAATTAAGGAATGTCACCTCCAAGGTTGGGGAATTTTACCATCCAGTGGCACAAGTGAAATTCCAACCATTTCTTCTGCGTGTTTAAACACAAAAGAAGACGACCCCATCCCAGACCTCTCCCTGCCGTGTGTCTTCTCCCATCACTCATCATGAAAAGGTCATTCCCTGGAAACAAAACCCCATGGAGCACGACCAGGGGTGTGGCTGTGGAAGTGGAGGAGTCTCCTCCTCATACTGCAATACTTACTGCTTTGCTACTGCAGTATTTACTACTGTAAATATTACTTCCCTTGTGTGCAAGGCTTGGCCAAGAGAGAGAAGGATGATGAGAGTGATTTTCCTTTTCCTTCTTCTTTGTGGAATCAGCTGTTGGCAGGGGTGGATCAGGCGCTTTAAGATCTTCAGGAGCTCCTCAGCAAAATGTAGAGGCAGGGGCAGAATTGGTATCTCAGCATCAGCTGGGTTGGCATCACTGGGTTTGTCTCAGTTCAGGTTTAAGTGGCTCATTAGCTCTGTTTTTTGAAAATGTTGTCCCTGTAGGGAGCTTGGCATTGGTGGCCTCGGTCCTCCGGCCATGGAGAGAGAGATGTGGAGCAGGTGTGGCTGTTACAGCCCATGTTGGCAGCATTTATTCCTCAAAACAATATTTTCCTCTGCACAACTGCATCCTAAAATCTTCCCATCCAAGCAAAATCCTTCTGTTTTAAGAAACCAGGGAGACCTAGTAAATTCAGTGACCAGCAACACCCTCCAATGACATTTTTAGCTTGGTTGTTTTCAGCTGTCTCTGTTGAGAAGCACAGATGAAACCAGAGCTTTGCTCTTCCCACAAAGTTGGGATGGAAAAAGGGGTGGTGTGGCAGCAGCTGCTGAGATGTGGGATCACAACCCTGCTGTGCTGGATCTCTGAACCCTTTCCTTGCTCCATGGGGAGTTCCCAGCTTGCTGATGCTGGAGAAGAGCTGCTGGTCTGTTTCCTCTGCTGATCCATGAGTTCAGATCTCATGGAGTTGTGGATATGAAAGAGCAAACGGAGGGTTGGGAAGCACCTTCCTTTGGGATATCACAGCTCTCTTTCTCCTTTTTCTCTCCAGACAGGCAGGATTGACAAATCCTACCCCACAGTGTGTGGCCACACGGGGCCGGTGCTGGACATCGATTGGTGTCCCCACAATGACCAGGTCATCGCCAGCGGCTCTGAGGACTGCACTGTCATGGTGAGTGTTCCCTGTGGGGTGGGCTTTGCTCCCTGCTGGGAATCCTGCTCCAAAGGACACTGGAATTCCTGGAGGTGTCTCCAGGAGCCTCCTGTTCCGAGGTGAGGTGAGGGCAGAGTCATCATGGAAGGGTTTGGGTTGGAAGGGACTTAAAGCTCATCCCATTCCAACCCCTGCCATGGGCAGAGGAACCTTCCATAGACCAGGTTGCTCCCAGCCCCATCCAAGCTGGCCTCGGACACTTCCAGGGATGGCCAACCTGTGCCAGGGCCTCACCACTCTCACAGGGAAGAATTTCTTCCATTTTTCCTTTCCCTGGGCGTTTGTTTGATGTTTGGGAAGAGGAATGAGAGTGCCAGTCTGTGGTGAGGTGTTCTGATTTGTTGAGCTTTGAGAAGACAGGTGGTTCCTCACCTCAAATACCCCAATGGATGTAGAAGTGTGCGTTGGGAAGAGGTAAGGATCGGAAGAGAAGGATCCCAGCAGGTTCCAGGATTCCTTCAACCCTTGATTTAAGGGAGTCCCTTGAAATTTTCCCTGTACCTCCAAGTTTTGAGCAAGTGTCAAAAGGTCTTTTTTTAATAAATAAATTAAAATAATCTCAAATTCTGCACCTGCCAACCTTGGATTGAGACCTGTTTTAACTCAGTGATAGCCCAGCCAGGCTCGCTCCATGACGGATGTGGAATCCCGTGTATGCAAACACAGCAGAATAAGTGAAAGAAAATCCTTGGAAGATGAAATAATGCCAAATAACTCCAGGGATCTTTGGCCATATTTAGAAATGCTGTAGGCTGAATGTTATATTGAAATCTTATTATAGATCATGTCAGATAAATTCCTTTGCTTCTGTTCATCTTTAAAATGTTTGGGAGGGGATTCATCCCAAGAGGCTTTTCCTGGGACAGCTCTTGCCTGTGATCTCTCAGTCTTGGAAGCTGAAGCATGTTAACAAAATGGGCTATATTTAATATTAAACAAAACAACAACTTCTGTGTTTGCAATGCTCACTACTGGGCTGGAACTGAGCTTTGGAAGGATGCAGGAATGTTCCTCCAACTGGGATATGGAAAGACTGAGCATTGGGAATGTTTCTGAAATATGAGCATCAGTGAAGGCCCAGAGCTGCCTCCTTGGAGGCAAAATAAGTCTGTAATCCAGGTGCAATGAGAATTATGTTGGGAGGCTTCAGAGGGACCGAATTGCGGAGAAAAACTGACAGAGTTCAGTTACAAGTTGTGCAGATGCTCGTCCAAGTGGACAAGCTCTCTCCCTCACACCATCCCAAATCCATGCTCTCTCCCTCACACCATCCTAATGTGGACACAAACTGCAGGGATCTGCACCTCCCGCTGGACTCTAGGGGTTCTCCACACTTCCCAAGGTGGGGATGAGCTTCCCATCCACCCCTGGAGGCAGCACCCATGGGGGAAGGCCTCAGGGTGGAGCTGCCTGGGGGTTTGCACCCTTGTGATTGTGTTTGGTGTGACCTGTCTGGAGTGGAAGGGAAAACAGGGGAGTCCTTGCTGCACTTCCAGGATCAGGGATGTGCAGGGTTTGGAAGATGCTGGGAGTGTGTTAGCTGGAGGTTTGGAATGGGAAATGATGAATCCCGAGTCATTCAGGACAGGTGGGAACTGCACTGGTGTGTAAAGAACACACCTGACTTGGACTTTTGGGCATGAGCTAATGAACTTTCCCAATTTTAATTGCTCTTCTGGCCTGCCATGGATAGTTCAATGTCCTGTTTTCCTTAACAAAGGGTTTGGGTCCTGCTTCCTGGGCAACCTGAACAGAATAAATTCAGGGAGCTTTCCAGGACATGTGGCTGTTCATGGGCTCTGAACTCTGCCAGGGGAAGACAAGGAAAAGTGACGTGGAGGATTCTGTGACAATTCCAGCTGCTGGAGAAAAGATCTTGTTCTTAAAGGCCTCTGTGCCCTGGCACTTGGGGATTTAGGATCTCACCCTCTGCCACAAGAGATCTCAGCTATGCCAGTATTTTGAGGGAGAGAGCGTGGATTTGGGACGGTGTGAGGGAGAAAGCGTGAATTTAGGACAGTGTTGAGGTAGAGAATGTGAATTTGAGACTATATTCAGGGAGAGAACATGAATTTGGGATGGTACTGAGGGAGAGAACATGGATTTGAGGTGCAAACCACTGTCTCCAGGTGGAGAGGGCTGATTCCTTGCTGCCGTAACTCTGCAGCCCCCGTGTGGCACAAGGAAGCTTCACTTGGCCCCATCCAAAGCCAGAAACGTTTTCCTCTAAAGAAATTCCCAGATTTTTACAACACCTGCACATAAACCTCGAACAGATTCGGTGTTGGGATACCAGACATAGCATTGGAGAGGGGACTGGGAAAGAGGAGAGGACCTGCCATCCCTCTCCAAAGGCTTCCTTTAGAGCCCTTGCAATTGCTCTCTGTGGCCTCTTCCTTTGGAAGAATTGTTTCCTTGTGCCAGCAAATGAGGAATTACTTAAATATTCCTGCTTGATGTTGTGCTGAATGGCTCTGATGTACTGCAGGCTTTTCGTTCAGCTGGAAAATGTTTTGGTGGATAAAGGTTTGTAGATGGTATCGAGGCCCTTCCTCAGATATGGAAAATTCCCTTCATCAGAAGTTGGATTTTAAGGAATTTGTGTGGAAAGGCCAGAGCAGAGCTCGTGTGATGGAGCAAATTCCTTTAAAAATCAAAGAGAGCCCTTGCAGTGACCTGAGCCACCAGCCAGGACAGGGAGAATGAGAAGGTCTGACCCTGCAAAAATGATGCACCGAGAGCCTCTTCCTGCAGGGAGATGGGAGCAGGGCCATGGATAAATCCAAACTCAGTTGCTTCCTTACTTAAAGTGATAAAAATTGATGCATAGGATGTAGGAAGTAATGTTTTTACTAGACATGGATTTAAACTTCTTTTCAACTTTCAGAGCTAGAGGGGAGGCTGGTTTTGCTTCTCTTTAAAGGGGCTGAAAGAAAAGTTTGCTTTGTTTTCTTTCTCACGTGCTGTTTGTGCAAAACCTCCTGCCCTTCCTGCAGCCCCAAACCTCTCCCTCGGCTGTGCCACAGCTCCACTTCCTCTTGCACAAACAAACAGCCTTAATAACATCAACTCCCCCAAAAAAACACCCAGACACCCACGGGAGGGAGAGCTGACAAACACTTCCTAAAGCTCAGGCAATCCTGCAGCATTTTAAGGTTTCCTTGGAGTCATCCCGAGTCCTCTCCCTCGGCAGGGTAAGTCCTGCATCCAAAATTCTCTAATTTCCCTGTGAACCTGATTTGATCCCAGGCTGTGGCCAGACCCCCACCCTGTGCAGGAACGAGGGGTTGGGCCAGTTGGGACCATGCCCTGACCATTCACACTCGTTTCTTTATTATTTTTGGGAATAGCAGGCAGGATTATTGGGTCAGTAGTCTGAAATCTGCCCAGGATTATGCTGCTTTGCAGCTGCTCCCAGCTACCAGGGCTTTACCTGACAGAAAATTCCATCTGTCCTCCAGAGGCTTTTTAAAAAACCCCTTTTTCACTGGGATTTTGCCTCCTTTCCCTTTCCCACCGCCTGCACTTGCTGCCTTATGTTTAAATTTGGTTCTGGAGTTTCCTGGCGCCTTTGCATTTGCTCAGAGGGATCTCAGGATCCTTCCTGGCTGAGATGGTGCAGAACAGAACTGAGTCCTCCTCCTTGGCAGTCCTGCATCCAAAGTTCTGCAATTTCCCTGTGAACCTGGTTTGATCCTGGCCCTGCACAGACATCCCAACAATCCCACCCTGTGCCTGAGAGCTTTATCCAAAGGCTCCTGGAGCTCCGGCAGCCTTGGGGCTGGGCCCATTTTCACCCCTTGCAGAGGAATCCTCTCCTGGGAAAGTGTTCCTGTTGTGGTCATTCCTCCTGGGATCCTGAGGATACTGGGAAGAATGGCACAGGTAGCTGTGTCCATGAAAAACTAAATCAGTTTTGAGTTATTTAGAGGGGAGCTGGTACCCACTGAGAATCTCTGCTGGGTTTTTTCTCAGTGCCAGTCATTCCTTTGAGAAGGGAAAAACTGGGATTAGCACAGAAATCCACGTGTCCATCTCAGTCTGCCTCGCTTCCTAAATCCACCCCCTCGCATCCCACAGCTTGTTGGGCATCGTGGGCAGGGTCTGGCAAGCCCCATTCTCCCAACTCCAGGAAAAGCAAACAATGGGAAGCAAAGCAAACGTGCTCTAATGCTGCCACCTACCTACAGCAACTCCAACTGCTCCCCGAGGGGCTCTCCCTGGAATTCCATGTCATTTTTTAATACACTCTATGTAGGTCAAATTCAATTCAATTCCAAGATGATTGTCCAGTGCTGAATTGCAGGAATGGTTTTGGTGGGGCTGATCCCGCCCTGGGGCTTTGGGGTGACGAGTTCGTCTGTCCCATCCCTGGTCACTGCCAGCTGCAAAAGCCGCCTCCCTCCTCCTGGAATTTCAGTATTCTGGCGTCCTTGGGGGGCTGTTCCTCCTCCTGGTGGCCCTTCCCTGAGGAAGTTTGCAACAAAAGGGTTGTGTAACCAGGCAAGAAGTGAACAGGCAGTGCTGATTTGGGCTGCTCTGGCTTCTTCCAGGACCAAAGTGCTCTTCCCTGATTAAATGGGATCTGAAAGGATCCTGAATCCAGCAGGAAAACGGACTGCTGGCGTTCCTAGAGAAGTGAAAATTAGGCAGTGGTAGAGGTCCAGCATCATCCCTCTGAGGGACAAGCATAGTCTGGAAAGACAGCAGCTTGTTCCCATGGAATTGGAGCTGCAGGGGGGATTTTTCACACTCCTTGAGGAACAGGAGCCGAGTGGGTCCATGGACATGGAAATAAAGGGGTTGCACCATGAGGAGCTGTGGGTTTGTGCTGGCACATGAGTGAGGAAGGATGTTCCTGATGGATCAGCCAAGAACTCTCATGGATCAGCCGGAGAGAACAATTCCCTCCCCAATTCCCTTACTGATTACACGGAGCAGTGACAGCTCCAGCAGCTATGGGATGTGGGAAGCGACTGAGCCACAGGCTCTTCAGAGGGGCTGCCCTTGGCTGAGCACCTTTCCTTTCCTTTTCCTTCTAGGTGTGGCAGATCCCTGAGAACGGGCTCACCCTGTCCCTGACAGAGCCCGTGGTGGTGCTAGAAGGCCATTCCAAGAGAGTTGGGATCGTGGCCTGGCATCCGACGGCGCGGAATGTGCTGCTCAGCGCAGGTACGGAGCACAGGAATGGGGAACAGCCACCTCTCCCTGCTTTCCTTCCTCAGCAGCTTCTCCTTTTCCTTCTTCCCTCTCCCAGCTGCTCGGATCCCTGTGAATCACAAGACCCGTGGCAGTAGCTGGGACACGTGGCTCACACCTCCCTCTGTATCTCAGCCTTTTTTATCTTCAGTTTACAGGGATAAGCACCGAGGAGTTGTCTGGAATTGGAGTATGAAAGTTGTTCCAGGCTTTATTTGATCTGCAATAACAATTTACATCTGCATTCCCCACATCCCTGTTCTCATATACTTTTAGAACAGGCTTGAGTGTTTCTCCTTTCCCTTGATCCCTGCGAAGTATCCCAGAGTCCAGCTGTTCCTCCCCCAAGCTTTCATGGTCAGCATTTTCCAAATTGTCTCCTTGGCTGGTACAGTCCATGGAATGAGATTCTCTTAACCACTGAAAATCAGTCACATCATTATGGAAATCAGTTGGATAATTCATTATCCATTGGCACGATCTGAGGCTTCCATGGACTGGGTCCCAAGGAAAGAAGTGAGTCCTTTCAGCTGGATTGTTGGATGAGCTGGGTGTCTTCCATTGATAAAAATCCCTCCTGAACTCCCAGTCTGGCTTTTGGTTTCCTTTGTAGCTGCAGGGGTTTTATCCCTTCTTCCCCACCTCTGGCTTTGCCCCCATGTGTCCCAATGCTGTGACCTGAGCTGTTATTTCCCATTTTAGGCTGTGATAATGCCATCATCATCTGGAATGTGGGAACAGGAGAAGCCCTCATCAACCTGGATGACATGCACGTGGATATGATCTACAATGTGAGCTGGAATCGCAACGGCAGCCTCATCTGCACAGCTTCCAAAGACAAAAAAGTGCGAGTCATCGACCCCAGGAAACAAGAAATTGTTGCTGTAAGTTTGCTTAATCATTAAAGAATCAACTGGATTCACTCCAGCAGGGAATGAGCAAGAAAATATGGAAGAAAGAATCTTCTTGCTCAGTTTGCACACCATGTTCAGTCGCTTTCTTCAGAAATTACAGGAGGAATTGTAGGGGTTGGAGGATTTGTCTGGGTTTATTGGGATTAATGTTTGAACCGGGATTTTAGGGCTCAGTTTTAAACCTGCAGGAGTGTAATTCCACATCTAATCCTTTTGTATAATTACAGTTCCAGAGTTGTGCATGCAAAGCAGAGCTTTAGTTGTAGCTTGCAAAGAGCTTTTCCTTCAGCCTTGCAAGAGGCCGGTTGGCAAAGATGGAATGAGCCAGGAGTGTCCTCTTCTCCCAGAGTTCAGTGATTGGGTTCTTCCCTCAAGCAGCAGGGAGGGAGAGTTGGATATTGCTCCTTGCATGGAGGAGCCACCACTCCAAGGGTTTTTTTCTATTCACTGCTAATCCTGACCTGCTCCTCTCTTCCAGGAGAAGGAGAAAACCCACGAGGGAGCACGGCCCATGCGAGCCATTTTCCTGGCAGACGGGAACATCTTCACCACCGGCTTCAGCCGCATGAGTGAGCGGCAGCTGGCCCTGTGGAACCCGGTACGACCCCAGGCTGGATCCCTGTGCTCCTCACATCCATGGAGTCACCAACCCAGCCCTGCAGCCAATGGAATGGGTTGGGTTGCATGGGACATTAAAGCTCCCATCCCATTTATTCCAAACCCCTGCAGTGGGCAGGGACACCTTCCACTAGTCCAGGTTGCTCCAAGCCCTGTCCAGCCTGGCCTTGGGCACTTCCAGGGATGGAGCAGCCACAGTTTCTCTGGGCAACCCTGTGCCAGGGCCTCACCACCCTCACAGGGAAGAATTCCTTCCTAAATTCATAGCTTATATACTTGAAGTTATTCTCTCTCCATCTGCTGCCTGCTCCTGCTTCCATGATTTTGGCTGTGTGGTCACTCAGTGAAGGCACTGAGCAGGAGCAGGGATCAGCTGGGAGCTGCAGGTTGGAAGTGCCTGGGAACATGCACAGGGAGCAGAGAGGCTGTGGGAAGGTCACTTCTTTCTGTTCGTTGTGCAGAGCAGGACAGCAACAATCCCAGGAGGGTTCAGGGTGGAAGGGACCACCTGGATTGTGTCCAGGTGGCTTTTAAGTGTCTCCAGGGACAGAGGCTCCATCCCATCATCCATCACACATCTCATCCCACTGACATTAACTCACTGTGTCACATATTTCCCTTGACTTGGTGAATTTTCCTGGCTCCTGTTTTTATTTAATTTAATGATTAAAATGCCCTTGGGGAATGAATCAGCTCGTGAGCATTCCCGGCATTTGTTGTAACACACGGATCCTTCTGGGTGGTACCGACAGCACTGGGAACTCACTGCCTGCAGAGTGTTAATAATTTAGACCCTCACTCTATGAGCAGAAGCGTTTCCAATCTTTATTAACATCCCTGGCATTTTTATTTCCAGAAAAACATGGAGGAGCCAATAGCCCTTCACGAGATGGACACCAGCAACGGGGTCCTGCTGCCCTTCTACGACCCAGACACCAACATCATTTACCTGTGTGGGAAGGTAAGGAGAGGCTTTGGAGGCACCTGGAGGGAGAGGTGCCTTTGGAATGTTCCCAAAAAAATCAGTGCTGCAATGAATGGGAGGCTGTGGAGAGACCAGGCTGCTTCTGGAATGGGTGTGATCCTCACCCTGCAGAACCTGGGAAGGATCTGGATGCTTCTTTGAGATGGATTAGGTAAAGCTGCTCCTAATGCAACCAGTCCCACACTGTTGCCAAAACATTTCTGGTGCTGACCTGGATGATTTTACACTGGTACAGGAGGAAGGTACATTTTGGGTGTTGTCCTCCTTGTCCTTGGAGATGCTGGAGCATGTGGCAACTCCCTCTGTAATTTTGTGGGGTTAAATAATAGAAAACTGGAATTAAGTGCTCCTTTCTAAAAGCAATTTGTAGGAATTTGGTGCCCACATGTGATGGACTCCTACAAATAGGAGACAAAGCCAAGATGAGCAAGGAATTACAAAGGAGGATCCATACAAGTATGTTCATGAATCCCAACTTTGTAGCAGCTGATGAGGAATATTTGGTTTCTATCTGCCACTCCTCCTGCAGTTTCAGAGACAAGTGTGGTGGAATTGCTTGAAATTAAGGATAAACTGTTTTATAGCCTTTCTGCCTGATTGTGGCAGGAGGTTTTTCCACAAGAGGTGAGGAAGGGGCCACTCCCAGCTTGGTAGCACGAGCTCCATCCCTGTCCCACAATGTTTGGAGCAGGACTTGGAGGAATTGTTCAATTGATGGACTTGGATTGTGGAGGAGATCAGCCTTACTTCCAAAACTGCTGTGGGCTGTCCATGACAGCATTCCTGGGAGGAAAGGCAGTTGGGAGCAGCAGTGTGGGCACAGGGAGCACAGGTCCTGCAGCCTCTGGAGGATCTCCTGGGGTTCCTTGCAGGGTGACAGCAGCATCCGCTACTTCGAGATCACGGATGAGTCCCCGTACGTTCACTACCTCAACACCTTCAGCAGCAAAGAGCCGCAGAGGGGCATGGGGTTCATGCCAAAGAGGGGCCTTGATGTCAACAAGTGTGAGATTGCCAGGTGAGGAGAGCTCATCCCAGGGCTGGGAGCTGGGGCTGGGAATTTCAGGAGTGGTTAAAGCAGCAGAGCAGTGAGCACGGGGCAGCCGTGGTTCAGAAAATCCAGAAGGGCAGGAAACATCTCGGGATGTTGCTGCAATGGCTCCAGGAGGGAACATCACTGCTGGTTGGGAACATGATCCATCTCTTCTCCCAGGAAACAAGTGATAGGACAAGGGGAGATGTCCTCGGATGTCAGGAACAATTTCTTCATGGAAAGGGTGGTCAGGCATTGGAAGAGGTTGCCCAGGGCAGGGATGGAGTCCCCATCCTGGAGGGATTTAATGGCCATGTGGATGTGGCACTTGGGGACATGGGTTGTGGTGGCCTTGGCAGTGCTGGGGGAATGGTTGGACTTGATGGTCTCAGGGATTTCGGTGATTCCTTGGGGTAGCTCCTTTCCCATCTCCTCGATCCTCACTCCCTGCCCCACCTCGCCTTTTCCACGGCAGGTTCTTCAAGCTCCACGAGAGGAAGTGTGAGCCCATCATCATGACGGTTCCCCGCAAGGTGAGCACTGCCCTGGGGCCGGGCTTCGGAGCCAGCTCCTGCCTCCCAGAGCTCCTGACTGATCCATGTCTCCTGCCTTGCAGTCTGACCTCTTCCAGGACGACCTGTACCCAGACACAGCCGGCCCAGAAGCAGCTCTGGAAGCAGAGGAGTGGTTCGAAGGGAAGAACGCTGATCCTCTCCTCATCTCCTTGAAGCACGGGTACATTCCAGGCAAAAACAGGGATCTCAAGGTGGTCAAGAAGAACATACTGGACAACAAACCCGCCGGGAACAAGAAGAGTGATCTCGTAAATGCTCCAAAGAAAGCAGCGGATGCCTCAAACTCCGTGAGTAAATTCCAGGAATTTGGGGGGGTGATGGCCTCAGGTGGGAACGCCAGGGTGGGGCCAGTGACAGGACCTGAGGGAATGGCTGGAGCTGAGTCAGAGGAAGGTTAGGTTGGGTATCAGGAAAAGGTTCTTTCCCCAGAGGCTGCTGGGGCACTGCCCAGGCTGTCACAGCCCCAAGGCTGCCAGAACTCCAGGAGCATTTGGACAACACTCTCAGGCACAGGGTAGAATTGCTGGAGCGTCCTGGGCAGGGCCGAGAGCTGGATTGGGTGATCCTTGTGGGTCCCTTCCAACTTGGGATATTCCATGATTCTGTGGTTCTAATTCTTCTGTAGATATGGAAGATTACTTGAAATTGCTTTTTCTAAATCACAGAACCATTAAGGTTGGAAAAGACTTTCAAGATCCCCAAGTCCAACCCTAACTCAGCACCAGCACCTTGTTCTCCACTAATCCCTGTCCTCAAACCGTGTCCTTTGGGACACAGGGGAAAGTATGGCTTAAAGAGCAGGCACTGGTCCTGGATGGGTGCACTGGTGCTGCTGGAGATGCTGCTCCATGCCCTGAGCATCCCAACTGCTCCAGAGTCTGTCACGCCCTCATCCCTCCAACAAAATCCCACTGGGAGGAGCCCTTTCCTTGGAAAACCCCAGAGCTCTCCTCACTCATCCTTTCTCGTCTTCCAGCAAAACGACGCCAAATTGGACGAGATTTTGAAGGAGCTGAAATCCATCAAGGACACGATCTCCAACCAGGACGAGCGCATCTCCAAGCTGGAGCAGCAGATAGCCAAGATCGCGGACTGACGGGGCCGCCAGCCCAGGCACATCCCAGCTCCCAGTTCAGCCAGCAGCAGCCTGCAGCATTCCAGTACGAGCTTTCCTGTTCTCCTAAATCCACGTCAACAAGAGCCGATGATTTCAAGCCAAGCTTTTTAGTGAAAGATTTTTTTTTTTCGTTTCCCGATGTTCCGATGAATTTCTGTGACTGTGTCAAAAGGCAAAAACGAGAAGTGCTACTTTTACAGGGTTTTTTTGGGTTTTTTTCCCAGATGTTATTATGAATCCTTGAAAAACAAATCCATTCTTGACTTCCAATGTCGTGCCCAAATATCTTTTTCTGGATTTAGGGACCAACGTCACATTGTTCTTAACCTTTTTTTTTTTTTTTAGAGTTGCCAAAAAATAGAAAAAAACATCGCTTTTATTTTTCTTATTTGCCACTTTTGCAGTATTTGTGTTTCCATTCCAAGGGACAGGGGATGTGGGGGGTGTTTACACTGTGCCGAGAACAAAGCTGAAGCTATTTTGGATAAATCCTCCATTCGGAACAATCAGGTGGGTTCCCTTCCCTGCCCTTCCCTGTGGAATCCCCTTGGAGATGGGATCAGCTGCCTTTCCTGCTCCACAACATGTCCCCAGCCTTGTTGGCTGACAGAAAAATACAAATACATCATTCTGAACAAAGGGGATTTATTTCCTACTGAAGTTTCAAGCCAGCACCGTGTTCCTATTTTCCTGCTATCCCAAGGTTTGATTCCATGACCAAACTCACGTGTTTTACTCGCTCATTTTTATTTCCATTTCAAAGCAGAAGTGACTTCCATGCAAGAATGTTTTTATCCATGAAGCATGGAGTTCCAAGTGAGCTGTGGGATGCCAGCAGTCCTTGCTGTAAATCCTTGTTCCTGCCCCCCAACACTCCTGAGCTCATGGATTTTAAGGAACTTTTGGAATCCATCAGCCCCTCACACCAGTGCTGATGATAGGAATTTTCTGTGCTTCCAAGGCAGCATTAGCAGCAGAAAGGTGATTTTTCCATGATAATTCTCCACAAACAAAATGCCTCTGTTGTTACTTTTTTTATAATTTGTTTTCTCCTGTCCATCATTCCCATTCCTGCCTCGCACCCTGCCATGCTGGAAAGCTTTGCAGGAAAGGATTTGTTCCCGGATCAGATGAGCGACCTCCAACCCCAAACTCCCCCCTGCACTCCCAGCCCTTCAGCACAGGAGGGACTGGGAGAGTGGATTTGATCCCGGTTTGGAGAACTGGTTTCTCACACAGCTCCTTTGGGATCCTGCAGGGAGAGGCCCTGGGAGAGCTCTAGGCTGGCGAGTGAGCTCCTCCTGGAATTCCATGGAAGCTCAACTCAGCAAAGCTCTGCTCAGGCGGGGTCTTCCCTGTGAAGGAGCTGTCAGGGATGGGGCAGGCTGGCTCCCTGCTCCCAGGCTGTGTCCTTGTGCTGGGAATGGGATCCAGGACACCCTGGAAAGCTGTGCCAAGCAGGATTGGTGCTGCCATCCCTGGCACATCCCATCCCTGCAGTGCCAGGGAGAGCTGATAACCTATCCTGAATCCAGAGGTGGGCAGAGACCATCAGGTGTCCAAGAGCTCTGGATCCCTATCCCAGCTGGACTCTGTCCCTGTGGCAGCTCCGTGGGCTCCCACCTGGAGAATCCCAGCGGACACGAGTCCCTTCATCCAGGCTGAAGTGATTGATTTTTTTTATTTTCCATTAGTTTAGCTAGGAATTCTCCGATTTTCCATTTTTTCCCAGTGTTTGCATGTTCAGAACTTCCAGGTTAAGGATTCCCTGTTGTGGAGGGATGTGTGTGTGGAGGCGGAATCGGCCAGGGGACGTAGCTGGAGAGAGGCACGAGGACAGGATGGAGGAGACAGAGGATGTGGTGGGATTGCAGAGCAGGAAAGCTTCAGAAAAGTGGGATTTCTGTGTTTTAGGGACAAGTGGCATCCCCTGCCCTGTGCCCGTGGATCCACAATCCGGCCGCTCCGGGTTCTTTGGCTGTTTGGTGACGTTTCTGTATTGCAGTAAATGCCTGAGATGTGTATTTTTTATGGATTTTTTTTTTTTTTTTTTTTGAACCCAAACCCGAAGGTCGTTCTCCCCGCAGTGGTGATTTCTGTGTTGATTTGTACGTGTGACTTCAGGGTTGTGTGCTCGGGGACCTCGGGTTTGTTCCTAACATTGGGGGGAAATCAGTTTTGGGAGCCGCTGGATTGAGGTGCCCCGGGGTGGGGGTGTGGGAGATTTTAGTTCCTAGCCTGTATTTTATTTAAATGAACTGATGCCTCGCCAGGCTCAACCGCAGTCAGTGCCTGAAGCTTTTTTGTAGCCGTGATATCCCGGGAGAGAACCAGCCCAGTCCGGAAAGACGCGCTCTTATAGAGCGACCAGAGTATCTGTCCAAATATTTGCTTCCATTTTCAAAAGATAAAAGTCATTGATTATAAACTGCCTCTGCTTGGCTTTTCCTTTGGTTCCCGGCATCCTGCGCCTGCCCCCGGCATTCCAGGTCTGATTGATAACTGGGATATGGAATGATGGACACGTGAATGGGGGGCTGTGCCTAAGGGGGTCCTCAGGGACCTTCTGCTCTTGTCCCAGGAGAGCCAGGACCCATTCCTGGGGTCATCCTCCCTGGTGATTCCCAGTGATGAACCCAAGAGCTTGGCTGGATGTGGGATGTGATGGCACAGATGGGCTGGGGGATCTTGGGGTGGATGAGGTGATGGGTTCCCAGGAAGGAACAGCCCTGCTTGGGAGCTACCCTGGGTCTGGGGGGGCTCATTCTGCTCTTCCCCAGGTAAATTTTGTTTCCAGGCTGTTAAGAGGTCTGGAAGGACTCAGAGCTTGGGCTGAAATCAGCATCAATTATTCTGCCCAGGTTTGAGCTTTCTCAGAGCTGCGGCGTTTCAGGGGATGTTGCACAACCTCCTC
>VZSR01003800.1:4514584-4554429 GCA_013398615.1 Brachypodius melanocephalos
GGGGGGGGGGGGGGGGGGGTCTGTCAAAACATGGGTAACATCCCTGTGGTTTCATTTCCACATGGAGACTCATCCCGCAACTGCCCCGTCCCGCAGCAGCCGCCTCCATCGCGGCTGATTTCCCATTTCCAGACACTCAACTTCCTTATCAAAACTTGCTCTTGGAGCAGAGCCACCAGCGCTGAGCTCCCGCAGGTGGGGGCTGTGGCAGGAGGAGGTCGCTGGGTGCATCCTCCATCCCCCTAAACCCGAGGGTTCCTCTCCAGAGGGGGAGGAGGATCCTCGGTTGGAATGTGGTCCCACGTTGGGGCAGTTCTATGCTCAGCATTCTCCCGCGGGGAGCAGGACCCCGATGTCACCTGCCCTTTCTGTCCCCTGCAGGTCCCATGGCGCTGGGCGGGGCCGTGCTGGTGCTGCTGGTGCTGAGCCCCCTGCGGGCGTGTGGGGCTGAGCTGCTGGAGCCGGGGCTGCCCCGGGGTGAGCAGTGGGTCTGGGGGGCTGCCAAGCCCCTGCCCCTGTCCCGTGAGAAGAGGGATGACAGGGGGCAGGAGCCCGGTGCCACCACCATGATTAGCAGTGACAAGAGCGATGGTGGCTCTGTGCCGCCACCAGCACCCGGCACCAAGGCCAGCCTGCTCCGTGTGCCAACCACAGCCGATCCCATGGATGATTCCCCCGAGCCTGAGCTGCTCCTGAGCTCTGCAACACCAGGGCCCAGCACCAACGCCAGCCTGATCCGGGTGCTTGCAGTGTCCACCACAGCCGAGCCTATGGATGAGACAGATTCCCCTAAACCCGACTTACTGGAGGACTCTGTGGCACCGGCTGCAACCAGCGCCAGCACCAGCCTGCTCCGGGTGCCTGTAGAGTCCACCACAGCTGATCCCATGGATGAGACAGATCCCCCTGATTTTGACCTTCTCCTGAGCTCTGCCCCACCAACACCCAGCACCAAAGCCAGCCGGGCACTCGTGGTGCCAACCACAGCTGATCCCACGGATGAGACAGATCCCCCTGATCTCATGGATGACACCGATTCCCCTGCTCCTGATCTGCCGCCAGCCTCAGAGCCTGCACCATCAGCAGCCCAAAAGAGCATCGCCACCAGCATCCCCAGCTGGCTCACGTCACCCGTCCTCATGGAGGAGGGCACAGGGACTGATGGCCTGGACAGCAGCTCCTCCACGGGGCCACCCTCAACAGCTCCCCCGGCCTTTGTCCTCCCCACCACGGGCTACAAGAAACCCAAGGAATCCGGAGCTCCTCTTGCACCGACCCTCCCGGCCCTTTGGGACACGACGCCGGGAGGCACCGCGGTGCCCTGGGAGCCCAGCGGGGTGATGAGCAAGTGCCTGCTGGCCATCCTGCTGCTGGGGCTGGTGGCCGCCACCTTCCTGGTGTGCACGGGGGTGCTGGGGACGCTGCTGTGGCGGCGGGCGCGGACGGGGCAGCGCCGCTTCAGCCGCACCGAGATGGTTTGCATCTCCTCGCTCCTGCCCGACGCCGAGGCGGCCGCCGGCCCCCGGCCTGTCCCGGCCCGGCGGCACAAGCTGCTGCTGCCCGACGGCAGCTCCGAGCCCGATGGAGACAACCTGACTCTCAGCAGCTTCCTGCCGGAGCACTCCTGAGCCCCAGGGATGGCTCCTGCATCCCTCAGGATGTGCCGGAGCACTCCTGAGCCCCAGGGATGGCTCCTGCAACCCGCAGCGCTACGGGGCCGTGTGCCCGGTCCCCGGTGGAACCCAGGGCAGGGGACCCCCTGTCCCCCGGTATTTTAGCTTGGACCAGTGTGACGGAGCTGCCAGCTCAGCCCTTGAGGCCCATCCAATTAAAGAGTTACCTGGACGTGGTGGTCTCTTCCTGGCAGTGATGGCACCCGCCAGCCCCCTCCCCGCCCCGCCGCTTGCCCACATCCTGCTGCCAAAATTTCGCTTCTCCATCCTCCCCCTCAGGCCCCTGGGGGAGCAGAAACGAAACCCGCGGCCACCCCTCGCCGGGAAGGGGCCAGACTCCGGGATCTCCTCCCCGCGTGGGCTCGGCCTCCTGGGAGCTGGAAGGGCGGGGGGGACGGAGCGGAAACTCCGGGGGATGGGGACGGGGACAGAGACAGGCCGGGTGCGCTCGTGGCACAGCGTTTTCCTGCCTGCGGTCGCTGCAGCGAGGCGGGGGCGCCTCCGGAGCCGCCGCTGCCGGTCAGGTGCCCGGCCCCGGGGCGAACGGAGGCTGCAGGGTCTCGGCAACGTCCGGCAGCGCTGGCCCCGGCTGGGACTGGGAATGGGAGGGGTGGGGAGAGCACATCCATGAGAGGCCAGCGAAGGTCTCACCATTTCACCTGCTCAGGCAGGTGTCAGTCACCTCACATCCCCACATCCCCACATCCCCACATCCTCACATCCCCACATCCCCACATCCCCACATCCCCATACCTGCTGCAGCCAGGTTCAACGTCCCCATTTCTCCATCCCCACCCCTGCCTTGCCAGATTCAGCATTCCCATTCCTGCACTGCCATTCCTACATCTCCATATCCCCTTCCCCACCTCCCCAGGCTTGCAGCCTCCTCGAAGGCCACTCTGGGCTGTCTGTCCAGGGGGAATTGCCAGCGTGGTCGTTCACCTGCATCCCGGCCCTGCTGCCTGTTTACATTCACGCTGTGCTTGGGATATTTTCCATCTGGATCCTGGCAGCTGCACGGCCCCGCTCCGGCTGTGAATGTAAATGTTTATGAGTGAGTCAGCCGGGCCAGGGGACCGGCAGCTGGTGGTCGTGGCCGGTCCCCACACAGGACAGCCTGGCCTTGGGCTCATTGCTGAAGCCACCCTGCTGTGTCCCACTGTGTCCCCATGCCAGCGCCCTGCCAGCCAAAGCAGCCACGGGGGAAGAGGGATGCTCCCATCCTCTGGCTTCTCCTCAGAGCAGCTCATCCGCCCTCTGCCCCCGGTGAGGATGAGGCCGGTGTGTCCCAAGGAATCGGCTGCAGATCCAAGGCTCCAGCTCTCCCAGCCCTATGCCGGCCGCTCTCCAGCAGAAGCTCAGAGAGGAGAAACTTCCCTCCACTGCAGGAGCAGGAGCCGGGAATCGCCCTATTTGGCACAGTCAGCCAGGTCCTGTCGGGCTGCCATCGCCCACCTCACGGCACAGGAATTCACGGGAAGCCTGCGCGATGTCACAGCAGGATCCTCAGGGATCCTGCCAGATAGCGGGAGGGCAGAGTGCGGTGGGGTGGCACCGGGCTGTGGTGGGTGACAGGGGGCCGGGAATGGCACAGGGCTGTGGTGAGTGACAGGGTGACACAGGGGTGGCACGGGGCTGTGGTGGGTGACAGGGTGACACAGGGGTGACACAATCCCAGGCACGACGCTGCACAGGGAGCTCCACACGCCTCGTGCAGCTCTGCAGGACGGGTCTCCTCCGGGTATTTTGCTGGCACAGCAAAGCGCAGCCCAGGGAAGCAAATTAGAAGCAAAGCAAGGCTGAAAAATGCCTCAAAATTGCCGGTTCCCCGGGCGGGCTGTGCCGCCGAGCCCAACCCTGCGCGGCCTCGCGTTCCTGCTGCCCCAAATTACACAGCGGGGCCGGGCGGTCCCGGCCCTGCCCAGCTCCGAGGGGCCGGGCCCGCGCCCGCTGCAGGCAAAAACGGCATCGTAATGGCCGGTGGGAGCTGGCATCGGGAACGGGGACGGGGATCCCGGCTGCGAGGGTGGGGACGCTGGGCAGGGAGGGATGGGGATCACGGGCGAGGGAAAATGGAAGTACTGGGCAGGGATGGATGAGAACTCTGAGCAATGAAGGGTGGGAACCGCGGGCAGGGTGGGATGAAGATGCTGGACAAGGAGGGACGGAGAGTCTGGGCAAAGCAGGACGGGGATCCTGGCCAGGGTGGGATGGGGTTGGATGAATGGCAATTTGGACGATGTGAGATGCAGACACTGGGCAGGGTGGAATGGAGACCTTGGACAAGGAGATTGACCCCCACGCTGTGGGTGCATGGGGGGAAGCTCAGCCCCATCCCCACCTGGGCTGCAGGAGCAGGGCCGGATGCTGCTGGATCTCCTCCAGGCCGCCCTCGCCCTCAGCCTCCCCTCGCCTTTCCCCCTTCCCCTCTAAGATTTCATCACTGAGCACTTAAGGCCGGGAAAAGCCGCCCCAGCAGCTGCTGGGAGCAGCCAGACGGACGGAGCTTTTATTTCGGGGAGCCGCGACGCCGGCGGCGACACCGGAGAAACCCCGGCGGCGCCAGCTCCCCTCCAGCCGAGGGGACAGAATCCTTTCCCCCACCCCTCGGGGGTCACGGTCCCCGGGCGCTGGCCGTGGCTTTTTGGGGGGTCTGGCAGATCCCCAGAGAGGAGCAGAGGAAAATAGCAACAGGATGAGGTCACTCAGCGGCTGCAGCCTCTTGAGCAACCTCAGACCAGGCCGAGGGGACCAGGGCAGGGGGAGACAGAGCTTGGGGGGTGGCTCAAGAGATGCCCCCAACCCGGAGAGCAGGACCCGGGGAGCTGAGCAGCTGCTGTGTTTGTCTGGGGAACCAGGGGGACCCCTGTCTGTGTCCCTGCCTGCACCCCAAGGCAGAGCTGCTCAGGCCAGAGCATTTCCAGGCTGGAATTTCAGGAAATGTTCTCCTGAAATTAAGGGGATGGTCCCCAGCCGTGTTTGCCCCACTGCCTCAGTAATGCCAGGGCATTGAGCCCACATCCCTCACTGTCCCCCTTGGACCCTCGGATGGGCTTTACCCCCACCTTCGTGGATAAAAACAACACTAAAAACAGCTCCTTGTGTGACCCCCATCCCCACTTGCACCCCAAAATATGGCCCCTGCCGGGGTTGATGATGGGGAGCACCGTAGCTCCTTTGCTGATGGGATAAGCCAGGAAACACCCCCAGCCCCAGCTGGAGCTCATCTGGGAGGGGGCTGGGGGCTGCCTGCCTTTCCCTGGCCTCCCACACCCCCTCCCCATCCCAGCTGTAATGAGAACAAGCTGGTCCCGGGCTGCGACGCAGGAGGAGGAGGAGGAGAAGGAGGAGGAGAAGAGGGAGAAGGAGGAGGCTCCATCCCAGCAAGCTGCAGAAAGGGGCTCGAGGTGTGTAGGACAGATCCCGTCTTCCTGGCTCCCTGCTGCAGGCGAGGTGAGGATCCCACTGGATATGCCAAGCTGCTCCCCAATTTTCGGGTGGCTCTGGAGCAGGGCACAGGCTGTGCCACAGCCAGGGGTGCTGCGGTGAGGGCTGGGCATGGTCCCCACGGCGTGACACGGGATGGAGTCGGCCACATGGCTGCATTCCCAGGCAGGAATCGGAGCGTGCTGTGTCTGGACAACGCCAAAATCGTGAATTTCTGCAGCGGTTGGGAAGTGGAGCTGGGAACGGGGTGTGGGTCTGGGGGTGGCAAAGACAGGGCTGGAATGGGATTGGGATGGGGGTGGAGGGCTGGTCATGCCCATGGTGCCAGGCCCTGCTCTTGGCACTGCTCTGGGCTTTGCTCAGCCCCTCCATGGCTGCAGTTCCTCCTCAGCTCCAATGGCTGCCGGGGAATTAATGCCATCCCCATCCCGGGACCCCTTTTCCACCGAGGGGCCCCTGTCTGGGACGAAGAGGAAGATGAAGGGGCTCATCTCAGCCCCTCAAACCCTTCATTCTCCTGGTGCTGGTCAGTGCTGTGACCCCACGGCCGCAGCAGTGCCCGTGGGGAGCCAGGAGGGTTGGGGGTCAGGGGCACCTCCCACTTCTGCTGCCTTTTTTTGCACTGGATTAATGGAAACCAGATTGTGCAGCCGGGAAAGAGCCTGGAAGCCAAATCCTGCTGCTGGAGTCCCTCTCGGTCTGTAGAGCTGCCGCCTTGGGTTTGTTTGGGGGGGGAAATGGGATGTGAGTTGGGATTTGGGGAGCCTGAGGTTGCAGAATTGTCATGGAGGGGTCCCTGCTGATGGACCTGAGGAGCTGCTTCCTGAGACCTCCCCATGGAGCCGTGTGGAGGGGAAGAGCCCTGGGAATGGCTCGATGGCGTTACGTGGCGTGGCACGCGTTGATGTCCCTCGGGAATGTCTCGCGACGTGGTGGAGACGGTCACGTCTCTCTCCCAAATCCCGTGGGGTGCAGGGGCTCACTCCGGTCATTGCTCCGGGGAGGGAAGCGCGTGTTCTGTGTCCTACAGCACACTGTGTGCTGTGGAATGGGGCAGATTCAGCCCCATCCAGGCAAGGTGTACGGCACAGGGACGGAGCCAGCCTTCCCCCCTTCACCAGGGACACTCAGGCAGCCGGGACCCCCATTCCCTGCACCTCAGCTCTGGGGCTGCCCCTTTGTCCCACAGCCTATCCCAGCTCCACTCAACCACCATGGTGGGACCAGGGTGAAATCCTGCCCCAACCTATTTTTAGCTGTGCTGCAGCTGGGAATTAACGGTCCGGGACGGGCGGTTGGGAAATGCCTCTTGCTGCGGGCCCAACCCCTTTGTAGCGTCGCCTGTGTCAAAGTTTCCACTGCAAGCCTCCATTTTTTCAGGAATTCTCTAATCAGCCAAATGACTGTTGTCTGGAGCCGGGCGCTGGCAGCAGCCCCGGTCTCCCGGCCTTGAGCAATCCCACCCAGCTGGCTTCCAGCTGCACCCTTGGAAAACAAACGGAGCCCCTCGCTCTGTCAGGGCGAGAAAACCAGAGCTGCCTTTCTACTTCCATAAGGAAATTCAGGCGGGGGGGGCTTGCTCTGTTGGGATATTAACATCTCCCCCTCCCCTCTGCATCTGACAGGTCTCCTGCACGAATCCTGGGAATGGGCTCAGCCATGGGCACGTGGTTGCTGCTCTTGGTGCTGCTGGTGGCGGTCCCGGCACAGGCGGCAGCGCCCCGGCAGCGCCCGATGCTGCCGGACACCGCGGGCAGCGGGGACGGGGACGAGGCGTCGGCCACACTGCCAGCCCAGCCCGTGACCCCCCGGATCAGCCCCACACTGGGGGACACGCCGGGGACCACGGTGACCAACAGCTCGGCGCCGGGCGTGCTGGACGGGCTGGTGGACTTCTTCAAGGAGTACCTGCTGCTGGTGGTGGTGGTGGGCTCGCTGTCCTTCGTCCTCCTCTTCATCATCTGCGCCGCCGTCATCGTCCGGCAGAAGCACAAGGCCTCCGCCTACTATCCCTCTTCCTTTCCCAAGAAGAAATACGTGGATGAGCGGGACAAGTCGGGGGGAGTGCGGGCGTTCAGCGAGGTGCCCGACAAAGCCCCCGAGGCGGGAGAGGAGGAGCCGCTGGATGGCAGCCGGCAGCTCCAGGCGGACATCCTGGCTGCTGCCCAGAACCTCAAATCCCCCCACAAGGGGCCGCTGGCCAACGGGGCCCAGGGTGAGCAGAATTCCCCTCAGGAGGAGGAGAAGGAGGAGGAGGAAGAGGAGGAAGGAGAGAAGTCGGGGGATGAACAACCCAAGCCTCCTGCCCAAAATCCAGGTGCGGAGGAAGCGGCGAGCACAGGAAGCAAGGAGACCCCTGATGCACCCCAGGATGGCTCCCAGGCTCCCTCTGGAATCTGAGGCAGGGACACAGTCCCAGGTGAGCCTGAGGAGCTGCTGGCTTGGGACACACGATGGACATGGTGGATCAGGCTCTGTATGTACGTGGTGGCTCAAGGAAGCCCCGATGAAGATCCCGTTCCCTCCCAGCTCCCCTGATCCTTGTGCTGATGGGATGCTCGTGGGGAGGATTTGCCAGCTGGGGGTTTTCCCCAGCACTGGAACGCCGTCAGCCCCAGCTCCTGCTGCCCAAGGGGCTTCTCTCACCCCAGGCACTGGATGGGTGCATCCCACCAGCTCCAGCTCTGCCCCCACTGTGGCACCAGCTTCCTCCCAAATGTTATCATTATTACAAATGTGCCAGGCTCCTGGCTGGGAGCTGGGAAGAGGGATGGGACCAGGGCTGGAGGTTTGTAGGACATGGGTCAGCTTTGCCCATGGCCACCCAAGGGAAAGAGGGATGAGGATTTAGGGACAAGGACCCTCCTTTCCTTCTTTCACCCCAGAGCCCAGCTGGATTTTTGCCTCACTTCCCAAACCCTTTCAGCTAAAAATAAACGTTTCCTCCGCACAGCTCCTCTCCCGTGTGTCTCTGCAGCCATGGGGTAGCCAGGGGACAGTCCCCGTGTCCCTGTGCTCCTCCAGGGCCAGTGCAGCCCTGGGCAGGGCGTTATCAGTCCCCATATCAGCACATCACGTGCCCTTCCAAGAAACCTTTATCTTGTACCCACAGCTGTGGGGGACTCAGCCACGGCACTGGGGTGCAGCTGCTGCAGTGGGGACAGCAGGGAAACCTGAAGTGAGAGAGGCTGTTCTGCCTCAAAAGCAGCACAACCCCACATCCCTGTATCCCTCCAACCTCCTGTATCCCTGTGTTTTATCCCATTATGTCCCTGCCTCAGGACAACATTCCCTTGGGAAGAGTGTGCCACCACAAAGGGCTGATTTTGCCCTAAAGATGTGAGCATGTGAGGTTTCCCTTTTTCTTTTTTTAACTGGGAAATAGCAGAATTGTTCCATGAGGGAGAGGCACACCCTCACTGCTGGAGGGTGCCAGGAGCTGAGGAACCACAAGAGGGACCTCGTGAGTGGCAAACTCACAGCAACGCATGACCTCTGTATTATAAATTACAAATATTGTGCCCAGATGGAGCAGAATGAGACAATTATTTTTTTAAAATGCGGTTTTAAATTTTTAACAACACCCTCAGTATGAAAAATGGGAAGTGAGGTGTCTTGTGGGGGATTAGAAGGTAAATAAGTGAAGTTGGCCAATGTGTTGTCTGCTCGGTTTGGAAATACTCCCCTGGAAAAGAGGAACTCTGGGAGCTCCTTCTCAGCTCTACATTCCAGCTCTGCTATTCCCCACCGAGGTTCCAGTCTGAGGGTGTATTTTAGAGAATCCTGGAGTAGTTTGGAAGGGACTTAAAGCTCATCCAGTTGCAAACCCCTTCCTTGGGCAGGGACACCTTCCTCTAGCCCAGGACTTACAGCTGTAAGAGAGCACCTGGTGAGTGAGAAAGCGAAATTCTTAAAGAGAAAACATCCCAAAATTCAGGCTATTCCTCAAATAGAGCTTCAAAAATTAAGCAGTGACAGTATGGGAGCAGAAACCACCAGTGTTTCCTGGCCATTTTTCCCTTTGGCACCTGCAAAGGATCCGAGAACTCCAAGAGCCGGAATTTGCCCCCAGATTGTGAAACCGACCCTGACGCAGTCGGAGCCGAGGGCGGCCCCACAGCTCCCACACACACATCCAAACCAGGGCAACAATTCCCACCAAATTCCATAAAATATTAGGCAAAACTAGACATCTTCCCAAAAATAAAAATAAAAGTGCAGCCCTTCCAGTACCGGACAGCGGGGTTTTGTTTCCGGAGCGGAGTCTTCCCGTGGCACTCCCGAGGGAACAGGAGCCCCCATCCATGTGAGCACTACAGAGTGGCTGGACACCACAGGGACACTTTGTGCATAACTTGTGCGTATCTTACAGCTTGAGTAGTGCACAGGGTCCTACTACAGCTCGGGAATTGCACTGCAGAGTGAGGAGGGAGGAGGGGAAGCTGCGCAGGCAGTTCAGGCATTGTCGGCTTTTTTGTCGGATTCTGTGTTGGACTCTTGCTTCAGTTTGTAATCAGCCAAGGCAGCCTTGATGGCATCTTCAGCCAGCACTGCAAAGCAAAAAAGAAAAAGGATTTTAAGGACAATTCAAGGGCTTTTAGGATGAAAGATGAGGTTAAAACAAAAGCAGGCAGCAGTGAGCTAACAAGACCAGCAGCACAGACTGATCTTAGGAGTAGAACTCTGAATGGAAGTCCTGAAATACTGAATTCCTATAGCGCTGATTTCATGTAATATAACTTCAGATAATAATATAATTCAGAATCTGACCGTTTATTATCAGTCTGCTGAGCCACAGGCTCCAAAACACTGAAGTGACCTGAGCATTCTTGAATTAACCCTGAAATCTGAACAAGTTTTCTCTCAAGGACAACGTCATGCAGAAACTGTTTGGAAAACAGCATCCAGAACCATCTGTGCTATTCCCAGAGTATCTGAGATCCAGGGTTTTTACTTACTAGAGCAGTGCAGTTTGACAGGGGGAAGGCAGAGTTCCTTAGCAATATCTGTGTTCTTGATTTTCAGCGCTTCGTCAACCTGAAACACAGGCAGAGATGGTCACAAGCCCTGCTGTTTGTGGTTGCTAAGAAGGTTTGTGTTTGCTAAGAAGGTTTAGTGCTCCAGAGCCAGCAGAATCCACAGGGGAGAGATCATCTCAGTTGCCCAAGGCAGTGAGGGATGTGGGAATTAAGGAATGTCTGACTGACATGTCAGTGTCACAGACTGTCCCCACCTGGGTTGCTCCAAGTCTGTTCATCCTCTATCACAACACTGAGGTGCATTTACTGCTGGCAGAAAAAACAATCTAACTGATCCAAAGACTCTCTATAACTAAAATTTCTGCCACCAGCCTGGTTTTACTCATTGCATAAGACACCAAGTAATTTCCTGATGGAATTGTTCAAAAACACGTGGATGTGGCACTTTGGGGACATGGTCAGTGGTGGAGCTGCCAGTGCTGGGGGAACGGTTGGACTTGATGTTCTTAGGGGGGTTTTTCCAACTTTAATGATTCTCTGATGGTTGTTGAAAAAGACAATTATTGCCCTACAGCTGAAACTTTGACAGTGCTGGCAGCCGCTTCTACAGCACAAAGTAGTGCAGGGACTCCCTGGAGAGCACTTCCTACATGATCCCAACACAGAACACAGGCACGTGGGAAGCTCTGACGCTTTCCCGGAGCTCCCTCACCGTTTTCCCTTTGACCCACTCCGTAGCCAGCGAGCTGGAGGCGATGGCCGAACCGCAGCCGAAGGTTTTGAAGCGAGCATCCACGATCTTGCCGTTCTCATCCACTTCCACCTGCGGGAGCATTTTGGGGACATTTCAGCGCCCGTTCCAGCTCAGCCAGGTCACCCCAGCCGGGCTCCCGGGGAGCGGGACTGGCTCTGCCCCGGGGAGAGGCCATGGGAAGGGCGGGCATCAGGGAAGCCCGTGCTGTCCCCTGAGGGGACACGGGCAGGTTTGACCCTCGCAACAGCCCACCCAGGTGCCAGCGGGTTCCCAAGGTCACCTGCAGCTTCATGACATCGCCACAGGCCGGGGCGCCCACCAGGCCGGTGCCCACGTTCTTGGCATTGCGGTCAAGGGAGCCGACGTTGCGCGGGTTCTCGTAGTGATCCACCACCTGCCAAGACACGGTGTCAGCGAGTACCACCCCGCGTCACCTCCGTCCCTCCCCGTGTCCCGCTCGCCTCTCACCTTCTTGTGGTAGCCCAGCGCGGCCGGGGCCGGCCCGGGCCGGGGCCGCAGCAGCGCCGCCCCCGCCGCCCTCAGCGCCGCCATCTTAACTGAGGGGAGGGGCGGTGTCTGACTCCCTTTTATAACCTCGGGCGGGTTGGCCACGCCCCGACCACGCCCTAAACACGCCCCCTCGCCCCTAGAGCCCGGGTCTCACCCCGGTCATGCGTTCGTTGCGCGATGGGAGAGCTGGAGGCCATCTGTGGGAAGAGCCTCGAGCTGTGGCTAAAACGATCCGTAAATAAATAAACCATGGAATCGGCCTTTCAATCGCGTCATATCGCGACAGCCGGCGCTCATGCGGCGTGCGATGCCACTCTCAATATGGCGGGAGAGCCGCGCCGCGCACGCCACGGACCCTCTCGAAGGCCCCCTGATGGCCACACAGCGGAGCGCCCGCGGTGCTGCCTGAGCCACGGGCCAGAACACAAAGGGTCGCGCCGCGGCCGCACTCGGCGCTGCCGGGCCCCGGTGCGCGGGCGAGCTCGGGGCGGGGCGGGCCGAGGATCCCGGTTCTTCCCGACCGGTTTGGCTGGCAGTGGGGAGGGACGGTGGGACGGGCGGCGCGGGGGCAGCCCCGGTGTCCGGCGGAGCGCGGCGGCCGGCGAGCGGAGCTGCAGAAGATGGCGGCGGCGGGAGCTGAGGCGGCGGCCGAGGAGGAGAAGCGGCTGCCGGAGGGAGACCCCGAGTCGGGCGGGGACTCGGACGATGAAGGCGACTCGGACTCGTCTGGGGACGGCGAGGATGAAGAGAAGGAGAACGAGGCCGAGATCCAGCGGCTGGAGGAGCAGGTGGGCCCGGCGGGGCAGCGGGTGTGGCGGGAACGGGGGATAATCCGCGTCTGCCCCTGCATTTGGTGTTAGGAACTGTCAGGGTGTGAATTTCCATGGTCCTTGTGAGTTTCTTCGCACTCGGGATGTTCCGTGATTTTATGCCGTCAGTGTTTGGAGTGCGAGATGGAAATTGACCGGTTTGGGATTCTTTAGAGACGGAAATAAGAGGGGAGTCCTACTGGGTGGTTTGTGTTCATTGAGAAATCTGAGCCGGCTGCCCGCGGTTTTTTGTTCCCTTTAAAGAAATAAAATCACAGTTCTTTCTGTGACCAGTGGCGGGGCCCGAGGGAACGGTCGGAGCTGTGTCAGGGGTTAGGTTAAATCTTTGTAAACTCTGTGCTGTATTGCCTCTGCGATCACACGATGAGAATTTTGCCGTTTGTTTTCTGGCTTCTTCGCATCCACCGCTCAACACGGCTTTTAAAATTGATTTTAAATCCTTTTTTTTAAAAAGCTTTCCATCAATGCTTTTGACTACAACTGTCACTTGGATCTGATCAAGCTGCTCCGGCAGGAGGGAGAGCTGGTGAAGCTCCGCAGGGCTCGGCAGAAGATGAGTGAGCTCTTCCCCCTCACCGAAGGTACGGAGCATCCTCTGCTCTCCACCTCTGCGAGATTCTTCACGAGTGAAATAACACATCTGGGCCAGTTTTCATCACCCTCAGTCAGGGAATGTGATCCAGATCTCAGCAAACTCCCGCTCAAAATGGCATTTCACAGACAGGCAGCAAAGGAAGTTCCCTGTTGTTGCTGGAAATTGTGGATGCTTGAAGTGGGGATTTCTCTTTTCACTTGTAGCTCAGAGGCAATGGAAATGTTGCGGAGACTGCTCAGGGTGGGATTTTATCCTTGGAAAGGGATGGAGAGGCTCTGGCACAGGGTCCCCAGAGAAGCTGTTGCTGCCTCTGGATCTAAGCGAGGCCGGGTTGGATGGGGCTTGGAGCAACCTGGGATAGTGGAAGTTGTCCCTGCCCATGGCAGGAAGTGGGATAGGGTAATTTTCAAAGTCCTGAGGAATTCCAGCTTCTCTCTTTAGTAAAGTGCTTGTTTAGCACCAATTTAAAAGGTCTCTGCCCAACTTCTTTGAAATTAACTAGGAATTGTGGAGGTTAAAATTCCTCTCTTTGCCTTGCTCACTCTCCTTGGTGTAAGTCTGTTGCTAAAACCTCACAGAGGAGGAATAACTTCTTATTTCTGAATATTAATGATGTGTTCTAAACTTTTTTCTTTCAGAAATTTGGCTGGACTGGTTGAAGGATGAGATAAAAATGGCTTCAGAGATCTCTGAGAGAGAGAAGGTTTATGAGCTCTTTGAAAGAGCTGTCAAAGATTACATCTGTAAGTCACCAAAAATGCTCTAAAATGGGTTTTGTTGCATCCAGATTTGTCCTTTTCTATTGTAGGAAAGTCTCTTCTTTTAGTTATAATGCAGAAATTGGGTCAAAATTTCAAATTAATTTCTAAAATCTGAGGGTGATGTGATGCAAGGGAAAGATGTGGTGTCTGGTCTCTCCATTCTTCAGGAGCTGATGCAGCTGTAGCTTAAAATTTTGGGGGTAAATCACTGAGTGTGTTGTTTGGGAACTGGGGTAAAGAGCTGGAAAAATGAAGCCTGAGTGAATATGGAAGTAAATCCCCTTCAAAAGCTGTGTACAAAACGTCACATCAGGGACAGTACCTGGTGTTGCTCATCCCTCAGGAAAAAGGAATGGAGGTGAAGAAGTGAGGAATTACCCTCTGGATCTGGTGGGTGGCATTTGGGGTTTGGAAGCATTTCTGGAACCCTGGGCAATCCCAGCCTTGGGGTTCCTGACTGGAATTTGGTGGTGTTGGGAATGGTGCCAGACAGCCAATGCTGTTCTCCCACCTCCCCTTCACCTTCAGGAGCTGCTGATCTGGGAAGTTCAGAAGTCTGGTAAGAGGAGGAGGAGGAGCTGCTTTGATTTGAATTATTCCAGAGTGTGACAGCTCTGTGGTCCCAGCTCAGGAAATTTGCTGTCCAGGCATTGGTGCATCCCTGCTGTGGTTTGTGTGGCAGAGGTGACAGGCAGGGCCAGTCCCTGTCAGTAAAACCACAGGAGTGACACCATTCAGGAGGGAACTGTGTCTGCTGCTGCTGAGCCAGCAGCATAAATACAATTCCCAAATATTTTAACTTTTCTGGATAAAAAAATAACATCACTACGTTTTTTATATGCAGCACATGAGGCATTTGGGAAGCAGAGCTGCACTTCCTTGTTGCTGTTTTTGAAAAGATCAAATCACCTGTTTCTCCTGACCTTGTTTAGGTCCTGAAATTTGGCTGGAATATGCCCAGTATTCCATTGGAGGCATTGGTCAGGAAGGAGGCATCGAGAAGGTCCGGTCCATCTTCGAGCGGGCCCTGACAGCTGTGGGGCTGCATGTGACCAAGGGCACGGCCCTGTGGGAAGCCTACAGGGAATTTGAGAATGCCATCCTGGAAACAGCACAGGTGAGCCCATTTCCCTGGGTTTCCATCCCAAAAAGGCTGTGGTGGAGCTCCTGGAGTCACCTGGAGCTGTCTCTTCAGTGTCATGGCTCAGTTGTTTCTTCCCAGCTGTAAAAACCAAGCCTGTGCTCCAGCAAAACCATTCTGTGGATTTGGCTGATAAAGAAATGGATTTGTGTTTCAGTAAAATCCTAAAATCATCTCAAATCCAGGAGCAAAGTTTGGCTCTGCTGCTGACTGAGGTGCCAAGAACAGCTTTAAATTTACATATTCCATTATTAAACAATATTCTGTGGCTGTTTGTGCACAGAGCCAATCAAGTTTAAATTTCTAGACTCTTCAGCTTTTAGCTGATTCATTATTCCACAATCTGTGGATGAGGGTATTTTATCCACAGACTTTTGGCTGAGGATATTTTATTTCTGGAATGTACAGTGACCTTTCCAAGATGGCCAGAATGGGAATATTTCCTTATTTTTGATAATTTGCTGCATAAGAGATGGAAGTTAAAAGATGTCCCTGCTCATGGTGGCAGTGGGAATTATTTGATCTTTAAAGGTCATTTTCAACCCCTTACAAAGGAGTAACAGGAGGATGTTCTTTCATTTCCAAACACAATTAAGGCTGGAAGTTTTAGATCCTCTCCCACACCCCAGGGATTTACTGAAACCTTTTTTGGCAGCGTGGTGGGATTGTGAAATGGCACAATCACCTTCTACTTCCTTGTTCTCAGGTGATCATTTCCCTGTGCTTGTGTCAGCTTTCAGTCAGGAATGCTCTTCCCATTCATCCACCTTCCAAGGGGAGCAATTCCCAAGTTTTACCTTTCCCGGCAGCGACTGAAATGCAGATTGGCCCCGTGTGCCCTTCAAGGATCACATATTCACTTGGATCTCAGCTCCCTCAGCTCATAAACAATTCCCTCTTATGTCCATCAGCTGAGGCTAGAGGGAATGGATTGAATTTCCTTTTTTTTTATTTTTTTTCCTCTTGCAGCCAGCCCCTGGCAGCATTCCATCCCCGGAGCAGCAGCAGGTGCTGTGCAGCCAGCTCGAGAAGATCCACGCGCTCTTCCGGCGCCAGCTGGGGATCCCACTGCTGGGTAAGGGCTGCAGTGCTGGGACACAGGGCCTGGAGCAGCTGGGTGATGCTCCAGGCACCAGGATTCTCCTGGCACAGCCACACCGAGTGGTGCTGGAGGTCTTGAGCTCTCTTGGATGAGGTGCAGATCCCTCTGGATCAGGAATGTTCGGAGTTGTTGGGACTTGGGTCACCTGGTTGTGATTTTGTGGATGTTCAAAGTGCAAGTGAGGAGCACAAAATGTGACTTAGGAATGAGGAGTTCAGCTGTGATTGCTGCATAAAACCCTTGGTAGGGACTATCTGGCAGCTGGATTGTTGGAATTCTGCCTTCTCTAGCTCCTCGAGTTCCTTTTCTTGCTTGTGGGAGAAAGTTAAGCACAGTTCTTTTGACTTCATTTCCATCTGGAAAGAATTTGGGTGGATTCTCTTTTCTCCAAAGCCTTGGGGAAAATTTTGCCACTTTGATTTTCTAATTCCAAACGAGCAGCTTTAATACAGCTTGCCCCGAGTTTGTTCTAAGGACATTGCATGAGATGAAGTGTCTGAATCCTTTAAGAATGCAGCAGTGTGACAGTAAGGACCAAGAGAGGATAAAAATTTAAATATTCATTCTAAATAAATAGTAAGTACTATATAAATAGAAATAGGAATTTGTCTTAGAACCAAGCATAGGTTGAAATCTGAATTTTTAGTTTCATGAGTGCATTATTGATAGGATTTCATGTTTTAATAGACATGGAGGCTTCATATGCTGAATATGAGGAGTGGTCAGAAGAGCCCATTCCAGAAACAACAATAAAGAACTACAAAAAAGCTCTACAGCAGCTGGAGAAGTGTAAACCCTACGAGGAGGCACTGGTAACGCTGGCACTTACACCTTCCTTTAAAACTAAGAGGGAATTGCTTTGGGGTGATTTTTTTTTTTTTCCAAATTTATTCTTTTTCTAGTCCCCAGCTGGGAGACTTTGTCAGCAATGGGAATACTGACAATTATATATTGGGAATACTGGGAATTATTGAATCCATTGGGTGTGCTAGGCCACCCTGAGGTGCACATAAGGGACTCTGGGTGTGTTTTCCATCACTGGGCTAAGGGGAATAAACCCATGATCGGACTGATTTCAGACCCATTCAGGGGTGTATGAAAATCAACAGCTGCTGACATAGAGAGAAATTTCTTGTGTGAAATCTTGCACAGGAGCTGCTCTGAGGAACAGCTGAACTGTTGGAGTCTTGCTTTGTCGCAGAGTTTGATGTTGTGTCTCCCTGGTTGTTTTCCAGCTGGGTGCTGAAACCCCAAAGCTGGCAGAATACCAAGCTTACATTGATTTTGAAATGAAAGCAGGTGACCCAGCTCGAATTCAGTTGATCTATGAGAGGGCTTTGGCTGAGAACTGCCTGGTGCCAGACCTCTGGGCACGCTACAACCAGTATTTGGTAAGGAAATGAACCCATGAATGTTTGTGGATTTGTTTTCCTGCTTTTACTTTGGTTTGTTTCTTTTTAATCTCAATTGCTGGTAAACAGCCAGTGAGTTCTACCTCAGTCCTGTCCTTTAGTCTGTAAATCTTCCAGAGACTGCTTTTCACCTCAACTTTGGTTTCCTCCTGTTTTCAGGGATGTGTTTTTTGCTCTTGTGAGCATTTCTCACTTTGCTCTGCTCTAGCTGTGTTTTCTCCGCACAATTACAGGTTGTGGGCACTGAAGCAAACCCAGATGTTCAGTCCCTGTTTCCAGGGAGGTTTGTTAGTGCAGTTTGAAGCTGATGCTGAGCTCCAGAGGCAGAACAGAAGGTGGCTGGATTAAGGGATCAGGGTGACTCCCTGCAGGAGCTTATCCAGGCTCAGTTTTTCCATCATATTTCTCTTCCCAGCTGGACACAGCAGGTTGCAGGTGGAGCAACACCTCCACAAATAGGCTGGGTGTGCTCTCTCTTTGTATCCTTGACATTCTAGGAACAGTTGGGAATTCACTCAGTGCCTTTATTGTGTTTATTTCTTTGGCAGAAAACACCCCACTGGCCTCTCAGGTAATTCTCTCCTGAGCACATTCTTCCTCACTGGAAGGTGTTCACTGGGTTTTTAGGAATACAGAATTTAAAATACCCATCTGAGCTTTTTAAATATAAAATAAAGATGCTGGGGTTTAGGTGTTGGCTCTTTATAAGCTGGTGTTTGGCTCGGGTGGTCTCTCTGGCTGACAGGAACTTCACTTTTTGTGTGTGATTCTTTCAGGACAGGCAGCTGAAGGTGAAGGAATTGGTTTTATCCGCTCACGACCGCGCTGTCAGGAACTGCCCCTGGACTGTTGGGCTGTGGATTAGGTACCTGCTGGCCATGGAGAGGCACAGGGTTGAGCACAGCATCATCTCTGGTGAGGAAAGAACCAGCAAATGCAGTTCAGGGCTGCTCTCTGCACTCCAAACAGCCCGGAACAAACGGGACTTGCAGGATCTGTTCTCATCCTGCTGCTGTCACGGGCAGCAGGTGCTGCAAGGGCAAAGCTGCACCCTGAGCAAGCAATGAACACCTTGGAATGAACATTCCTGAGTTCAGCTGCCTTTCAATTCAATTCCTAAACCAATTTATTGTGTAGGATTTCTTTTCCTGTCTTCCTAGAAACCAGTGGTGCTTGTGTAGATATTTGTTCTATCACTGCAACTTGCTAATTTTGACAGGATATGGAAAGTAACTGTTTTTTCCCCATTTTCCTTTCAGAAATGTTTGAAAAAGCTCTGAATGCAGGTTTTATTCAGGCAACAGACTATGTAGAGATCTGGCAGGCCTACCTGGATTACCTGAGGAGAAGGGTGGATTTTACACAAGGTCTGTATGATAAATACAGAATAAATATCTAAACTGTTTTCTTTGTACTTCTTGGATATTACTTTTTTAAAAGAAAATTAACAGCATTTTTATCTTTCACAAAAATTACTTTCTGGCCAGTTAATGTCTATAAAAACTAGGAATTTGGTTGGTTTGCTATTGCAAAAAATTCCCTGCCTTATATTTTTGATACCTGATTTTTTTTATGATTCATGTGGTAAATTTTGCTAATAATAAAGTAATAAATTTAAGCAATAATAACAACAACAAGTAATAAATTTAATCTCCCCCTGCTACCCAATAAAATCATGGTTGGTGTTAAGGAGAAACTTTTATTGGGTGAGAAATGAAAATCAAATTATTTTAAGGCTGTCCTTTCTTTTTTTCCCTGCAGACTCCAGTAAGGAGCTGGAGGAGCTGCGCTCTGCATTTGCACGAGCTGTAGAGTACTTGAAACAAGAAGTAGAAGAAAGTAAGTGAAATCACCCCAAGTATTGCTTTCACCTCTTCAAAATCATTTTCATAGGACCAGTTCTCCACACAATGTTTGTCTTCAAGAATGTTGAACATTTCAGAAAGCTGCAGATAAAGATTTCATCTCCATGTGGGACCTGTTTAATAAACATTTTATTTCCAAGAGCCAAGTGCAACAAACAGCCCTTGTTTTTCTTCCTAGGGTTCAGTGAAAGTGGAGATCCATCCTGCACCATCATGCAGAACTGGGCAAGAGTTGAGGTAATGTTTCCTTCTGCTGTATTTAAAATGCTGAACCTGATAAAACTGATTTAAAATAAAATGTTTTACCATTTCCTGTCACGGAACCCAATCCTTTCCCAATCCATTTCCCCTCTGCCCCTGCTCATCTTCCTAAATACAAACCAAGTTCTCAGTCTGAGAAGTTACTAGGTACATTCATCATACAGAAGGAAAAATATAGGAACATTTATCTAACTTCTTCTATAATGACCAAAATCAAATGAATGTGGGAACCAGAACCAAGACTAACAGGAGAGGTGGGCAGAGAAGGATTATTCAGTAGTAGGATTGTGTCAGGTGTTTATTCTGATCACTTTAAGGCTCAGATGTATCTTCCTGGGTCTGTCTGCAGCAGCTGTGGGGTTTGTTTGTTTTTTTATTTTTTTTTGGTTTGGGGTTAATGATGTTGAACAAATAATCCTGAAGGATATTTTGGATGCTCCGTTGCAGGCCCGCTTGTGTAACAACATGCAGAAAGCCAGAGAGCTCTGGGACAACATCATGACTAAAGGAAATGCCAAATATGCCAACATGTGGCTGGAATATTACAACCTGGAAAGGTAGGAGCTTGGTTAATTCATTTTTTAGTTTCCTCATCTGTGGGAGAAAACAATTTAGAACGAGTTTGAGTTGACAAAACACCTTTGAGGTTCTTGTGGTGGCTCTGCTGTGGCTTCCAGAAGTGTTGCAGCAGCTGGGGAAGGAGGAGGAATGTTTGCATGGCTGGAATTCTGTGTGTTTTGTCCCCTCAGTGTCCTGTCCCCTCCTGCAGGGCCCATGGGGACACCCAGCACTGCAGGAAAGCCCTGCACCGAGCAGTGCAGTGCACCAGCGACTACCCCGAGCACGTCTGCGAGGTGCTGCTCACCCTCGAGAGGATAGAAGGTACCTGGGGCACTGGCAGGGGGTGACTGAGTGACAAAAGGTCACCGAATGACAGCCAGGAGGTTATTAATTAACAGAAAGTAATGAAATGATTGGCAGAAGGTAATTAATTACTGCACCTCTTAGCCTGGTTAGGCAGAGGTGACACGCAGGCTTTTGATCCCGTGTTTGTGCTCCACTGCAGTCTCACTTCCTTTTCAGTGCTGTCAAATCCACAGACAGCTCTTTTCTTCCTTGCTTTGCTGAAATCACTGGATTTTTCTGTGCCTTTTTGGAGTTTTGCATTATTAATGAGAGGTTCCTGCTCTGCTTGGCTCTTGGGTTTTTTTTCACCTTGCAGGCCAGTTGTTACAATTAGAATTTTCATGTGTAATGTTTAATATGAACCACAAGTGCCATGAACTCAGCGACTCTTCCAGAATTGTATCTTTGAATTATGAGAAAGCTAAATAAAAGGCTTGTAAAAATTACTTTAATTTTACCCTTTAGGAACACTGGAAGACTGGGATGCAGCTGTTCAGAAAACTGAGAACAGATTGGCTCGAGTGAATGAACAAAGAGCAAAGGTCAGAACTCTCCGTGAGCTACCAAAGCATTTTATATACCTAAATGAAGTCCATGTTCCTCTGAATGTCACATTTTTAATGTGACTTCCCCCCAGATAAGCCTGAAATGCCTTCAAGCCCTAGAACTATTGATTTTTACTTTAAAACTATGATTAACAACCTCTTGCTGCTTTTTATCTTTCTCCTTTTGGCCCTTGGATGGCCACAAGAGTGATGTGCCCTCCAGGAAAGCTGTGAGAGCAAAGAATTGGGATGTGCTTTAAATGATGTCTGTTAGTGCTGGGGTTCGGAGAAAACCCTCTGGGTTTCAGTGCTCTGGAAAATGCTCTGCAATCTGCAGCCAGTGGGGGGGGAAAAAAAAGAATCTTCTGTGTTTTAGGCTGCTGAGAAAGAAGCTGCTCTGGCAAAGCAGGAGGAGGAGAGAGCTGAGCAGAGAAAGCAGGCGAGGGCAGAGAAGAAAGCTTCCAAAAAAGCCAAAAAAACCAGGATTGGAGACAAACGCAAAGCTGATGAGGATGACGAGGGTGAATGGGGACAAGAAGAAGGTAAAAATAAATTTAAATTAAAACTGCAGAGCTCTGGCAACAGGGTTATTGGTTGTCTTGTGGCAGAAGGAGCTGAGGAGTTGCCAGCACTGGTGTCTTTCCAGGGCTGCTTTCTCCTGGGAGGTGTGGGAGTGAGATGCAAACAAGGCTAAATGGTTTTATACCAAGAGAAAAACAGGTGTATAAGAACTTCCAGAGTTTCCTTGGGGTTTCTTATTTTGGATACTGTGTTGTTTTGTTTTTTTTTTTTTCTTCCTTAATTTTCCTTTAAAGTGATTTTTCTGATTCATCCTGTGATTCTGAGCCATGTGTCTAAATTGGGTTATTCAGGATTGTAGCAGCCTTTGGGAAGGTGGGAACAGAAGACTTTAATAGGTTGTTGCCCCTGGGAGTTTTGTGAGCTTTTAGTTGTTTTTTTTTTTTAAAGAGAACCATTAGACAAAGAACATGAATCAGCAACTGTCAGTTATGACTGGCTGAAAAAAAGGAACAAATATTCCAGTTGCTTTCATCTAAAGCTGTCTTGGTGGAATAATCTGTTGTTATTTGTTCTTTAAAACACAAAGGAGATTTTTATTTGGTGTCTTTAAGACCTGACATTGTATTTGTGCCAAACTCCACAGTGGGAATGGAGGGCAGAGGAGTTTCGATGGGGAAGGAAATGGGGTAATTTTTTCTAACAAGGCTTTCAATTCCATCCATCAGAGCTGCCCAGCAAGAGGCACAGGGGAGAGGGTGATGGAGTGCTCCCTGAAGAGGACATGGAAGTGGAGACCGGGCTCTTTGGGAGGAGTGACAAGCCCGATGGCCCAGCAGTCCCAAAGGAAAAGGCGTCCACCAGCCGCAAGGATGTCCCCAAAGTTTTCCACGACAGCAGCAAGGATAAAGTCACTGTGTTTGTCAGCAACCTCTCCTACACCATGGCAGAGCCCGAGGCCAAGCTGAGGGAGCTCTTTGGGAGCTGTGGGGAGGTCGTGGAGATCCGAGCAGTGTTCAACAACAAGGGCACCTTCCGGGGCTACTGCTACGTGCAGTTCAAGGAGGAGGAGGCTGCCCGGCAGGCGCTGGCCTTGGATCGCACAGCTGTGGAGGGCAGGCCCATGTTTGTGTCTCCTTGTGTGGACAAGAACAAGAATCCTGACTTCAAGGTGAAGTTTGGTTGGTTCCTTTTGGACAGTGGATCTGGGGAAGGGAGTTGGTGGAATCCAGGGTGCTCAGATCTGATCAATTCCTGTTGTGCTTCTTTAAACTCTTTTTTTGGGAGTTTTTGCATCTTCTGTTACACCAGGATTGACATAATTTGCTCAAGATTTGCAGAAATCTGCTGATCTGAGCAGTTTAATGGTGAGGTCTAGCCAGGCTGAACCTCTGCAGAGCTTTCTTGGTCAGCATTTGTTACCCAATCCCCTGGCTGGGGATGTTCTGTACCAGAGCTCAATTGTGTAATCAGGGGATTTATGCATTCTGGAGTTCCTGCACAGAGAAATTCAATGTTCCCATAGTGACAGCTGACCAAGAGGACAATATTATATATAAATTATTATAGAAATTGGGCTCTGATCCTTCTGGATCTCTTCCAGCTCAGGATATTCTGTGACTCTCAGTGTCTGTCCTCATTGGGAAGGGGTTTAGTGGCATTTAGTTGCAAGTCCTTGGTGTTTGTAGGCAAACATCTTCCAAAACACTACTCATGGCTCTGAGGCAGGTTTGGACCAGGAATTACTTTTGAGGTGTAGGATTGAAATCCTTGGAATTTCTGGCTAGTTTGTGAACCAACATCCTTTTTGTTCTTCCAGGTGTTCAGGTACAGCACTACCCTGGAGAAACACAAACTCTTTATATCTGGTTTGCCATTTTCCTGCACTAAGGAGGAGCTGGAGGAGGTGTGTAAAGCCCATGGGAATGTGAAGGACATTCGACTGGTCACCAACAGAGCTGGAAAACCCAAGGTAGGCATCCTTACCACACTCCTGGTTTTAAGGAATCCTTCAAAAAGAAGCTTGTCATGTAGTCTGGAGATGAAAAAGTTGGGTTCATCAAGTTGCCAGTGTGGATTTGTATTAATACTTGCAGAAGAGCTTGGATTTATGCAGCCCAGTGTGCCTTTGTGCAGAAAACCAAAAGGAATTTTTCCAAAATACTTCTTAAATTGCACAAAACAAATGGGATGGAGGGGGAAATGCTTACAGCACTTCCAATATAGTAAAAACAGGCAAGTCTGTAAAGGATTGGCTTTAAAATAACTGGTTAAATGGGTTTTACCTGGTGCAACCAATTCCCATCCTCCTTTCCTCAGTTTTCCTGAGGCTTTTGTTCCTACCATCTGCTGCAGGAAGGGATTTGCCAGTGACAACTGAGCCCCCTCTCTGACAGGTCTCATTATTTCCATCCCTGAATAAATGATTCCTTGTTAAATAAGGGATTCTGAACCAGTTGCTGCTCTGCCAAAACTTTTATCTGACACCTGGGCTGTGTCTGTGTGGTGGGTCCTGTCCACAGGGACATCCTGGGAATGGTGGACACGGATTGAAATTGAATTTTCTTGCCCTTTGCACCACCTCAGGTGTGGTTCCTGTTGTGTGCACACCTTGTAATGAGTGCTCTTGGGAACCCCAGGTCTAGCTTGAGCTGGGATTATGTTTAAACCACAAATAAATTTATTTTGGGAAAGTTATGTAAAACCTGATGCCTCCCCTGTGAGACTAGATAATCCAAAAAATGCAGTTTAAGGCTTTGAATGTCATTTAAAAGAGCAACAGCAGGGAGAGGTGGGCCCTTCTCTGTGTGAGCCAGCTGTGGCACTTCATATTTACTTTAATAGCATTTGTGGGGTGGTTCTTTCCTTTTTTAATATTTTTTCCCACACATCAGAAGTGAGAGACAAGAAATACAGGTTGTAAGGAGAATGATGATTGGGAGCGATGAACACTGAGACTTGAGTTTCCTTCATTTATGAATTCCTTATCAGCTGTTACAGGAGCATTAAAACCTAACATAGGTTCTTTTTTTTTCCTTAATTTAGGGCCTGGCTTATGTGGAATACGAGAATGAAGCCCAGGCCTCACAGGCTGTGCTGAAGATGGACGGGCTGACAGTGAAGGATCACGTCATCAAGGTGATGATCAGCAATCCTCCGCTCCGGAAGCTTCCGGACCGGCCCGAGCCCAGCAAGGCTTCCCTGCCCCTGGCACCACGGCAGATTTATGGAGCGTGAGTGAGAGAGGGGCTGAGGGAGGGCTGCCTGCCACTGCCTGGAAAGGAGATACTGTGTTTATTTATATGCTAAAGTTGAAGAATCTTAGCTGGAATATGGAGGCTTAGAAAAAAGGAGGGAAAGAGTTTTTTTAATGTGGGCGAGGGGGATGGCTTCCCACTGACAGAGGGTTAGATGGGATAGTGGGAAGGAATCCTTCCTTGTGAGGGTAAAGACGCTCTGGCACAGGGTACCCAGGGAAGCTGTGGCTGCCCCTGGATCCCTGAAGTGTCCAAGGCTGGGTTGGATGGGGTTTGGAACAACCTGGGATGGTGGAAGATGTCCCTGCCCATGGCAAGGGGTGGAACTGGGAGATCTTCAAGGCCTTTTCCAATTCAAATCAGTGTAGGATTCTGTGAATCTGAAAGAACATTTTAAAGGTGTGGAACCATTAAAAAATGGGTTGTTGGATTGATGAGGAAAAGCAGATTCTTTATCAACAGAAACAGCTCTGTAGTGATGAGAGGATCAGGCATTGGCCATCCCTTTGGATCTGATGTTGGCACTGATCCCTAATAACCTCTGTGTCTTCAGCCATTGTTCCTAGTGAGCATTAAGGCTGCTCCTTTCATCCTTCCTGATGAAATCCTTCCAGTATTCCTGTATAGGATGAGCCCCTGCGGATAAAGAGAGCTTCAATCCTGGGCACTGTGGGGCAGTTGTTGTCTGCCAGAACTTGGGGGTCCTTCAAAGACACCCATGGAAAGCTTTATCCCTGAAACAAATGACAGAAATAATACTGAAATGTGCATTCCTCATAGCAAACAAGTCCTTGTTGTTCCCCCAAGCTGAAAGAGTGTGTTTAAATGGGAATTTTTTCCCTTCCAGGCGAGGGAAGGGAAGGACACAGCTCTCGATGATGCCCCGGGCGCTGCAGCGTCAGAGCAACCCCGTGGCCAAGGCTGAGAATGGGATGGTCCAGAACTCACCAGCAGCGTCCTCTGACCCCCCTGCAGAGCCTAAAAAGATGTCCAATGCCGATTTTGCCAAGATGCTCCTGAAAAAGTGAGCAAGGAGTGTGCACTCAGCGGGTCTGGTCCAATGTGAAATGCCTTTCTGGAAGCCATGTTGTGTCCTTAAGCTTTGCAAGGAGAGAACGCCCATCCCAATCCCATGTAAATACTGGACTGCTGCATTCCTTGGGATCAGTGGAGGATGGCACAAATCCAGGTGGTGGTTTTGGGTTTTTTTTCGTTCCTCTAAGAGCAAAGAGTTTCACTTTTGTTGTGTTGAAATGGCGTTAATGTGATCCCTCATATTGAGGGTAACAAGGGGGGAAACCTTTCCTGCACTGCTCGGATGCCACATGGAGTTTTTGGAGTACTTTCCAACGATTTTCTCTTTCATTAACGAATGAGATGCCATGGGAGGACCTCAGCAAGCTCCACTGGTCAGCTCAGATTGGGATTGCAGACATTCTCTCTGCCAACAGCCCCATTCTCCACCCAAACCCACGCACGCAGGGACTGTCATCTCCTTCCATGCAGAATCCAACAGCTGATGCTCCAACTTCACCACAATGGCCTCTTTTAGTATTTGGGAGAGTTTCTATACATATGTGTGTATATGTAGATACACAGATATACATATATATGTATCCAGTTCCTGTTCTGTTCCAGTTGACCTGTTTTTTATATGGTGTATTTGTAAAGGACATCGAGATGATTCTTTTCAAGTGTCAGGAGCAGATCCTTAGGTGGTAATTTTTTGTTTCCCATGAAGCTGGACGTGCTGTTGCTGAGGACCAGGTTTTTTGGTTGTTTTTGGTTATTTTTCCTAGCTAGCTCATGTCTTTTTGCAGGTGGTTTCTGTATGGTTTTGTACAACTGTGAAGTGCAAGCTGACGTTTTCTTGGTTTATTAAACTCAAGTTCTCAAAGGTTTTCTATAAATACTGTTGCTTTTGTTTAAATGTGGGTGTTGGAACTGCACTTCTCTGGCAGCTGGGTGTTAGTGCTGTACCTCACCTCTCAGATGTGCTCAGTGTCCCTCACGCCTTGAAGCAGCTCATTCCATCTGCTCTGAATATCCTGAAATCACTTCAGTCATCACCTCAGACTTTCCAACAGTGGTGTGATCTTGGATAGAAACATTTCCTGCTTGTCAGCTATCCTGGAAGTCACCAGCCAGAGGGGTGGATGTGAGGGGAGACCCCAGTGCTGAGTTCACTTGGACCACATGAACACTGCTGCAAATAAACACTATTTTCTGTGCTGATTTCACTTGGCTTTACTTTGAAATGATGATCCTGCTCATGTTGTTACGTGGCTGAGGGAACCAGGATCTCTCCCATGGCCTTTCCTCCTCCACAACCACTTAGTTCACTGCAGCCAAGTGTGCTCTGAGAACAGCCTCTTCTAAACCAAGACTTTCATATTAAAATAGTTTATTAATCTGTTACTAAAATAACATTTTCCCCCCCCATAGAGCTGTAAGGTGCATTATTTATACTCATGTTGCACTACAAAAATAACATGCTTTGTAAGGACAGGACACCTTTCCTCTTGTATTGTCTGCTTTCCCTGGCAACAGTGCTCAGAGAACTCCATCTCATCCTGGTTTCTGCTTCTCTAAAACTCCCTGTCAGGTAAGAGAGCGTTAAAAGGGGAGGAAAAGTAAGCCTGGGACAGCCGGGCAGCTTTTGTCAAGGGGTTAAATGCTCTAAACTGGGATTTTAAATGGAAGTTTTGTGAGCTTGGAGGTGGTGGGATCAATGATGCTGTTACACACCTGGCAGACTTGGGGTAGGGAGATCTGTGGGTACTTTTACTGTAAAAACCAAGGAAGAATGATTCTTTGAACTGCTCAGCAGCTCCAGGCACTGCACTGCCCCTGCAGCACACAGAGGCCTTGAGTGATTCTTGACACATTCATCAGAGTAATGACATGACCAGTGATTAATTGTGAAAGTTCCCTTACCTAGACTAAAGAAACTGAAGTTTTTGGCAAACTTCCTGTACTCATTCGTCCCAACTTGGCACAGCTTCTGTCTCCTGGCTCTGCCTGATGACCTTTTCTGCCTGCAGTTCTGTAGACAAGCTCCTTCCAACCCCTCCACTGAAATGTCTAAGGACAGTTGTGTTTTCCCAGGGCTCGTTGGCTGAGGTGTTTTCTGAGTCCTTCTCCCTCAAGTCACTCAGAGCTTTTCTCCTCTTGTTCCACTCCTATGACCTGTAATCTCAAACCAAACTCTTCCCACTTGTACAAAACTCACCCCAGGAAAGGCAGCTGAAAGTAAACGTACAAAGTGCCACAGAAACAGAAAGGGGAGGGGAGAGATGCCTTAGGGCTGGAGTTCAGCCTCCTTCCTGCTCAGTAGCTGTGTGACTGACACCAAAGTGTCTGATGAGCACAGCTGGGAGAGTGCTGTTCCTTCAGGGATGTGTTTTGAATCTACAGGGAAGAGGCAACACAAAACCATCTCAGTTTAGACCTTGCTGAGGTCAGACAGTAGAGCTGACTGCCTGGGCAAAGGATTGTGATTGAAGCAGCTCCTCAAAGCTTAATTTGAAGGAGAAATTCAATTTTAGTCCATCTTTCTGAGCTCTCTGACATCTCTCCACCCCTCCTTCCAGTCACAGCCACCATTCCCAGTTCCGTTTGGCATCACGTCTATAAATAAATTACATTAATTTAATCAAACATAAGACACTTTAAATAAACAAAACACTCAAGCGACACCTCCTGTCCGGTCCTTTCCCAGCAGCAACACTGAGCAGCTCGGAGTTCTGCTCTTCACCAGCTCCTGAGTTGCCCAAAACACCCTCAAGTCTTGACGGGGATGGTTTGTTTGCAGCCGGCAGTGCCTCCAGCCTCGGGCAGGCCCACGGAGTACTCGGTGGTGGCGATGAGCAGCATGTCCAGCGTGGTCTCAGTGCACTTGGCGATGAAGCGGATGAAGGGCCGCACGTCGCCCTCGTTGGCCACCTCCAGCACGTGGTAATACTCAGCCCGCTGCTCCTTGCGGATGGTGATGGGCGGGTACCCCGCCTGCATCAGGATCAGGTTCATCAGCAGCCGCGAGGTGCGGCCGTTGCCGTCCACGAAGGGGTGGATGTAGACCAGCTTGTAGTGCGCCAGCGCCGCGAACTCCACGGGGTGCAGGCTCATGGCGTCCTCCGAGTTCATCCACTGCACGAACTCCTCCATCTGCTTCTCCACGTCCTGCGGGTGGGGCGGGATGTGGTGGCCCACGAAGACCTGCGTGGCGCGGAACCGCCCGGCCTCCACGGGGTCGGCGTAGCCCAGCACGCGCCGGTGGATGTCCAGGATGTCCCTGCTGGTGACGGAGCCGATGCGCGACACCAGCGTGGTGTTGACGAACTTGAGCGCCGCGTGCATCCCGATCACCTCGTTCTGCTCCGCCAGGCTCTTCCCGGGAACGGCGTACCTGGTCTCGATGATGTGCCGGATCTCCGACAGCGTCAGCGTGTTCCCCTCGATGGCCACCGTGTGGTAGATGTGGTGGTAGTAGGATTCCTCCATCACCCGGCGCAGGGCGGAATTCCCTTTGGGAATGGCCATCACCTTCTTGACCTTGCTGTCGATGATGCTGAAATACCTCTGGTCGATCTCCTCCACCAAGGGTAGTGTCCGGCCCCGGTTGCTCAGGGCCTTCTCGTTGTGGGGGGAGATGGTCAGGGCTTTGGAGTACAGATAATCAGCCTGGAGGATGTCTTTCTCCTCCTCAGAAAAGATCCCAAACTCGTTCAGGGCGTCCACGTAATCCGGGTCCATTTTGAGGGCGTACAGGAAGAGTTTGTGAGCCTTCTCCCGCTTCCCTTGGCGCTTCATCTCCAGGGCTTGATTCAGAGCTGCTCTGGCTTCCAACTTCACCTCTGGAATGAAATGGTGACAGATAAAGTGTGGTGAGTTTCACTGGAAACCTCTGGAAATCTGGATTCTGTGATCCTCGTGCCTCCCTTCCAGCTCAGGATATTCTGTGTCACTGTTCACTGATACAGAAATTAAACAAAACCGGTCTCAAAGAACTGCAACAGAATTTGTGTTCCAGCTTTTTCCAGGTTACAATCCCAGAGTTTTATGCCACGTTTCCAGGCCGAGTATGAAGCAGCAGAGCCATTCCTGGCAGGAGGTGTGGGGAGGCAGGACCTGCTGTGGACAGCAGGCTCAAGGTGGCCACCAAACTGCTTCATGTGGGAGGAAATAGTGTTTTAAACATGTTCTCTTGGCATTCTTTTAGGTGAAATTATAATGTTAACACTATTATGTTGGCTGCCAACAGCACTTCTGTTTTTCCACTGAACTCTCCAACATTTTCCCAGCAGTAAGAGCTTTAATGCAAACAAAGATACAGTGCTGGAATTGTAATAATTCCTTTAAGTGTTTTCCAAATTAACATCCTGGCTGATACAGGCCATGGCCACAGCCTGATATCACCTGAAAGGCTGTTCTGTGCCAGCCAGGGTTTTGGGATTAACGCTGCGTAGCCCAGATTTCTGTGCATTAAACGACCTCTCTGTGTTCCAAGTACCTCCACAGAAGTTACTAGTACTGAAAACACGACACGAGGAGAAACTTTGGAGAGACTGAGCAATGCCAGCACAGAGCCCTGGAATGCAGTCAAGGAGCTGGTGAGGGCCTGCCTGACCTCGGGGACATCTGCAGCCAGTGTTAATTGCAGTTAATTGCAGTTCGTTACCATCAGGGTACAGTGTCACTCCCATCAGGGGTACAGGACACGGTCAGGAAGGGGGTGAAGGTGTCTGGGTTGGTGTCAGGGATCTCTGAAAATCACCCACTCCAAGCCCCTGCCATATTAGGGTCACCTGGAGCGGGAAGGTGACCAGATGGGTTTGGAATGTCTCTGTGCAGGGAGATTCCTCAACTCCCTGGGCAGCTGTCCCAGTGCTCTGCCCCACTCATGGAAAGAGGTTCCTCCTCATGTTGAGGTGGAACTTGTGTTTTAGTTTATTACTCCTTGTCACCAGGCACCACGGAACAGAGCCTGGCACCATCCTCTGACACCCCTTGGAGATGTTTGTATGGATTGATCAGATCCACTCTCAGCTTTCCCTTCTCCAGACTGACCAGGCCCAGCTCTCCTCATCACAGAGATGCTCCAGACCCCAAACCATCTCTGTGACCTCTGCTGGACCCTCTCCAGCAGCTCCTTGACCTGAGGAACTCGGCTGTGCCCACCCTGGACCCTCTCACCTGGGGAGGCTTTTCCCTTCAGCACCAGCAGCTCCAGCCCCTTGGAGGTCACGCTCAGCTCCGTGCTCTGTCCTGTGAACCTGGCGATTCCCGAGGAGCCCAGTTTACTCTTGAGGAAGGACAGGCCCTTGAGCACAGCGTGGCACTGGTTGTCCACGGCAGCCAGCGGCAGCAGCAGCATCACCAGGGAGCTCAGGAGCAGCACGAGCACGGCCGCCCACCGCACACGGAGCCACAGGGACACCCATTGGAGCTCGGGATCGGTCGCCATCGCCACGAGATTCATCCTGCTTCCAGCACGGGCACCCGGAGCATCTCCTTTGCCGCTGCTCCCAGCTGGGGACACACAGCTTTACCCGCAGTGTCCTGGGGTAAGGGTGGGTGTGAGTGCACGTGCTCTGGGTTTGTCACAGCTATTGAGGGCTGTCCCAGCCACCCCCTTCCCTGCCACCCACCAGCACCGTATGGGATCTGCTGCGCATTACTGAGACAGCAGCAGCAGCAGCAGGAGCCATGGATGCCCAGCAGCAGCGTGGGCACCAGGCTCTGCCAGCCGGTTCCGCGGGGATCACGGAGCTTCCCGTGTCCTGCCCACCCTCCTCCAGGCTCCTCCAGGCTTGTGACTCCCCACGGCCAAGCCAGAAGTTCCTGCACCCCTTTGGAATCCGTCCCCATCCTCCGCTTCTCCTTCAGCCGCCGCTCCCTCCCCAGGGCTCCTTCCTCGAGCCTGGAATGCCCGCCAGTACCCCGCGTCCCCCCGACTCCTCTCTGCCCGGTGCACCCCGGGCCTTCCCCAGGATCCCCTCTGCCCAGGACCTCCTGGTTTTGTCCTGGCCGCTGGTGCGGCCGGGGTTCCCCGCGTCCCCCCTGTCCTGTTCCCTCATGTCCCCTCAGGTCTCCCCTCACCTTTGCCGCCTCCCGCAGCCGCCCGCTGCCGGCTCCCGCAGCCCCGCCCCCGGGCCCCGCCCCCGCACGCTGCCATTGGCTGAGCCTCTCCCCAGCTCCTCTTCTATTGGCTGTCGCAGCGGACACCTCCCTCGCGCTCCTCCCCTCCGCTTCCTGCACCGGCTTCCGAGTAGCGCCGCGCCCCAGCCGCTGGAGAGGCTCGTGGAGGGTGAGCACTGGCGAGCGTGCACGTCAATCATACGGCACACAGCCAATGAAAAGGCAGAAGGAGGAGTGGGAGGGCACGGTTGCCATATAAGGGCATGGCGTGCTGTTGCTAGGCGACGGGAGTGCGGCAGGGCCCTCCCACAGGATTTAATATATCGCACTTAATTTGTGGCCATTTCCATGGAAAATCTCCTCTTTCTCTTCATACAGAGTTCCCGTCGCCTATCCGTGGCCCTTCTGGAAAAACGCCCTTTATTTTTGGCCTTAAGTAGCTGCGTACCTTGGTGTTCCACACTTGTGCTTCTCCCGCCGCTGGAGGCCAGGAATAGGGAGAGTCTGGAAAAAAGTTGGGGGAAAAGAGAATGGTTTAAGGAATTGCAGGTAACACCCTCAGAATCAGTATCCAGCAAGGTGATAAAGTGGTATTCTACCAGATGCAGATCGTCAGCAGGAGGGGAAAATAACCTGGTTTGTCAGAAATTAATTCAGGGTATTACAGAGGAAGCTGAGGGGAGACCTCCACAGATGTGCCTGTGCCCAGCATCCCAATCCACGTTAGCTTTGTGCTGCCCCCACTCCATCCTGCTTCCTCTGCAAATGGAGTTTTCCCGAGACAATCCCCCCTTTCGGGCTTATTTTCAGCAGGAAAAGCGGGATCTGCTCTCTTGGAGCTGCTGTTCCCTCAGGTGTTCATTGATTTTACTGTGGTTGACAAAAGCAGCTGGATGAGCTCAGATCAGCCTGATGGGATCAGCTCTGGGATCTCTCCAGCACAGGGAGCCCCAGGCCGTCCCTGCAGCTCCACACTGTCCTCCAGCCAGCAGGAGCTGCCAGAGCCTGGCAATGCCTACAGAGATATTTGGGGGATAATCAGCTCCAGAAGGACAAACAAATCCCTCTTGTCTCCAAGAGGAAGCTTCGACACAAACGCGTGCTCTCCTCAGTGCCAGGGATCCGGCACCTGAAGCTAATTCTGGGATAATTATGGAGCAGGGGTGAGTTTTCCCTTTAAAAACGGTGAGAAACACACTTAGAATCTAATCCCTAATTAAATCTACTCCAGCAGAGTGAGCCAGTAGGGATAGCCAGGAATGCCTGGTGTCTCATCCCAGCCTTGATGCCTCTTGGTACCCTTGGGATAGTCCAAGCTGAGGCAGAAGCCGAAAATGCCACGTCATCCCTCGGGACACTGCAGATCCTTGTCATTCCCACAGCTTTTCCTCAGCATGGATCCGGTCCAGCTCAAGGATTTCCATGCATGACACTGTCAGGAATAGCCAAGGGAGAACCCAAAGGTGGGAATGAGAAGAGCTGTGGAGTGCTGGAGCTGCAGCCTGGGTACATCAAGGACTCCCAGTCCTCCCGGGTCATCCTAGGTGTTCTTGACACAGCTGGACACGGCTTTGCCAAAGGGATCCCATCTGGAGCCTTAGGGGAATTTGCATTTAGAGCAGCGTTCCAGAGGGATCCTGGAAGCTTTAGCTTTAGGCTGGGCTTTATTCCTCTCTATCCGAGGCCAAATCCGATGGATTTGGGAGCGTCCGTGTGACTGCAGCCGGCAGATGGCACTGACTCATCTCGCTGCTCCATGGAAACAGCCCAGCCTGCTGCATTCCCACTCCAGGACCTTCCCACCTTCTGCCTTTGGAGGCACTGATCCTGGAAAAGCTATTTGGAGGTTGAGTAAGGCCCTGGCTTCCTTCTGGAACTGTTTGTGCTGGGATGAAATTCCCATCTGCACACTCGGAGATTCCTGGGATCCTGCGTGTAACAGGAGCTGACGCATGGAGCTTGTGCTTCCCAAAGCTTGCAGAGTGCTCTGACTGGGAGGCTGATCCTTGGGATAATCCTCCCTGGCGTGAATTTGCAAGGTGTGATCAGGCAGATACCTCAGTCTTGTTTCTTTCAGGCCGGGTTGGAGCGAGCTGGGATAGGGAAGGTGCCCTGCCCATGGCAGGGAATGAGGTGATCTGGAAGATCCCTTCCCACCCAAACCATTCCATGATTCCATGGTGTTTCCCAGGCGCCAGAGGAGCGGTGGGATCAGGGTGGACAGCACAGCCACACGCAGAGGGGCCATCACCCCGTGTGATGCATCCTTGAACAGCTGCAATCCCACCCATTCCCCATCCCCAGGGCTCCAATGTAGGACAGGGAGGGCTAAAACGGGCAGGAGGGTGGGAGTGCTGTGGGAGCAGCTTACAAAAGGAGCTATTTTCCCTTTAAGCTTCTCAGCTCGCCCCCTGCTTAGGTCCTGACAGCTGTCAGAGCTCAGCAGGTGTCCCGGGGGGATTTGGGAGGGCATGGAAGAAGCTTGGCATGCTCGGGGGTGGCACTGCTTCTGTGTGGATTCCCTGGAGCTGCCAGTGCCACCAGCCATGGGGACAGTGGTGGCCTCAAGCTTTCCTATGCTCAAAGATGCTCTGCTGGACTTGGATGGCCTCAAGCTCCTCCCTGCTTGGATTTCACTTCCAACCCCGCCTGTTTAGGTGTGGGAATGACTGGATCCTCCAGGGGCACCTCCATCCCTGCTCCTGGGAGCCTTGAAGGTCTGGGAAGGCTGGAAGGAGCAAAGCTGGGAAGGGAAATGAGGAATGGAATGAGAAGCAATTCCATATTGTGCTTCCTTGGTGTGGAATCTGTTGGGATGTTGGAACTGGAATTTCGGCTGGGTTTTGGGCAAGGCAGTGCTGCTAAAGAGGAATCAAAAGGAATTGGTGTTTCTTTCCAGCATATCTTTGGTTTCTCCCTAATCCCATGGCAGAGGAATTCAAATCCTGTTCTCTTGTTGGGAAGGAAGATTTCCTTTCCTTCACCTCTCACCGTCATTTTACAAATTGGAGATAAACCAAGTGATTCCAGGAGGCTGCTGGGGGTGGGAAGGGGCTCAGACCTCCCAGGGAATGGCTCCGGCTCCTGCCTCCAGCAGCCTGTGGCAATTTTAATTTCCATGGAAAACAGCCCAAGCCTTCCCAGCTCAGCTGGCATTTTTCTGGTATCCCAGTGATGTTCAAATCAATTCTCTGCCTAATTAGCTTGTAAATATTATTCCAAGGTTGGGTTTGTTTGGGTTTTTATCCCCCTCCTTTTAGGTGTGTCTGAGTGCAGAAGGAGAAATGCATCAGGGAAACCACGAGGGAAAAGCATCTGCTTCTCTCTCTTCCACTTCCACCACAACCTGCTGCTGAAATGGGATAAGAACACAGCTCTGGAATTGCCTTTTCTTGTGGGGAGGGGAGAGAGACTCTTGGAAGTGTTGAAGTTGAGATTTCACTGAAGGACTGGAGCACCAAATGTTTTGGGAATAGCAGCAGAGGGTGGGAATTCATCCCTTGTGTCAGCAAGGAAGCTGTGGATGCACAGGGCAGGAATAGGAGATGCAGCAGCCTTGGGAAAAGTGTTTGAGGGTCACATTCCAGCAGGAATTAGGGTGTCCCAGCACCAGCTGAGTTCCCTGTGCCTGGCATTTCTGGAGAATGGATCAGGATCCAGAGCCAGAGTACAAACCATTGGTGTCCTCCTGGAAAAGGCACCCAAATAAGGGCAGCTTTGACAGCAACATGGTTATTTTTGGCCAAGTGTTCGCGGAAAATCCATCAGGAATTTGCCTTTCACTGTGATTTTTTATTGCAGCTTTGGGGTCTGAGCGAGCTGTGCCCTCTCTCCAGGACCTGCCTGGATGGGATAAGATCCAGAGAAAGCTGGAAACTTGGCAAACTCCTGTGGTAGAAAGTGAACCTGAGGTTGCTTTTTAAAGGCTGAGGGTAAACACATCCCAGGAACTGCCAGTCCATGGAAAACAGAGATAAGGGAGTCTCTGGGTGCCTCTCCTGGTTTCCCGTATTTATTTGATAACTGGTGAATGCAGCAGACACTGGTGGCTAAAAATAAACAAGGGAGCTGCTCCATGGGATCTGGAATGGTCTGGTTTGGAGGGGAATGGTCCTTAGTGCAAGCTCAGGAATCCACATTCCTGGTTTTTAATGTGGAGTAGGATTTGCTGCAGGATCTGATCCCAGGTCAGTGTGGGTGTGCCCCACCATGCTGCTCTTACTGGTGTTACTGGTGCTGCTTTCACTGGAGATGACTCCAACACTCCTTTTGGGATTCCTGGGATTGTTGTGATCCCTCTTTCCATGGCATCGTGTGGAGCAGCTCATGGAGCCCACCCAGCCTCAGCACCATCCTGGCACTGGTTTGTACTGGAAGCACTGGGAGGGGGCTGCTGGGGGTGGCTGTAGCCATCTGGGATGAGGGAAAGGGCTGATCCATGAGCCTGGATATGCCTGGGGGATTAATTTTCCCTGAGGGAGTGATCTGGGTGTTGGAGACACCCAGGAATCCTTGGATCTGCTGGAGTGGGCTCCAGATCCTCCACTCTCAGCACCGATTCCCACCCAACACAGATCCCTGGACAGGGCCAGAAGTTTTCTTCCCATTTTTTATCAATTTTTTTTCCCTCTTTCCATCATGGAGCAGCTCTGGTCTCCCTTCGGCAGTGCCTCAGCTGCAGGATCTGGCACTTTTCCTCGGCAAGGGACGTAAATTTTCCCAAAGGAAAGGGAAGGGGAATGTGCTGCTGCCATAGATCCCAGGAATGCCAGGAGCCATGCCAAGAGCTCTCCCAGGGCAAATCCACTGCCAGGGCTGTTCCCAGTCTGAGCCCAGGGGTCCTGAAGGAGGAGCTGCACTTTGGATTCAAGGATGTGCCAACATCTAATGAAGGAAGAGCCTCCAGGCTTCCATTAATTAACAAATTAGCTCATCAAGAGGCTCCCTAATTTGTCGAATATAAAGCTGCCCTATTAATTAAACAAGAGGACAGATTTTAATTTGCCAGAGCGCACATTTAATTGATAAATGGCTCGTTTAAATCCTTCATGGTGGAATTTTCCAGGAGCAACGATGGGAGAGGAGCACGTGGGGTCCTCCGAGCAAGGAGCACCCCAAGGATGCTGTGCAGTGCTCAGGGATTTGGGATCTCCAATATCCCATCACCTCTCCCTTAACTGACCCATCCACTGATTAGGTCTGCTTCCATCTGATCCCTCATTCCTCTTCCCCCAAATGCCATTTGCTCCCTGTTTTCCACAGGGAAATTGTTGTGCAGGAGATTCTCACCAGCAGTGCCAGGGATTTGCAGGGTTGGGAAGATGCCAGGGTGATGAATGCCCCGGTGCATTCCAGGTGGAATATCCAGGGAAATGCTTTAGCTTTCCCTTGGGAATTACAGCTCCTCGAAGGCAGCTTATGCTGACGTTGGAAGCAGACAGAATTCAATGGCCAGAATTAATTCCTGCACTTGAAGGCCGGGGATAAATCAGAGGTCTCCTGACATTCCAATGATTTGCAGACAGAATTAATTCCTTGGACATCCTCTCCCCAGCCAGATGTCCTGGGGAATCCACATCCAGCAAGTGTACCCCAAATTCCCTTTTCCCAACCTGTTTTTTCCCCAAAAAGTCTTAAGGGAGAGTGCGTGAATTACGTGAAGTCCTGCCCAAATTTTCAGTTTATCCATATTGATTTATAAGGTGTTCCCAGTGTCTGAATCCTTCTGGGAGCAGCTGGGTGTGAGCTCCATTCTCCATCAGCCAGGAACACTGTTTGGGACTTTCTGCATCCACTGCAGGCCATGAAAAACAGGGATTCCCTCTGCCCTGTTTAGGGAATAAAAATCAGGAATTAGCGTTACACGTCTTACATGAAGCAAGGATTGGAGGAAAATGGGAAATGCTGGATCTGGTTTCCATCAACAGCACCCTCTGGATAGATGCCTCCATTTCTGGATCTATTTAAATAATTCTTAGATAACAGCTGGATTTTGGACCTGGGCTCCTGTGTGGGAAAGGGTTGTACCCAGCACGGGGCTGAGCTCTGGATATTTGGATCAATGATCCAGATCCATCCAAGGAAGATGCTGTGGGGGACCCCACTGAGGGCACAGGTACCCCCACATCTCCCTGGCACCACCAAGCAACTCCCTCACTCCAGAAATAATCCCAGCCTGGCAAAGGCTCAGGAATAAAACATATTTTGCTGTTATTTTTACAAATTCCATGGCGATTGGAGCCCAGACAACCTGCACCAAGGCCACCCCCCGGCCAAAAAAAACCCGAAAAAGGCATGGATTGCTCAGAGCTGACAGGAATGCTGAACCTTCCCGCAAGGAGCTGCTTCCCAGCCCAGAGCTGGGCAGTCCCTGTGCCCATCCCAGTGATGGGAAGCAGGATGGGGCCATTGGCAAAGTCAGCTTCAAAAATACGTGTCCCTGCAAAGCTCTGCTCCGTGGAATGGTGAGATCCCAGATGTTGATTGCAAGGAAAACTGAGTTTACTGATTAAAAAATCATAGATGAATCAGGATTCCTTGTGAATGTTTGGGTATTTGAAGGAATCTATTGTTATTTTAAGTCCTTGTTATTAAGACAAATCCAGCTGGTGCCTTAAGGAATTGGGAGTTTCCTGAGGGGTTTTATCAGCCAGATCCCACTGATTTTTGCTGGGAGATTTCAGGAATTCTCCCCTCTATCCATGCGTGGTGTCTTCACTCGGCACACCAGCAGCAGGGAAAGCACAGCCAGAGGATTTTAGGGAGCTCAGGGTGAAAGATGAGTCTGAATTCTGCTCCAGCAGTTCCCAGCACGAGGAACTGAAACCTGGCAGCATCTCCCTTTTTCCAGTGGGATGAGCAGCATCCAAACCTGGAGCCCTGTAGGCATTTTTTAAATGGAATTTCTTATTCCAAGGCCAGGTTGGAGCAACCTGGTCTGTGGAAGGTGTCTCTGCCCATGGCAGGTAATGGAATGAGATGAGTTTAAGGTTTTTCCAAACCCAACCATTCCAGGATTTGATGCCACCTCTGCTCATAAATCCCTGGGCAGGTGACATCCTGTGTGTCACCTGCTGAGGGGCTCCAAGACAGGAACAAAGTGTTCATACCTGGAAATTCCTTATCCCTGCTCCAGGAGCTGCCCAGTGGCCTTTGTCAGCTCCAGCAGGAATTGGAATCATGGATAAATCTCCCAATGTGGCACTTCCATCCCTCCTGGGGAGAGCTGTTACTGCAGGATGGGGATGGGTGATACCACGGATGGGGAAATCCATGGAACAGGGCCCAGCTGTGGCCTGGGAATGTTCCCATCAATCCTCCTTTGCCAAGGGTGGGGTTTGGGAGCTGAGAATTCAGAATTGTCCCCTGGCCCGTGCGTGTGCATCACTCATATCCAGCCCTGGCACAGCTCTGAGGGAAGCACGTGGAAAAACGGGGAAAATGATGCAAGATTGGAGGCAAACAGAGGCTCTGTGAGGGTGTTCGGGGGCTGAACCATGTGGAGATCCCTGTCCTGCCCATCCCAAGGGTGGGATACAGCAGGATATGGTGCCAGCCTTAGGAGCACAGCGGGGTTTGATCACCCTGTCCCAGCCCCGCTGTGTTTCTGGGGCTATTTATAAGCTCGAGTTGCACAAGGTTTGGACTGGGGTTTTTTTGGGTTGTTGTATCAAATCAGCAAAAAAAAAAAAAAGGGAACGGGAGCCGTCTCTTGAACATCCTGTCTGTGGCTTCTTTATTTGTTTATGCAGGGAGTTTGCACTTGGATCGGGAGGCAGTGACAGGATCCGGAGCTCGGAACCACAGCGGGTGTGGAGCCAGGAGCCAGGGATGAGCTCCCTGCGGGAAAGGCAGGGCAGAGTTATCCATGGGCATAAACCCAGCTCTAAAACCCGGGATTTGGAGCTGGGATATGCCACGGGAATCTCCTGTTTCAACCTCGTAGCTCAGCTCCTTTTCCAGCCATTCCCGTTTATCCCCACGGCTCTGCCCAGGGCGAGGGAAAGTGCTGCTGGATGCCGGAGAAACCTCCCCCGGGGAGGGAAAACTTCCTCCAATTTCTTCCCCATTGACTGCGACATCTGTTTCGGGATGAGTCAGGCGGGTTTCCAGCGCCTGTGTGGGAGGAAAGAAGGGCGAGAGCCGGAG
>VZSR01003800.1:4554831-4633571 GCA_013398615.1 Brachypodius melanocephalos
GCCCCATCCCCCAGCTCGGCGGGGAGCTGCTCCAGGGCGTTTAATCAGCCCAAATCAATTTAGAGCTTTAATTGCTTTGCTCGGTGTGGGTGGCACTCGGCGCTTGCCAAGGACATGAAAACTGCCAAAGGCTGCGCTGGCTGCGGCGCCTGGAATTGCTGTTCCCGACGGCTGCTCCCGCACGGATCTTGCTCCGTCACCAGCCCTGGGAGCAGGGATTTGTCCTTCCGCGGGCGCTGCTGCCGGCGGGGCTTTGCTGAGTGTCCGGGAGGGAAACCCCAACCCACAAACGCCGGGCATGGGAAATCGAATCCCAAGCCAGGGTTGTTTTCCCTTCATCTTGCTAAACAGAGGAGCAGCGTGAGACAGGATCCTGCATCCTGCCTGGATGTGGTGAAGTGGCAGGTGCCTGGGAAGGAGGCAGTGCCAAGGGATGGGGTAGTTCTGTGGGGCTGCAGAGCTCGGCCTTGCTGGGAACACTGGGATTGTGCCAGGTCCTGGCTCTGGACCCCTCGGAGCTGCAGGATTTTGGTCATTGCTCCAGCACGATGTCCCTTAGCAAGGCCACGTGCAGGAGCATCCACAGTCAAGCATTCCCAGCCCCAGCAGGTTCTGGGTAGTTTTGGGAAGCCTACAGGTCCCAGCTGCCTGGGCTGAGCATCTCTTGATGGAATCAAATCTTGATTCCAGACACACAAAAGGAAATCCCATCAGTTTGAGGTTGGTTCTCTCCCTTGCTGGCTGGATTCAGGATGTTTTTTGCCCTGTCTTTACAGCTGAGGGTAATTAATTAGCCTTAATTAATCTCCTGTGGTAGATGAACTTCCTGTCTGCTGGAGGCAGGGTTGGAATGGCCAGTGACAAACCAAGGGCAGTGTTGCTTGAGGTGGTGCTGGGGTGTCCCAGTGGGGCAAATCCTACTCCTTTTCCAGGCTGGAGGAGGGTGAGGGAGCACCACTGCCAAATTTTCCTGTGTTTCCTTGTGCTGCCTTTGCTCCCAACCCTGCACTGGCTCTTATTCTGCTGGGATGGATGTTGGGATTGGGATGGCTGAGGCTTGGGAGCGCGGGAGCTGCGTGAGGAGGGAAGGAATTTTCCTGGTGCCACATCAAGCCTGGGGTTATCCAAACCTCTTGCTCTGTGTGGGTGGGGGCTGGGCTGCTGAGTGCTCCCAAACTGAGGGGCTGCCCCAAAAACTTCTTGTTCGTCCCCCTGAACCCCATCCCTGCATCCAACCTTTCCCATCCCTCCTACCCTGGAGCCTTTCCCAGCCCCTCTGTGGCCCCCAGAGAACTTTTCTTGCAGGTGTTAAAGGGGCTGGGGGTGACAGAGCTGCCACCACAGAGCCCCTGCGGGCTGGAGGGCAGCCTGGAAGCAGCTGCAGCATCCTGGTGGTAATGAAATCCATCGGGAAAAGCAGCCCCTGAGCAGCAGGAGCGGCCGTTTGGGAGCCAGATTTGCCTGAAGGGAAGTGACTCAACGTCTTGGAAGGAGTTGGGGGCGGTGAGGGGAGCAGAGGACAGCGGTTGACCCAGGGTGGGGACAGCACAGCCGAGGGGTGCTGGCAGCCACCTGCCTCCCCCTTGGGCTCCCGGCTGGAGCAGCATCCCTGCGGAGCGCTCCGTTATCCCTCCGTGGGATGCTGCGCTCCGGGCCGGGGGGCGGCACAGGAAAGGAGGCCCCTTGGGAAGCAGCTTGTTGCTTCCTCACGCTGGGTTGTGATCCAGGCCAGCGTTCCCAGCTCCCGGCGTCACACCCTCTCCCAGCTGTTTGCTCGCCGAGCATCGCGCTGCCAAGAAAACCTTGGTGATGGATGCAATTCCCTCCCCGCTCGCTTAAAACCGGCGGGGAGCGGCACCGTGCCTGTGCCCGGTCCCGGCGCGCCGGGATCCGCCTGGGAATGGGATCCCGCTGGAGCCCAGGACAACCCGAGCTCATCCTGCCCAACACGGAGCAGCGGGACAGCGTTGGCACCGCGCGAGGTATTGGGAAAGGTCACTGCAAGGCTGGGTGAGGGATACTGGGAGCACTGGGGGGTGTTACTGGGAGCACTGGGGGAGCGTTACTGGGAGCACTGGGGGGTGTTACTGCGGCAGCAGATGGGGCAGGATGTGGTAGCGGATCCAGCCAGTGCCGCTCCCCAGCCAGGTCCGTGTTTCTCGTGGTTTTTATAATTTTGGGCTGCATTTCCCACTGTCTGGGGCAACGCTCCTCTGCACCCTGCTGGGCACCTGCCACAGGTGCCACAAGTGTGGAATATCCCAATATCCCGGAGCTCCCACCCCATCCTGAGGGTTCTGTGAACCCCTGGGAGACATAGACACCAGGAAGCCGGTCACGAGCCCCCGTGCCTTGTTCCACAGGGGGATTGGCACATCCCTGCCCGCTCCTCACATCAGGGCTTTTTGGGGCTTCTCCTTTCCCCGCAGAGCCGGCACATCAGCACTTTTCCAGCTCTGTTCAGCTCAGGGATGTTGCGACACTGAGTTGTGCAAAGCTGGCAGCGGCTCCGATTCCTCTTTTTCAGCTCTCACGGGAGCTCATCCACGTGGGACAGGGTCAATGTCCCCACCTGATGGGACATGGTGGCCTTGAGCTCCCACCAGCTGCCCTCACTCCCTGCTGGCATCACCCTCTGTCCCCTGATCACACTTGGGTGGTGGCTTTCCAGCTCTGAGGAAACTGGGATTTGTCCCTTGTGCGTGGCTGAAGCCGAGAGCTGGAAAACTCCTGGATCCTGCTGACGGAGAGCAGGTGGGGGCTCTGCTGGAAGGTGATGCTTTGTCACAGCACAGTGCAGCTTTTGCTCCAGGTGTTTTCCATCTCCCTCTGGATGAGCTATCCTGCCTGAGGGCAGGGATTTGTGTCCAGGGGTTTGTGTCCGTCCAGGCTCAGCCTATGCTGGATCACGGCTGCACCGTGGATGCCACTGGGATTTCCAGCTCCTGGCAGGCACAGGGGCAAGGTCAGGATGGTCCTTGGCTGGTGACCCTCTCTTTGGGGGTCACAAACCAGGACAGGCTGATTTCCTCACTGGAATGCTGGATGAACAGCTGGGAGTGGGCAGGACCTGGTGAGCAGCTTCTCTTCTTCCCTGCACCCCAGGAATGTCTTTGGGTTCTCCCTCTCCCGTGCATGTATGGCCAGCAGCATCCCAGGAGCAGGACATGGATTTGGGGGGCCTGGGGAACAGGGATGAGGGACATGGAGGAGCCTGAGGGAACCTTCACAGTGAGGGATACCCAAACCCTTCCCAAAGGCTCCCAGGAGATTCCCAAGCCACCACAGGAGCAGTTGCAGGCAGGGCACATCACTGCTGCCACATCCCCTTCTGTGTCCGGCTAAACCCCGCAAATTCAACATCCTCCCCCCAGAGCTTCCCCCTTCCCCTTCCAGCTCTGCTGAGGCCAGCAGCTGGTTTATTCCACGGGCTGCATTTATTTTCCTCATCCTCCCATCCCATGTGCGTCTCCTCGGGATGAGAAACCTCGGCAACATCCGTGTCAGCTCCAGCTGGATGCCAAAGCCACAAGCCCAGGGTCGTTCCCATGCCAGCCCTAAAAAGGGCTGTGGGAGAAGCAGGGATGTCTAATCCAGCCTCTGAATGCTGAAAATTCCTTGGGGATTTATCCAGCTCAGGTAAAGGCTTCTGGATTTATGTATATTTGTTAATTTATATTTTTTTAATAGGGATTTGGGAGGAAGAGTTTGCTGGAGATTTGTAACCAGCTGAGGTTTTTTGCTCCCTGGTTGTTATACCGTGGGTTTGGGATCCCCGCTGTTCTTCACCCCAAACCCCCTAATTTTCCCTAAAATCCCAGCCTCTTTTAGAGCTGGGCTTTGGAGCCTGTGTGGTGGGAAAACAGCACTGAAGGGAGAGGAGCTGGCGGTGAATTTGGGGGGGTTGATGTCCTGACAGTGTGGCAGTGTCCCCTCGCTGGGGACAGGGAGAACAGGGTGGCTTTTCTTTGCCGTGCTGATCAGCATTCAGCTGGGGACACAGAGCACAGCTGGGAGGATGCTCCAGCGGATCCGGGGTGACTTCCTCGCTCGAGGGGGGGCTGAGTCTGCTGTCCCCAGCCGTGCCACATCCCCTGCAGGGTCACGTCCCTCCCACAGCCCTATTTCTGTTTTCTTGGGGTTTTTTTTCCTTTGTACGCCCCAAATCCAGAGTGACGTCCCCAAACATCACGAAGCCCAAGCCATGGTTAGGGACACCATCACTGGAGTGCTGGGGTGTAGCTGGGAGGATGCTGAAAAAGGGAGAGTTTTTTGTCTTTTTATGGCCTGAGAAGCGCCAGGAGAAAACCTTGGATTATTAGAAAAGAAGAGAGCAGAGCAAAGAGAAAAGAGAACTTTTATTGTCTTGGAAGCCGAGTCATTTGAAGCAGCTCAGAAGTACAAGCTGCCCCTTTTAAAGGAAATCTTTGCCTGTGTAGGTACAAATGCCCAAAATTTTCCCTTTTAATCCTCAAACCTTCCCAAGAGCAGAACAGATGGAGCAAAAGGTCGGGATTTTACGAACGGGGTGGCTCTTTCAACACTTCGTGCCATGGAAGGCCGTGTTCCTCTGCCTCTAGTTTCACCCTGGGAGGGGCCTTTCATGACCCAAATTTTGAGGTTAAACCCCACTTTCTGACAGGATTGGGGCTCTTTCCCCGTGGGGGTGACTCCACACTGTGTCCAGGAGGATCCGTGGGATCCATCCCATCCTATCCCAACCCGTCCCGCTCAGCCCGGCCAGCTCTGCCCAGATAAACACTGACTCATGTTTTTTCTGTCCCACCCTGGGCACAGCAGCTTTTTTAAGGCTGCCTTTTCCAGCCATTCCCTTTTTTCCTGTGCCGTTCACACGGGCGGGGTGCGCAGCCTCGGCCGGGATGTGGGGAGAGGTTGGGAATGCCGGGTGTGAGGCTCCCAGATCCGTGATGGACAACTGGAATGGGTCTGAGTGGATGCAGGTAGGGATTAAGCTTCCCCAGCGCCCCTGGAGCAGAGCTCTGTGCCTCAGTTTCCCCTGTGGATGTGCCTCCTCCCTTTGCCCTGGGGATCTCCAGCTGCTGGGGTAGGTTTGGGAGAATTTCCAGCCTGGATCCTCACTGGCAGGAGCTCATTGTCAGCTGCTGCTGCTGCTTCCATGGTATCCCACCTCCCTGTCCCTGCTGGAGGGAGACTGAGGGGTCAGGGGTGGTGGCAGGGCTGGAATCACAGCCTTTGGGCAGGCTGGAGCTCAGGGTTTGGATGTTTAAACTCCCTCTTGCTGGGCCGGTGGTCGATTTACACCGAGGAATGTGGCTTCATCCCGGGTATCCCGGTGGGGAGTGGGATGCTGAGCGGCATCATTCCTGTAGCATCTGTTGCCATGGCAATCACCGGCTAAAATAAAGGGGAATTGGTCTGGGCACCCAGAGCTGCTTTCCCGTTTGGTGCCTTGCTCCCTGAGATTCCTAGGAGCTGGATCCCTGCAGGGATGTCCCTCCTCTGTGACCCTGGGTGCCGGAGGGATTGATGGGGTGGCCTCGAGTGCCAGCTTGGGATGGGGTTTGCAAGCTCCTTCCTCTAGGGCATGAGATGCCATGGAATTCTTAGGGATGCTCGGGATCCAGCCCTCAGGGTGGGACTCAAGCTCAGCCAGAGCCATGAACCCCCCCACGAAACTGGGACCAGCACCTGCCACACTTCCCTAGGGACACCCCTGCCCTCCGGGGACATCCAGGACTGTGGCAGGGCTCGGTGCGGTCTGGTGCCAGCAGGTCCAGAGAGACGTGGAGATCCTGTTTTACTTCCCAAAGCTGAGCTCCGAACATCTGCCGGCAATTCCCCTCTCCCGGGAAGCCGCGCCGGAGCTGCGGGGGCGCTGCCCGCGCCTCCCACGCCCGGAGGAAGCGGCTTGGGGTTTGGGGTGCGCTGGGAAACCGCCGGTGGAAGGAGGGGAGGGAAGAGCTCCAAGGAGGGAAAGGCAGAGCAGCTGCCGGCGAGGAGGCGGGCACGGACCCGGCTTTTCCCAAAGGATTTGTTTGTCCTGTCCGGGGTGCCCCGTGCCGGGGACAAGCATTTTCTAGAGGGGACAAGCGCCAACCCAAGGGCTCCCCGAGTTTCCCCAGTGCTGCAAGACCCAGCCCGGATTCATTTCATGATGTGGCTCAAAGAGTGATGCACTCTGACAGCTCAGACAGGATCTGATGTGCTCAAAAGCTGCTCCGCTGGTTTGATTTAATTTGATTTGATTTGATTAGGTTCTATCAGTTCTCCTCAACCTGTCCCACTGGCTCCGGTAAAAACCTGGCCGGAGGGCGCTGGGCAGGCAGGAGGCGGTGCTGGCAGCCTGCCCATCCCAAAAACTCCTGGAGCGGGGCTCTGGCACCGCCCTGCCCGCTGGGATGCGCTGCCAGGGGGGCCGAGCATCCCCTGCCCTCCCCGTGTCCCCGGGACGCGGATCCCGCCGCGTTTCCCCGGTCACATCCGTCCCCCGCCCGTCTGCCTTGGACAGGGCAGAGTTTTTTCGCCCAGAAAAAGCTGGATTTGAACATTTTCTGCTGTTCTCTCGGTTTCCTGTTGCCTTCCCAAGAACAACACCCCTGACCTCATCCTCCCCCGGTATGTGCCGGGATGCTGCCGGTGCTCGAGCCGCCCGTCGGGAATCCCACCCGGCCTTCCCTGGGTACCAAGACAAACACAGCTGCGGGAATGACGGGGAAAAGGCTATCTTGGGTAAACCCTCCGCTCGTTTTTGTTGAGGTAGGAGGACAAAGATGAATAGATTGAAGGGAGAACAGTGGTTTTGGCTTGAGCAGGGAATTTTCAGCCCGGAGAGGAGCAATGAAACAGTCTTAGTATTATGTGGCGCTTTTTTTTTTTTTTTTTTCCTTTTTCTTTTCCCAGACTTCGGAGGTTTTTTTGCTGTGAGAAATGAGGAGGTTTCATGCAGCTACCCCTGAGACTCTCCATTTTTGGGAGAATTTTGGAGAGGCAAGTGTGAGTTTGCTGGATGATTTTCCAGCAGGTCTGGGCTCCTGGTGCCCATCTGGAATGTTCATGGTGGGATTGGCAGCTGATTGCTGCTCCTGTGGAGTTTGGGATTGCTCCTTGTGAGCCCTGGAAACAAATCCATCCTCCACCAAATCCCACAGGGAAGCAGAGCCCTGGTGTTCCCACTGCTCTCTGTCATCCTCATCCCAGCTGGGAACAGAGACCAATCCCTGCCCAACCTGGCAGAGCAAAATTATCAGAGAATTCAAACAAATAATCCAGCTTTGGAATGAGCTGAGCGTCATCAGGCCCAGCAATTAAAAATAATAATAAAAGGAGGTTTTTACATTAAAAAACATGGAAGTGGACACAGTGGGAAGAGGAGTGGGAATTGCTCCTGTCCCTCTGGAGCAGGGGCTGAATGTGGGGTCAGAGTGACCCTGGGATGGGAGGGGTGGGGGTCCAGCCCTGGGGGTCTCACTTGCCCCGTGGATGGGGGGTGAAATGGTGGTTGTGGAGCAAGTCCAAGGAGCTTTGGGGTTCTCTGAATGATGGGATGGGATGGGATATGATGCAATGGGGTGTGGTGGGATGGGAGGCGTTGGAGTGGGATGGGATATGAGGCAATGGGGTGGGGTGGACATGGGGCTCTGGACTCCCCCACCTTTCTGGGGCTCTGCCTTTGGGAAGAGGATGACCTGAAAGTCCCTGTTCCATCAAGCAACGACTCATTAATCAACATTAACATCGCTGGCAGAGTCAGTTCTGCTGATTCCGCTCCTTTCCATCGGATCATCGACTTCAATTCATCTCTTTGACCATCGAGGTTTTCCTGGGACAAGGCCTCTTCCCAGCTCCACCTCATTCCCAAGCTTTGCACTCAAACCTCATTTGTTCTGGCTGCTTATCATCCCCCGGAGCTCGGCCAGGGGGAGGTGACAGGGTGGGATTTCAGCCCCAGCCGGGGACTCTGCAGCAGCAATGGCAGGAAGGAACAGCAGGAAAAGCTCAGGGAGAAACAATAGCTTCCAACACAAACACCATGGGAATTTCAAAGCAGGGCTGGTGGGAGAGTGACGCTCGGGGGCCTTTGGTGTGAAACACCTCAGGAACAGGGAGGGTCCTTGGGTGTCCCCACTTCCCTCCTGTGCGGTCACATCCGGGTGGGATGCTCTGTGTTTCTCAGTCAGGCTTTGGGGGATTTTGGTTTTAAACCCCCTGACCCATGTTCATAGAGAGAGGCTAAACCCCCCTCAATCCAGGCTCTGGAGGCCAGAGCCTGACAATGGCAAACAATGTTGTTTGTTTACCACAATTAACATATTTAAACACACAGGACACCAACTGAATCGGGGAAATAATCCTGGGAAAATCCAGGATATAAAACAGGTCATGCAGATAATGTGCACCTCATTTATACCTTGGATTACTTATTATTTAATTATTAGTAACCAGTGGTTGATTGTTTGGTTCTTTGCACCTGAGGATGCTGCTCGTGTTGGCTGCTTGTACAGAGGGTAGAGGATGGGATTTTCTATCCCAAAAAGTGCTGGGATCATGGCAGGACCCTGCCTTCCCCAGACTGGAGGGTCCCCAGGCCAGCACAGCCCCCCGAGGGAAGCTGCACAGGGTTAATTTTTGCCACACCCTGAATGGTTTTCCTCCCTTAACCCCGCATCCGGGGGTGAGTGGCCTTCCTGTGATCCTGGCTTTAATGTTACAGCTCACGCCTTAGGCCGGTGTGGAGGGAGCTGCCGCCGTGCCCTGGGACACTGAACTGTCACCTGTCCCCTGTGCCGACAGAGAGGAGAGAGGTGAGAGGGTGCCTGCGTCAGTGGGGTGTGTGGGGAGCCTCCCTTTGGGTTTTCAGACCAACTCGGTACAAAGGAAAAAAGGGACGAGCCTTAATATGTTGCAGATTGGAAGGTCAGGGCTGTTGATGAGCTGTTAATGAGCATTATGCCGGTTTTTCCTCTGGAAGTAGGCGGGTGATCAACTTTTTTCGCAGGATGAGGCTGCAGCCACATCCTGGTGGAGCTGAGGGACTGAATCACGTCCTGATGTCTCACGGATGGGGGTGGAAATCGGGGAGGAGCTGCGGGAGCATCTTGTTCAGGGTTCTCATGGGATCCCCCATTCCTGTGTGTTTGTCCCTTCGCTCCCTCTCCCCGATTCCCACACGTGTTGGGGGCTGTTATCCCTCCCACTCTCCTCACTGTGATTAACACCCAGTGTTTGCTCAGCAGGGAAAATTCACTGGCTGCAGATCCCAGATCGCTGGGATCACGTGGATCTGCTGCCAATCATAGGGACAATGGCGCTTCCCAACCTCTCCGATTACTTGGACGGCCTCAATAACTACAGCGACTACTCGGACTACACCTACGAGGACAGCGGCAGCGTGTGGGCAGACCCGGCCCACGACCCCAAGGACATCACCAGGATCCTGTCCGTCATCATCTACAGCGTGTCCTGCGTGCTGGGCATCCTGGGCAACGGCCTCGTCATCGCCATCATCACCCTGAAGATGAAGAAGTCGGTCAACGCTGTCTGGTTCCTCAACCTGGCCGTGGCCGACTTCCTCTTCAACATCTTCCTGCCCATCAACATCGCCTACACGGCCATGAGCTACCACTGGATCTTCGGCACCGTCATGTGCAAGCTGAACTCCTTCCTGCTCATCCTCAACATGTACACCAGCGTCCTGCTGCTCACCACCATCAGCTTCGACCGCTACGTGTCCGTGGTGTTCCCGGTGTGGTCGCAGAACCACCGCTCCACCAACCTGGCCTACGGGGTTTGCGTGGTCATCTGGACCCTGGGCATCGTCATGAGCTGCCCCTCGCTCGTCTTCCGGGACACGGCGCAGACCCGCAGCTCCGTGAGCTGTTTCAGCAACTTCTCCCTCTCCAGGAATAAATCCTACGAAGGGCTGGCCCTGATGAGGCACCGCACGGTGAACGTCACCAGGTTCCTGGCCGGGTACATCCTCCCCATCACCATCATCACCTTCTGCTACGTGGCCATCGTCTTCAACCTGCGCCGGAACCGCCTGGCGAAGTCCAAGAAGCCCTTCAAGATCATTGTCACCATCATTGTCACCTTCTTCCTCTGCTGGAGTCCCTACCACCTGCTGAACCTGCTGGAGACGGTGCCCGACACGGTCCCCTGGTCTGTGTTTGAGATCTTCATCCCCCTCACCACGGCTCTGGCAGCCTCCAACAGCTGCATGAACCCCGTCCTCTACGTCTTCATGGGCCAGGACTTCAAGAAGTTCAAGGTGACCCTCCTTTCCAGGCTGGTGAACGCCCTCAGTGAGGAGACAGGCCACTCCAGCATCGTGCACAGGAGCTTCTCCAAGATCTCCTCCATGACTGAGAAAGAGACAACAGTTGTCTGAACTCGGCCGGCAGGAGAGGCAAAGTCCCCTGGTGCTGGCACTGTGATGGTGACCGCCCCTGTGGTGGCCCCGGTGTGGGTCAAGCATTGTCCAGCACTGTCCCACAGCCCGTTTCTGACTCGTAAATTCCTGACGTATTTTGGTACCAGAACAAGGTGTTTGTGACTTTTTTCGGGAAGTGTCCTTACGAGGGGTTGGAATATCCCACTTCAAAGACCTGGGAAGTCTCAAATGTCTTCCAAGCGATCCAGACCCACCTTCCAGTGTGGGGGTTGGGCTCACACACAGGGTCACCAGCATGGAAAGCTGGGAGAACAAAGAGGGAAAGGTCAGTTCGAAATGCCTTTTTAACCCTCCCTTTGATGGACACATTCCACACGGTACATCCTGCAGAGAAGGTGGATGTTTGGGACCAGGAACAGGTCCATGAGCTGGGAATGAGCTCCTGGGGAGAACCTGCTGACTCCTCCTGTATCCAGGAAGACTGCCTCTGTTGCCAGCTACTCCCTGCTGGGACCAGTTGGTTCAATGGGATGATTTTGTCTCTCCCATCTTGGGAGACTCTGAGAATGTCGTGGGAGGCTCTGCAGTGAAGGATGGGCCCGGCCACCAGCTCAATCCAATTTCACACCCAATTAATTTTGGAGCTCCTTCTCCATTAGGACTCCTTCACCACAACCCCGGTGTCACCCTCGTTTATGTGTCACTCCCAGGACAGCAAGAAATCCCTGGAGCTGGAATTAGGCAGCCCCCAGTGGCTCTGGGGACATTTCTGGATGCCCCTTGGGGAGCTTTGCACGGAGTTTTGACACTTTGGGCAGTTGAGAGTCTGCTCCCAGGTGCCCACAAAAGCTGAAATATTTATTTATAGCTTTCCTTGGAAATCAGGAAATGGAAAATAAAATGGAGGGACAGCTCCCAGGAAAAGGCAGGGAGCTATTTCCAGGCAGCAGATTGTGCCAGGCACAGGTAGAAGTAAAGCCACGGTGATTGAGCCACGGGAACATCGCGGATCAGAGCGGATGCTGCCGTGGGAGCTGGATTTCAGGATTTCAGACGGATTATCCGGCGTCCTCTCCGCCCTGGCGCTGCCTCGCTGCTCCACCTTGATCTGCATCACCTCCTTGGTGTGGTGGGACACTCAGCACCTGGATTGTCTCAGTATCTCCTGGGGTTGGGATCCACCCGCTTCCCTAGAGAGCACTGCCACGTCCCTGCACTACGCCACATCCCATGGGCTGCTCCCAGCCCTGATCTTTTCCCCCAAACTCCTTGCTGTACCCATGGAAGATGAGGCTGCAGAGCCTCTCAGGTGGTGGGAGGAGGCTCCTCTTGCTCATTTCCCCTCAGTATTTAATTAATACTGTTGGAAGGTTGCCCGGATCCTGTTAGGAGTGGGATAGGACAGATGGACAGACAGGGTGGTGACAGGGACACACAGAACTTGCAGAGGATCTGTTTAGGGAACAGTGGGAGTGGGATGTACCCAGAGCCAGCAGCCTCTGAGGCTTTTTGGGCTGAGACATTGGACAAGCCCTGGATGTGGGAACAGTGGGATGAAGCCTCAAGGACTGGATGCCATCCCACTACCCCTCAAGTTGTGCTGGGATGTTCATCATGGATTCAGGATGCTCCTCACTAATTCTGGTGTCTGTTTTTTTTCCAAGCCCATCTGTTATTACTCCAAACAGCTTTCCAAAAAAAACAAAGAAAAAGCAGTGCCTTGGTACTTACCCTGGGGTTAAATAATTACTGTAATGGCAGCTTGGGAATCCCAAGTTTCCCAAATATTTGAGTCCATCTTTGTAGCTGTTTCCTTATTTAATAAAACTTCGGTTTTCCAGAGAAATACCTCGATGTGTGGAATGGGAAGGATCTCAGAGTTTTTCACTGAGCAGTCGCTTCCCTGTGTGAATTCCTGATCCCTGGTGTCAAATTTGGAATTGTGGAAGGAGTTCAGGAGCAGAGGGATGGGATTTGAGTGACTGAGATGGGATCTGAGCCTCTTGGATTGGCTTTGGGAGATCTCCCATGGATGATCCCAGTGCTCCACCCCAACATCCATCCAGACACCAGCGCTGCTCTTCTGTCCCCTCTTGTTCCTGATTCTCCTCATCCTGGCAGGGTTTGGGATGAGGATGGTGAAGAGAAGGGGAAAAATCCACTGATTTTTTCCTGGTGGACCCTGGTAACTGTGAATTAACATCCCCAAGGAATATCAGCGATTTCTGTTCCTGTGTCACCCGCTGAGCCAACAGCTCACCCAGGCACCATTAAAAATGCACATTTTAAATGCCTATAAAATGGAAGCAGGGGAAAAAAAAACATTCCTCAGAAAACTTCAGCCTCCTCAGCCAGGTTTTTCTTCCCTTTTTTGGCAGAGTGGTGAAGAAATGCAGCTCAGTATTGCCCCAGTTCCTCTGATATTCCCGAAATACTGCAGGAGCTGCAGCTCTGGAATCTCCCAGGGTGCTGAGGATGCATCCTGTCAGCATTCCTTGGGTTTTTTGCAGTGCTGGATATTTTGTTCGTGGAGGGGAGGGGTCTGCACTCCCCCAGAGTGTTGGGAAGCTCCAATATATTAAATCAAGGATCCCTGGATGTGTCCCGGTGACCCCGATCCCACCCCTGCGCTGCTCAGCTGGAGACATCCTTAGCTGTTAATTAACAAAGTCCTCTTGATTAACGGCAGCAGGAGGTTAATGACCACGGGCAGCTCCAGGGGAACGTGCACAAACTGGAATAAGCATCCAGGGAAAGAAAGGGCTGGGTGGGAGCTGCAGCTCCAGGGTTGGCGGTGCCAGGATCTGCAGCCCCTTTTGGGGCAGAAATTGGTGAAATTGGGATGGATTAAACACCTCAAGGGATGAGTAGGACACAGAGCCACCACCATCCACATGAAATCTGGAATTAGGGTGATCGTGGGGATTGGGATTTTAGGGTAGAAGAAGAGCAGGTTTTGGAGCTGGGGCACAAACCCAGGACCCCCATTGCCAGCCTTGGTGCCCCAACCCTTGTCCAGGACCTTTATCCCAAACCCTGGGACCCCAACCTTCATCCCAGGGCTCCCATCCACATCACCGTCAGCCCAGAACCCCCAGCCCACAGCCTTGGGACCTGCAGTCGTCACCTCCCAAATCCTCTTCCCAACCACCCCACCTCTCTCTATCCCAGTTTCCCCCATCCCAAACTCAAGGCTGGGTCTCATTTCCTGGGAGAGATTTACTCTGGAATACAACAAACCCCGTTCCTGTGGAATGTGTTACCATCCTTAACGACAGCTCTTTTTCACTCGGCTGTCACAGCCCTAAAATAAAGCTGTGCTTTCCCTCTCCCACAAATCACTGCCTTTATTCCAAATTGGAATGAAATCTAAAATTAAGAAAAAAAAAAAAAGGACCAAAAGTGTTCCCCTCTCCCTTTGCTCGGAGCCAGGCAGGTCGGAGCCGGGTTTAAATTACCCCTGCTGTGTTCAGGCACGTTGTCAGCTGTAAATTTTAGGGGAAATAGCCAAGCTGATGCATAAACCTGTTGGTTTTGTCAGGGGTGGAGATGGCTGCTCCCAGATTTATGGCCCATCTCCCCATCCTGGGGTTTTTGTGGAAGTGCTGCTGCTGAGAGTGGGGGGGTTTCCCTTTTTTTAAATACAGCTGGAACTTCACAGGATTAAATTTGGAAACTCCTTCTCTCTGAGACCCTCAGCATCGTTTTCATCACTGGGAGCATTGCCCAGAATCCCCTGAATTCACCCCAAAGGAGCATCCACTCCCTTTGCCAGGAAGGGATCCCAGACCCGAGCCACGCTTGGCATCACCTCCAGCATCAGGGAGCACAAAACCCGCCCGGAATTGGGGGAAATGCGGGAGCTTTTGGTGCAGACGCCGTTGCCACGGCAACAGCTGAGAAACCCATCCAGCCCTGGAGGGAGGAATGGTGCAGCAGGACCGGGAAGCAGGAAAACGCTCCCAGGGATGCGAGATGGCCAAAAATAGATGATTTTTCCTGCAGGAATCCAGGGAGGAGGAGGGGTCACGGTCTCCCCAGCCCTACACCAGGGCAGGGAGAACCGTGCCCACCCAGGGATGCTCAGGCTGAGTCAAGCGGAAAAGATTCCCAGCTTTTCCAAATCTTCGTGGAAAGGCTGAGTGCCGCCTCCTCCAGGAACCACGGGGGCAGCCGAGCAGGCTGTGAAATGTCGAGAGCTTTCCCCGGGAAAACGATGCCGGCAAGGCTGGTTGGCTCCTTTTTCCAAGGAGAATGGGAATTTTATCCTCGCGTGCCAGTCCCGCGTGGTTAAAATACAGCCCAGCGTTTAATAAATAAACAAACAAACAAAAATCAGAGTACGGAGCTCCAGCTCGGGCTGTGCGTGCGGAGCCAGCGGCTCCTGCGTCAGTGGGATGAGGGGAAGGAGGATCCCATAATCCAGAGGTGCAGCCAGATGTGCAGCACGCCCTGCCACGGCCGTAACATCTTCCAACCGCTGCATTTCAGCGCAAATTAAAATTTTGAAAAAGAGCAACTGTGGTGCAATAAAAGCAGGGGAAAAAAATTAAAAAAAAAAAAAAAAGAAAAAAAGAAAAGAAAAAAGAGGTAAATCGATGCTGCTGGAGGTTGGGGAGATTCCCAGGCATTTTTTGTGGGGTTTGTAGAAGTGGAAGTGCAGATGTGGGATCCCTTCCCCACCCTCCCCTCCCTCCTCCCAAGCTGCAGCCCAGGCTCCGAGCGCCGCACGCGATGTCATCTCTTAATTGTTTTATCTCGGCGGTTAATTGGCTTTGGGGGGTTAATTACTTCCGAGGGGCGGGAGGGAGCACTGCCCCTCTGGCGGCCGGGGATTGTCAGAACAAATCAAGGCTGATGTGAGGCTTCATCCCTGCTAAAAAAAAAATAAAAAGGGTAATTTCACCAACTCCAGACTAGAGATAAGGGATAAATTGCACTCAGCTCTTGCCTGGGTGCCAAGGAAGGTCAGGAATAAATCCTGCAGTGAATCTCCCCCTTCCTACCACACATCCCATTAAATCTGTCTGTAAGGACATTCTCCAGGTACTAAAGCTTGCAAAAAGGAGCTGCTTTGGCTGCGTGGTCAACACAGAAATTATATTAATGGGATTTAAATACCCATTAATGGGTTTAAATATAGAAATTAATTAATGGGGATTAAAGGGGAGAGGAGCTGCTCTCCCTTTCCTCCCACATCCCTGGTCTGGGACGGGTGAGAAGTGCTCAGATGGCCCCACGAACACACAGGGAGGCAGAGCAGCAACAAAACCTCTTTTTCAATTGCTGGGTTGCCCTGAGGGTTTGTTCTGACTGACTGACAACCCCAGGACTGCCACGACCAAACGAGCAAGGGCTCAGCTCCATTCCCACTGCCACAAATCCCAAAAATCCTCCAGCTGTTTGTCAAGGGAAGAGTTAAAAACAGGGCAGCTGCTCCCTCTGAAGGCAGTCCCCCACCTCCTTCAAAAAAATAAGGAGCAGGAGCCCCCCAGCCCAGCTCTGCTCTGAACACACCTTAGAAAAATAGATTTTTATTGAAATTCTCATTTTTTTCTCCAGGGAGTTTTCTTCTCTCTTGGAACAGAGACCAAGCAGGGTCTCTGGATTCAACCTGTGCCTGCATTTCTATCAAGATCAAGAGTTAAAAGCCAACTGGTGAATCTCTAACTCTAGAAAAGGCTGCGTACAATATATGGCTTTTGCACCTACATCCAAGGGGGTCTTGCGGGTTTGGGAGCTTTGGGGAGCTCGTTTGGAGCAAAGCCAGGGTGGGGAGGGTGGCATGGGATGAGGGGACAGCCAGGGACCACATGCAGCTGTGCACAAAGCCAGCCCGGAAATGGGCACGTTCCCGGTGTGTGTGGGATCCTTTGGTTTGCTTTTGGGACAGCCCAAAGCTCAGCCCCAGGGTTTGCTCCCCACAGGGATTGGATGCAGCTGGGTTGCACTGTGGACCCTGCTCGTGGTCCCCCAAACTGCTCCTGGCCCCCCAGAAATGCTCCTGGGAGGCTGTTCTGGCTCGTGGGCTCTGAAATGGGGCCTGGATGAGCTTGTGGGTCTCACCAGCTCCTCTGTCCAGGAGAAACGTCTCCCTCTGGAGCAGCATCCACAGGGAAAGGGAGCTTCCACCTGTAGCCACTCTGGTGGGGGTCATGGGCCCACCCCCAACGGCTGGAGCAGCAACTTTGCCTGGTGCTGTGGCTGGGGAATTCCAGGGAATTCTCGGGGAGCCACAGGATGGGTCAAGGGGCCACAGCCACCACGTCTGGGGACATTGCACAGCACGGCCTTGGCCCATCCCATAACCTCAGGCAGGATCCACAGGAGCATTGCCCTTAGTCCATCCTCCCTTGGGAAGGCTGAAGATTCCATCCAAGGACAAGTGGAATCCTTCCAGGGCTGGGATTTTGGGGACACCCACCCCACGGAGCCTCAGGCAGCTCGGCATCCCCAGGAGAGCCTGAGGGGACACACGAACATCCCATTGCACTTCCCCAGGAGGGCTGGGACAGCCAGAACAGGAGCAGGGACCCCGGGGCAGGGAAGGCACCCGTGTCCCCCAGGTTGGCCAAAAAAAGCTCAGCGACGGCTGGGGACCTGTGGCGGCTCATGCAGGGAGTGACCAACAGCTACGGCAGCACATGAAGGGTTAAAAGAGGAGCCACCCACTGGGTGGAATTAGGCGGGAGCCCGGGAGGACCGGGACCTGCCGTGGGGTCACCATCATCTGGGGTAATAATCCTCGGGCACCCCGGAGAGGTTGCGGAGCTTCAGCGCCGCGTCCACGGTTCGGATGTAGCCGCCGATCGTCTTCCTCATCTCGGGCGTGTAGGGGTCGTACTCCAGCTTCCTCAGCCCCGAGCGCTTGAAGTTGCCGTCCTTCTGTCCCTCCACGCACAGCAGCCTGTCCTCGCAGGCTGTGACGCCCAGCAGGGCCACCATCCTCTGCAGCTGCACGAACAGGTCCCGTTTGAGGTCCTCGAAGTGCACCACCAGCACCTTCTTCCCGTAGCGCAGCCAGTCCAGCGTGTGCGTCGCCCACCACGGCGCGTAGTTGGCCACGAACTCCGGCCACTCTGGGGGGAAAAAAGGGAGCGGAGGGTGTGAGTGGATGTCCTCTGTGTCCTCTCCCCATCCTTGCTGGAGCATCCCAATTAACCTTCTTCTGGCTGATTGATCCTGCCATTCAAACCGGGTGGTGGAAGGGGTGGTGGAATGCCAATAATCGGCCGCGGCTCTCCCGGCAGTGCCGCGTAAAAGCTCCAGGCATCTCCCTATTCCTCCTTTGTGCTCCCCGCAAAACCACGGCCTGATTAACAGCTGGACTGGGTTTAATTCCCCGAGGAATCGTTAACCACAGGATGTGTTCCATTAAGCAGATCCAGGACAATTCACCTTGTGTAATCACAGCACATAAAACTTTGCTTTGGAGCCACTCCAGGGATGTTGTAAAATTTATGCCACGGAACCAAACAGGGGTTTGGGCTCTGCAGGGCTGGGAATGGGCTGGGGAAAATGGGAAAACACCCCCTCAGCACTGGAGGTGAGGCTGGAGAGGCCCTGGGGATTTTTTTTCTCAATTTTGCACCAAAATTAGTTCTTGAGAGAAGAAAATAATTTGGAGAGCTGGGCTGCAGGGAAGGCTGGGAGTGGGACCCTCATGCTCCATGTTCAGGGGCCTCTCCAGCTGGGAATGGGCTCACCAATCACGCGATGGAAAATCTACATCTTTCCCAGCAATGGTTAATTAACCTACGATTAACCCATCAGCTAATTTCTCCACACATCCTCTGGAAAGAATTTGGTGATGTATTTTGAAGTGCGTGCAAATAAGACTGTGCTGGCACGAAGGGAATTGTCCCCTCTGGATCTCCCTCCCCTCGGAGACACGAGGCCTGGGACAGGCTGGGGAGGGGGTTGGGATTGAGGAGGCTCGTTGTGGTGCTGGGATATCAATCCTGGCTCTATCCACGGATGGATGGAGAAAAAAATCAACCAAGAGGCTCCTATGCCACCACAGCGGGGGCAGTGCCAGCCCAGGGACACAAGGCTGAGGAAGTGGGTGACACCTGGGGAGAGCAGGGCTGGGCTGTCCCCAGAGCTGTGAGCACATGGAGATAACGAAATCCAGGCACATCCCAGCCACAGCAGCCAAAACTCCCCTTAAATAAACTCAGAATTAAGGGTAGCAGATGTTCAATCAAGCTAAACATTTTAACTCCTTCCAATGAAGTCGATCCCACAACAGCAATTTGGAAATTGCTGTGATTAAGCAGCCTCAGCGTGGGGAGGGAGGTGGCTCTGGAGCAGCCGGACACACGGAAACAACCCCTGGATACATCAGGGATGGGCTGGGGGCTGCCACCACTCCCTGTGGTCACACTGGGGACAGGAGATGCCCATCCTTGCCTGGGCCAGCCAGGACAGGGTGCTCCCGCTGTCCTGTCCCATCCCTTCCCATCTTGTCCCATCCCACCCAACACGTGAGCCCAAGGTGACACCAAGAGATGGCCCCAAAGCGGTGACACGCCCCAAGATTCCCCCATGGACACCCAGCTATGGCTCTGCTGGGCTTTCCCAAGCAATTCCCAGCTCCAGCAGCCAGGCTGGAGCTCTCCCAGAGGATTCCCTGCCCTACCTTTGCCCTTCCAGTGGGCGTGGGCGGCAAAGCCGATGTGTCCCCCGTATTTTCGGTTGAACTCGGCCATCAGCGCCTTGTAGGGGTTGCGGATGAGCAGGATGGCCGAGTCGAAGGACTCAATCTCCTTCTGCCCACTCTCGTGGGTCTTGATGCAAATGGTCCTCCCGCTTCTCCAGTGATCCCTCTCACCCTTGAATCCTGCCCAGACAGAGCTGGGATTAGTGGGAGTGACAGGAAGCTGGGAAAGGGGCTCAGCCCAGGGAAAAGGAGGCTCAGGGGGAACCTTCTGGCTCTGCACAATTCCCTGACAGGAGGGGGCAGCTGGGAGGAGTCAGGCTCTGCTCCCAGGGAAAACCAGACAGGATCGAAGGAAATGGCCTCAAATTGTGCTGAGGAGGTTTAGATGGGATATAAGGGAAAATATCACCAAAAGGTGATCAGTCCCAGTGATGGACTTCCCAACCCTGGAGGGATTTAAAGCCGTGTGGATGTGGCTCTTGGGGACATGGTGGGAGCTCTGGGGGAACAGTTGAATTCAGTCTCAGAGGGCTTTTCCAACCCCAACGATCCCATGGTTCCATGGAAGGGAACATCACAGGGATATCGGGTTGCAAAATCCACTTGCATGATGAAAGCAGCTGGGGCGTGAAGGAGGATTTACATCCCTCTCCCAGATGGAAATCATTTATTTTCCCATGTTATGAGTCTCATGAAATTCATGAGTGGGTGGCTCACATGCACGGGGGCCCCTCAGGGTGACATCTGCCTGGCCATGCTCGGCTCTTCAGCCTGTTTTGAGGGGCCAAGGGCAGATTTTATGGCTTTAACCTCCCTGAGCACAGTTGGAACTCTCCCAATAATAAATAAAGAAAGGGAAATCCTTCTTTATCAGCAGATCATCCCAAGGTGGGGGTGATGCCATAGGGGGATCCAGAGTGGGGACCCTGCACTGAGGATGGGGCTGAGCCAGCATCAATCCCAGCCCCTGGAATGCACCTGGAGTGAGGGATAAGCTGGCAGGAGCTGTATTCCATCAATTAGAGAGGTGTAATTGGCTCTCGGCGGGGGATAAATCTGCCGGTTGCCTGGATACCTCCTGGCCCCTCCGGCAGGGAATGAACACGGAGCCCACGCTCGGGTGGCTCAGCAAAACCCAGCCAAGGCTTTTCCCACTGCTGCTCCCTTCCCTGGGATGCTGCTGCACCCTGGGGGCTGGGACAGTGCTCCCTCACTGAGCATCTTCCTCTCTGGAAGGCTGGATTTGGCAGGAATTTGGAAGGAATGTGCTGCCTGTGGTGTTGGGAAAACGGGGATTTAGGGAATACCCTGGGTACAGACCCCAGATGAAGACCCCAACTCCTCCACAACTGAGAAGGAGCAGAGAATTTCCTCTCAAAGCCACAAAAAGTGAAGGAATAACAGGAGAAACCTTCAAGGTCTCCAGATAAAACTGTGGTGAGTGGTTCTAAACTGGGAGAACTGGGATTGGGGTGAGTGGTTAGAACCAGAATCCCAAAATACTTTGAGTTGGAGGGGATCTTAAAGCTCATTTCATTCCAACCCCCTTGGAAAAGGACACCTTCCACTATCCCAGGTTGCTCCAGGCCCTGACCTTGGACACTCCCAGGGATGGAACAGCCACAGCTGATCTGGACAACCCCTGCCAGGACCTCCCCGCCCTCCCAGGGAGGAATTCCCTCACCAGGACACTCCACCCCAAACAGCACCGCTCACACCCAGCTCTGCTCCGCCCTTCCTGCAGCCCCTGGGATGTCACCAGGACTGTCCCCAGCTGGGGTGGGACCTCAGGAGCGCCCTCCCCTCACCTTTGTTGTAGAGGGAGCCATCGAAGTAGTAGCTGCCGGTGTAGAAGCCGGTGGCCAACTCGATCAGGTGCCGGGCCCAGGTGTTCCCGGCTCCAGGAAAGCTGGCCAGGGCCACCAACTGCTTGGCACGGCTGGGCAGGAACCTCCTGTCCATGCAGCGGTTGTCTGCAGGGAGAGGCATCAGGAATGTGTCATGGAAACCGGCTTTTCCCACAGGGATATCTTAGGAAATGCTGATGCTCCCAGGAAAATGATGGGGAAGGGGCGAGGAGGTGGCTGGGCAGGGAAAGGTGCCCTGACTAAAGATTAGAGCGGCATCCCAGAGGGTCCTGGACACCTCAAAGAGTCCTAAACACCCTGAAAGTCCTAAGAGGATTTTTCCAAAAGGTTCTCATTTGCTCTCGGCTGTGTGCTTAGGGAAGAATGACTGACAGGCATTCCTGTGCCAAGCAAGGCTCCTGCTTTTTTTATGGATCAATGAACAGCGTTTCCAGCACAGCCCCAAACAGAATCACAGAATCACAGAAACACCAAAGGTTCGTGACAAGACTGACCCAAAACCACTCGAATTTGGATCCTCACTTGTGCCCTTCAGCCCTTTCCTCCCCCAGGGACACTTTTCCTTTCTCCCAGCGCTTCCCTGGCTCCCTGCTCCCTCTTGGAGGACAAGAACCCTCTCGGGAATGTTCTGCGTGGTCACAGCCTTTTCCCCCACCCCATTTTTCCCTGGAGCTTGCCCCTCTGGGTAGCAGAGTCCCATGGGATCGTGGAGAGGTGGGAGAAGCCCTGGGAAGGAGGAATCCTGCCAGAGGCAGACGGGATCCGCTGTGCCCTGCAGCTGAGCCAGGCAGCAACCACAGCTCATCAGGAGAGAGCTGATTTCCCAGGGAATCAAAAGAAATGCTAATTTTTAATGGGATGCTGGCATTCCTCGGGGAGGAAGGGCTCAGGGAAGAGCTCACCCTGCACTTGTGTCTGGTAGACCAGCAGGAAGTCGGCGGAGCCGCAGCTCTCGAACTCCTCGGCGGCGCATTTGTGGGCACAGAGCTGCTCGTCCTCGCGCTCGTGCAGCGGGAACAGCGTGCTGGGAAAGCCGCAGCGGCACGTGGTGCCCGCCAGAGCCGCCAGCGGGAATTCCTGCAGGGATGGGCAGAGGGAATGGCACTGGCACCACCCCCCTGCCCGCGGCAGAGCCTTTGCCCCACGCCGAGCGGTGCGGGGTGGTTTGTAACATCCTGCCAGCATCCCTCCAGAACGTTCCAGCATCATTCCAAACCATTCCTTCATCCTTCCAATTCCAGCATCCTTCCGACCATTCCACCGTAATTCCAGACCATTTCCAGCACCATTCCAGACCATTCCTTCATCCTTCCAATTCCAGCTTCATTCCAGACAAACCCAACAATCCCAGCATCACTCCAGACCATTCTTTCATCCTTCCAGTTCCAGCACCATTCCAGACCATTTCCAGCATCCTTATGGCTCATTCCAGCATCGACCTTCCATCAGTTCCCACTGCCAACATTTCCCTTCCCTGTTTGGAGGGACCCTGCCCCAGGATGAGACCTCTGGACCAGAGCAGGACCCCATGGTGGCTCCTTTAAATGTCTCTTCCAACCTAAACTATAATTCTGGGATGCACATTCCCAAACTTTCCCAGGGCTGCTGCTGGCTCCAGTCCCTCCCGTGGCAGGGACACAAATCCATTTATCCCTTTGCCCTTTGGATACACAAAAATCACATCCCTAAATTGGGTTCAGATCTCCTGGTGTGACTCTGATGATGATGATGGAAACAAAGATGAAGAAATGGAGTTTATCCCTGTACCTTCTCTGTGCAGAAATCCACACATTTATCCACGGACATGTTGAGCATGAGCTGGCTGGCGGGCAGGGCGATGGAGATGTTTTCCGGCCGGCGGAAGCATCCCCGGAATATCGCGCTTCCATCTAGGGGGGAGAGAGAGAGAGAGGCCCCAGTGACACCCTAAAAATGTCACTACTGCCACTCCGTGTGACACAGTGTGACACGGCATTCCTGACCGCTCCAGTGGCTCCCAGCCCCTCCAGCAGTGCAGCCACATCGGATGACGCTCGTCCGGCTGCTGACGGAGCAAAAGCAGAGCAAAACCCCGGCAGCAAAATCAGGGATGTTTTATTCCTGGCTGTTTTTATCAGCTCGGTGATCCCAGGGATGGAGCCAGGGAGGAGAAAAGGGCCAGGTTTGGTCAGGTCTTTCCCAGCATTGGAATCCCGTCCTGGGTTCTCAGTGCCCTCAGCCCCTGTGGGTTCCTGGTTGTTGCCATCCCCTTTCCCAGTCCTTGGATATGAGGAAAAATGAGCAGGGAATGTGGGTAATTACAGAGCTGCCTAATTGGGAGCCAAACGAGGGAGCACCCTCAGCTCTGGGATTCCCTCACGTTCTTCATCCTGCAGCAAACACAGGAGATGCTGATGGTACTCTTTGGCCATCGGGAAAGAAATCTCCACCCAAAGTCTCCCAAAACTCCCTGAATTCCAGCAGGAATCCTTGGGGCTCCTCATTCTACCCAACCCCAGCCAGCAGCATTCCCCACAAGGAGATTCCTGATGTTTGCAGCAGCAAAACTATCCCAGACTCAAGAACCACCCTCCAAGAACCTCCACAGAGCTGTGACCCAGCTCAGCCGTGATCACCCCTCCAGCACCACGAGAAGTCCTCTCATAGCAGGGCTGAGCTGGGATCCACAGGGATGCCTCCCTCCAACTTACACCTCCGAGCGGATTCCTGGGCCAGCTCCAGGCGGTAGATGGAGAGCCGGTTGATGCCGCCGCAGGTGTTGCTCCTCTCTCCCTTGCATTCCATGTTGCACTCGGATTCGCTGGCGTTGGATGCCTGGATCTTGTGCCCGCAGTAGCACTCGGCCCCAAATTCCAGCCCCGCGTACAGGTACCCCCTGCCGAGAGGGGGATGGGATCTCAGCACATCCTGGTATGCCCCATCCTGGCTCCAGGGAGTTTGGGAGGAGCATTCCTGCTTATGGCCAGTGCTGGGATCAGCAGTGCATTCATAGGGATTCATTTTCGGGCTAGTGATCCTTGCAGGGCACTTCCAACAGAAAATATCCTATCCTACCCTATCCTATCCCATCCCATGCTGCAGTTCTTTCCTATCCTATCCTATCCTATCCTTATTTTTTCTAGCCTATTCTATCCTATTATTCCACTCCATTCCATCCTATCCCATCCTACTTCCTATCCTACCCTATTTTCCTGTCATATCCAAATATATATCATATCGTATCATTTAATTCCATTTCATTCCATCCTATCCCATCCTTTTCATTGTTCCATCCCATTCTGCAATCCTTTCCTATCGTATCCTTATTGTTTTCTAGTCTATTCTATCCTATTACTCCCCTCCATTCCAGTTCATCATATCCTGTCCTACCCTGTTTTCCTATCATATCCTAATCTATCATATCATATAATAATAATTGAATTCCATTCCATCCCATCCCATGGGGAAGGACTGATGGAGACTATGCACAGGGATTCATGGAGATGGTGGGGAAGGATTGATGGAGCCGGTGCGCAGGGATTGATGGATTCATGGAGCCCCCGTCACCGTCCCTACCGCTCGGCACAGTTGTCCTGGCAACGGAACACCGTCATCTTCTTGTAGTCGAAGAAGGACATCCCGCGCAGGGTCCTCTGCCGGGTGTTGTCCTCGTAGCAGCCGATGTACCGGGCTGGGGACACAGAGGACAGCAGATCATGACCCACTGATCCCACCCCTCTCGATTTTTCCCTAAGTAGGGGTGTGCAGCAGCATTCCCTGTTTGTTTGCTTTGGAAATTCTGAAACCAGGCAGCGATGCCTTCCACTGTTCCAGCTTCCTCCAAACCCTGGCCTTGGACACTTCCAGCCACAGCTTCTCTGGGCATGCTGTGCCAGGGCATCCCTGCCCTCACAGGAGGGAATTTCTTTCACTGTGCCACTCCAATTCCAAGCAACGCTCTGGGATAACACTTCCCACCTCCTCCCTGCTTTCCACACCTCCTTGGGATCCCTGACCCAGCTCATCCCACCCAGGGTGTGCCCAACACACAGAGCCCCTCCCAATCCCAATTTTCCCAGCACAGCACAGACCCCACCAGTGCTGGAGCCACCTTCCCAAGCCAGCCTGGAGGGAGACAGAAGAGGAAGATGGAGAGAAATGTGCCGGATAACTTCAACCACCAGAGCCACAAATCCCAGTTGTGCCACACAACATTCCCACAGGGCTGAGCAGGTCCTGGCAGGTCAGTGGATTCCAGCTGGATCCAGCGGGTGTGGGATGGCTCCAGACACTTGCAGGGAACCGGTGACTGATGTGCATTACCTTCAATCCAATGCTCCTGACATATGCGTGCTGCCACTTATTGGGAAGCCAGCCGGAATAATTAGGGAGAGACGAGGACACGAGATACTAAGAGGGGGGAGGGTGGGACTGGCAGTTTGTAGGGAGAGGGGGAGACATCTCCAGGTGGAATTTTTCAGCCTGCTGGAAACACGGCTGTGAGCACAGATCCACCCAGTGATTGTCAATGAATTCCCCCAAGCATCCCATTTTTCCCAGAGCTCGGGACATAGGGATGGCTCCAGCTGTCTGCCTGGAGTGGCTGCTCCCTCCATCCCCATGGAATTGCTCGGTTGTGTATCACAGGTAGGAACGGCTGAGCTTGTCCAGGAAGGCACCAGACTGATGTGGCTGAGGGCTGGGGTCTGTTCCTGCTTGCCTTGGCTTCACTGCCTAAAAATCCTCCCTGGCTGGAGGCAGGAGATGCCCCTTCCCACGGGGATTTGCATTCCCATGGGGATGAGGCCGTTCCCTGGCAGACAGGGCTGCTCTCCACCCACACCTTCGCCTGACACTGCCGGCAGAGGGAGGAGGAGGAAGAGGGAGCTGCACATCACGCTCTGAACCAGAGCTGATTTTTTGGAGCAGTATTCCCTCTGGAATGATTTCACGTGGCAGAGCCTCCGCAGCCGCCTCGTTAAGCTGTCCTCACTTAATTACCAGCGCCATTAAACCCGCCTGCTCCTGCCAGATATCCCGGTGCTCCAGAGGGGCAGAGAAGCGAGGGGAAGCTCCCGAGGCCCCACCAGCCACACCAGGAACACCGGCCACGTGGGATTTCTCCACACCGTCACACTCAGGAGCTGCCAAGATGCTCCAAGGGGAAAATTATATTCCTAGGCCACCTGGGAGCAGATAAACCCAGGAATCCCAAGCCCAGCATCCCACCCCTGCCGGCAGTGCTGGATGAGGTTAATCTTGGAGCACACGGGACATATGGCCCAGGACACGGGCTCTGCTTGGGGTCCGTATGGGGACAGCCAGCCCGGGCTCAGGGACCATCTGCTGAGGCCGCACTAAAGTCAATTTGCATTAATGGAGCAACGTGGCCACCAAAACCCCCCCAGAGACCCATCAGAGCGTGGTCACAGCGAGGGAAGCCCTTCAGCTCCTTTTAGCAGGACAAAATCCCGTTCCTTTGGCTTCCATGCCAAAGACAAAAAGGAGAGACCCTCCCTTTTGTCGCACAACCCTCACCTCTGTCCTCCTCCTTCTCGCGGCCGCTCCTGCCCCTCAGCACCCGGCTCCGGGCGCCGCCGTTATCCCGGGATTTTCCCCTGTCCGACGGCTCCTTGGAGGTGCTTTTGAACCAGGGGCCGTGTCGTCGGCCTCCCGCCGGCATCGTGGCTGCCGCCTTGAAGCCGCGGCTGAGCTGCATCACCCCCAGGTAGGGCAGCCCCGGCCCCTCGGCGGCCGCGGGGCTCCGCGGGCTCCCCGGCACCCTGGGCTCCCCGGAAAAACCGGAATGCAGGAAAACCAAGCTGCCGGCCGCCAGGTAGAGAGCCAGCAGCGTGAAGAAACGCACGGGTTTGCGCCGAAAATACCGCTGGAGTTTTAGCAAAAGCTTGGCCATAGCGTCTTCATCCCTTCCGCGGCAGCCGGCGCCGCGGGGAAGCTGCTCTGCGGCTCCAGGGATGCTCCAAGGAGGGGATTATCCCGCCTGGATTGGAGGTGAATCCCGGCGGGCAGATGGGGTGGGAGCTGCAGGGCGAAGTCGTGCAAAGCTGTGGCCCGACCCTAAAAAGTCCTGGAGTGCTGGGGGAGGTGGATTTTGAGTCCCCGCGTGGTGGCCGGGGTGCTCCAGCGCTGGCTGTCACCTCCAGCCCCGGGTTATTCTCCTGCCGGCAAAGCCCCCCGGCTGTGCCCCGGGCACTGCGCTGGTGGAGGGATCATGTTAAGGAAATCGAGGTTTGAAGGTGATTTGAAAGCCGATCAGCTGCCGCAGCTCCTCGCTCCCGGCGGCTCCGGCTCCGTCAGGCATCGCTCGAATGGGAACGGCACCGCTGCCCTTTCAGACAAAGAATGAAAGGTCCCTGGACGCGCCTGGAGCCTGGAATGCTGCCTGGGACCCTTTGTCTGAGGGAACCCCTTTCAGCTCACTCCCAGGGCCAGAAATCTCCACCTGCAAGTCAAAGAGAGAGAGAGGCACACTCAGGAAAGCGTCCCAGGACACGGGAGGGTGGTGGCCCTGTCCCTGCAGGGGGTGAGGAAGGACACCCGCAGTCTCCATCACCTTCCAGCCCCGGAGAGGAGCAGTTCCACCTCTCCCAGGTGTGTGACTGGGTGCAGTGGGAGCCCATATCCCAGAGCCCACTCGTCTCTGCCTCGTTGAGCAGGAGAGGCACTCCAGGATGGCTCTGGGACGTGGAAAATTCCCAGTTTCACCCTGTTTCACCCCCAGGAGGATGAGCTGTGCTCACACACTCTGCAGGAACACATTTCACCCCTCGATCCAAATATCTCTGCACCGGCATGGGCAGTGGGGTGCTGCCAGTGGATATTCCAGCATCCCACAGGGTCAGGACATCCCTGGATGTGTCTCCAGTCTCTCATGCCCCCAGGGATTGGAGATTGCCATGACATCCTCCATCTTCCAGCCAGGAGCATCCCCATTCCCACCCGGGTGGTGTCCCAGGAACATCAGGACCATCCCTGGTGGCTCCTGGCACGGGAAGGGCAGAGAAGGGACAGTCCCCTCCAGCCCCACCAGGCTGGACTTCCCTCATGGGATTTCTCTCCTTCAAACCCCCCCAGCTATGGAAGATTTACTCCAGCCCTTCCTGGGAAATGCCCCTGCTGACACATCCGAGTGCCCAGGGTGTGCTGCCTGTCACGGCCTCGTCTTATTTTAGGAAAGGAGACGGAAATAAATGGAAAGACAAAGTGCCATTAGTTTAATGGCCTCTATGTTCCTGCCATCTGTCTTCAGTTGATTAAATAAAAAATATTGGTGGAACATATGGCATGAATTATACATCAATATTTTAATTTGGTTTCCCAGAGTGGTTACTCAGATACCTCCGGCTCTGCTGTGGGAATTTTACGGAGCTCAGGGCTTGGCAGGCAGGGGCAGAGCAGTGGAGGGGCACAACCCCAAACCAGCCCTCCCCAGCCCGGCCTAGAGCCAGCACAGCTGGAGTAAAGGCTGAGTAACCTCGGAGTAGCAGCGTTTGGGGTTTTGCATGTGCAGGATGTGGCAGCAGAGGTGCAGGTGGCACCAGGGAGGGGGTGAGGTTGTCCCGGTGACCTGGGGGTGCCTGGCTGCTCTCCCGTGCTCCCTGACCAGGATTTTATAGCTTTCCCCTACCCAGAACAAATCCACCTTCCCAGGGTTTGGATGGGAGCTGGGTACGGGGTGGTTTGGGGAGCAAATGGAACGATCCCAGGGCTGTCCCTGCTCCCCAGTATCCCCAGTGCCACCCCTCCTCCTCCTCCCCTCCCCGGCTTGGCCCTGCCAGGCTCCGGCACAGCATATAAAGAAGGGGCTTAAATTACTCTCATTAAGCCATCTGGAGCTCATCCTTCTCCATCATGAACTGCGGAGTCACAGGTCAATTACTGCGCATTTGCATATATTCCATTAATGCTTCTGCTAATTGTCTCGAGCTGATAATGGGCTCCGGGCTCCCGAATGCCGGGGGATCACAGGCGGGGAGGGCAGCACTGAGAGACGCCACCAGTGCTCCCAGTACGGGCACCAGCGCCCCCAGTATCAGCAGGGGCTGGGGAATATCGGGAGCTGAGAGATGCAGGAAGCATCCGTGAGCTCCATTCCCTGCATCCACCAGCGCTCCCTGTGTTTAAGGATGGATCCACCCCCCGTGCAGCAGCGCCGGGGTGAAGGACCAGCCCCCCACGGTCCCCACTGTCACCATCATCCGCCACCGTGTCCCCGGGGGTCCCATCCTGGCACCCAACCCCAGCGCCCGAACCCCGCTGCGCTCGGTGCCAGCCCAGCCCGCGGCGCGGCCGGGGGACAGCGGTGACACACTTTGTCATCCAAACTAATGAAGCAAACGGGGACAGTCCCCAGCCAGCGCAATGCAGCGTCCTCAGCCTGGCCTTCCGGCGGCTGCCGCTGCCACGGCTGCCTGGAAAAGTGCTGGGACAGCAGGGAATGGAGGGAATCATCCCCCAGCCCTCGCTCGGGTATGACCCGCTGTGATCCATCCCCCTGCTTGCATCCCAGGGGAGGGATCCAACCCTGCTGCAGTGCTGGAAAAATCCCCCCAGCTGGCAGTGCAAGGATTGGGGAATCCCTCCCTGCTCCCCCAGACCCTTTGGCACCCAAAGGAGCCCAGTGGGGACATTTCCCAGGATGTGGGTCCAGCCAGGATTGGGGAACGGTTTCCTGCCTACATCCATCACCACCCTCCCACCAGGAGCCAAAATCCTCATCCCAGCACCGGGACACCCAAAATCCATCACCACACTCCCACCAGGAGCCGAAATCCTCATCCCAGCACCGGGATACCCGGCTGAACATCACTCCACACCCAACCCACCTCCCTGAGTGGTGTCAGCTGTCCCCCAGGCCGAGGAAATCCTCGATAATTTGCCAGCTTTATCCAGGTTTATCCATCCCTCTGCACGTGGAGAGGAGGGAACAGGTCCGGGAGCGGCTTCGGCACAGCGGGAGCGGGATGAATGAAGGGCCCATCAATTATGGATTTGGGGCTTGTCTTCAAATTGCTCTGTAATTATTGAGCCCCGAGGTTCACTTGTCTTCAGGCACCACCTCCCCTCTGAGCAGGGCCAAACACCCTCACGTGGCTCCCGCAGCCCGGGAGAACAATGGGCCCATTAAAACCAGCAAATTAACCACCACCAGAATTCCTTTAGGAGGAGAAGGCGACGGGAATATCCAATTTCATCCCCTCATTAACATTTCTTATCGCAGGGACCTGGGAAAGAATAGGGCTTGAGAACAGAGGGGTGGTGACATCAATGGGGTGACCCCACGGGCGGGCTGTGACGCAGGGACAGACCTCGGTCCCACACCACGGGACATGGGGACAGCAGGACATGGGGACAGCAGGTTCTGCACCACTCTGGAGACCCTTGGGAATGCTGGAATGCTTCTGCTGAGCCTGGAAATGCAGCGATGTGGAGGACCCAGGGAATGGGGTAAAAAAACCCCAATCCATGAGGTGCAGGACTCGTGGGACACAGGACCCAGTGCATGGAGGGTCCCTGGAGCTGCTGTCCCCAAAAGCCACCCAGCTGGGTGCAGGGACCACCGGAGGGCCCCATGTCCCTCCATCCCACCCCAGGGCAGTTCCACAAGTGGCTGCTGCCGTTGAGAGCAGTTCCTGCAGCTCCACATCCTCCCCAGCACCAACCAATGACACCAGTACAAACCTCCAGTGACACCAGTACAACCCCCAGTGACACCAGTACAACCCCAGTGACACGAGTACAAACCTCCAGTGACACCAGGACAGCCCCCAGTGACACCAGTACAACCCCAGTGACACTGAGCACCCCCAGCTCTGCCATCCCTCAAACCCTTCATCCCTAGGAATATCCTGCAGTGGAAGCCTGGAATTGCTGCCCGGGCAGAGATTGAGCAGTCCAAGCTCCCAATGGGTGGAGGAGTTGCCATCCTCTTCTCCAGCCCCACGGAAATGGATTTTCTCCCTTTTCCACTCTTTAAGGCAGCAGCAAATGAGATGCATGGGGCTGGATTTAAACACTGTTATGGCTGGGGGTGAAACTGAGATAAATTAGGATTATTCCATCCCAGCAGGGCACCCCTGGAGCATCCAGCACCTCCCAGGGGTGAGCACAGGGAGCTGTCAGCCACCTTCAAATCAAAGCCAAGTTTGTTTATTCAGCTTCTCTCTGCCTTCATTTTGCTGAGAAATGGATTTGTGCCTCCTCTCCGCTGGGGAAGCCTTAAAAACAGCTGACTCAGCAGCTTCCAGACTGATCCCAGGAAGCTGCAGCAGGATCAGATCCTCATCCTCAAGTGTGAGACACTTCCCAGGCCTGGGCTTCCCCTTGGAGCCACTAAATCCCTCCCACAGGCCAAACCAGCAAGGGATGCAAAGGAAAAACCTCTCATTTGGGATTTATTGGCTCCATTTGAAAATCCAGGGCAGGATTTGCTGGCGGATTTTTGTGCGGGATTTCCAAGCGTTTTGTGGGAGAAGATTTTCAAATCTTCCTCCTTGCTGGGAGCCCATGGAGGAGTTTGGACTGGAATTAGGGAGCTGATTTTGCTCATGGATAAAAACTGATTTTGAAATATTCTGGGCATTTATCAATGGCTTCAGCACTTCCCCAGGGCATGAAGCACCGAGATCCAGAGGGATCCAGATCCAGAAGGATCCAGGATCCGTTCAGGGCTGCCCCAGACTAATTGATTAAGGTCTCTGAGAGGCTCCTCTGAAATGAGGTCGTGCTAATTGCACAACCTCCTCTTCGTGCTCCCTGTGCTCTCCGGAGGACGGAGCCCACAGGGCACCAGCCCCGTTTCTGCCAGGGCTGAACTATAAATAAATCCAGGAACATCCAGGCTGGATCCTGCCCTGGCTTATTCCAATAACTGGACAGTGCTACACGAGCCTGCAGCCTGGCCCAGAAAGGCAATTTTGTTTAATCAAGCTGATTTAGTGAAGTTTAACCCCTTTTTTAATCAGGACATTGAGCTGCCTGGCATTGCAAATTCCCACTGGTGTCCCAGACCTAAGGGATGAGAACTCCTGCCCGAGGGATGCTCATCCCCACGCTGAGGATGCTGATTCCTGCCCAGAGGATGCTGGTTCTTGTCCAAGGGATGCCAATTCCTGCCCAAGGGATGTTCATCCCCACAGCCATGGGCTGGCACGGGGTGGGATCACCACGATGGTGGTGGGAATTTGCTGTGGGACAGGCGAGGGACTCCCCAAACCAATCCCCGCTGGGATGAGCAGGCTGCTCCAGCCCCCAGAAGCAAAGAAATGCCGTTGCCTCCAGGCCACCAATTCCCAGGTAATCCCATCTCCATGGCTCTGCTGCTTTCCCCGGGTATTCTACTCCACAATGGCCCAAGTGGAGCTGAAAATGGGGAGTTTTTCCTTCACGCTCTGCTCCTCCACCCACAATTCCATCAAAGCCCGTTCCAGGTTCTTGGAGGCTGAATTCCCCTCACAAGTGTGAAAAGCAGCTCATAAAGAAAAATGGTTTAAGCCATGAATCATTTAAAAAGCACCCGGCGCTGCCGAAGGCAGGGAAGGAAATGGGGAAGGAAATAGCCGTGGATTGCAGAGATTCGGGCAGGGAGAGGCTCCAGGGAATTGTGGGATGATGGAAATGAGGTGGCACAGCAGAGATCCAGCTGCGGGACTTGGTGTTCTCCTCCCAGCATCGTTAGCATTTTCATTAATTAATTAATCCGCAGCACCTCCAGGGCTCTGGGTGATCCGGTTCTCTCCAGCAGCGTTATCCCATCTGCCCGGGGTACTCTGGGTGGGGCTGTGGAAGGAGCGGGAAGCTCCTTTCTTTGGGATCAGAGTCATTGAATTTGGGCTCTGGGGGGGCAGGATCCCAACCTTCCCCCACCACATCCCTGCCAGCTTCCAGCATCCCTCCCTGAGCATTCCTGCTGCCGGTACCAGCCCCATCCCTGCATTCGAGGCTGGGAAACCTCCATTTCCCCGTTAATTCCCTGTTTTTGGGTGACACAGAGCTGCTTTTGGGAGAGGCCACCCCGGATTGCGGGGTCTCACCGAGGGATGCTCCCAGACTCCCTCTCCCGTTTCTTCCCACCCTGCCGACACTCAAGCCCTTGGAAAAGGTGATGTAATTCCTTCAGAGGACGCTGAGTGTCTGTGGCAGGGTTTAACCTGAGGAGTTTTAACGCCTCACGTTCGGGGGGTTTCATGCCCAGGCTGTAAAATCCCAGTGACAGTTTTCAATCAGACTTTGGGAGGCGGGATGTGCATCCCAGGGGATGCGCTCCCACCTGGAGCCAGGAGGAGGAGGAGGGCGGGAGGAAGGCCAGGGCTGTTCCCCAGGGAAGCACAGCTGGATCCCAGCCAGCTGCTGGCTCAGCAAAGCTGCCCGCAGACGGAGCTGCCTGAATCCCGGAGGAGAAGGAGGTTTAAGACACACGGGATGGACTTTCCCAGAGGCAGCGCCGGGGCTGGCAGCCACCCCCGGGGGGAGGCACGGCCCTCCCTGAGCTGCTCATCCTCCCCAAATCCTCCGGACGCTCCATCCCTGGACACCTGCACGTCCCTGTCACTGTGGGAAAGCATTCCTGAACTGCAGCTGGAGCCTGACAGCTCCTTATTCCAGGGAAAGCTGCTGGATTTCTCCTCGTGCTTAATGACAAGGAACAAACCCCGCAGCAGCCAAAGGGGGGAAAAAGGGTTTTATCCTGAGGTTTTGAGCACCAGAGCCCAGCCCTGGCTCCAGGATTCACGGGAACACCAAAGGGAGTTTGTCCCAAGGGAAATCTGGGTGCATCCCACCAGGACCCTGCCTCGGGGTGCTCAGAGCAGCCTAAATCCCACCGAGGCCACCATGGGGACCATCAGGGGGGGATTTGGGAAGGGTGACGCCTCATGGGTGAGGCTCATCCTCACAGAAACCCCTTCCCATGGGAGCACCCAGCACATCCAGCCCAGGGTGAAGCCCCCCTGGACTCCCCAGGTAGGGAAGAGCCGAATCCAATCTCCCTGCGAATCCCACGCTCAGGTCTGCTCCAAGGAGATTTGCCTCAGCCCCCGTTAATCTGGGATTACAGCAGCACTGGGGCAATTAACTAACGAGCTTTTCCAGCAGCAGACAATGCCTCGCACAGCCCACGGACATTAATGGAGTGAGAAGGAGGATTTCGTGCAACACTTCCTTCAGAACCCTCCTTTCCCGGGAGAGCTGATTCCTTTCTTTCCCTGCATCCTGCTGCACCAGGGAGGCCCAGCTGGGGAAGGCATCTGCCATTCCCATGGATGCTGCAGGCTCAGCCCTCAGAACAGGGCAGATCCTCCTGTCCCACGCTCCTTCCCCACTCCCAGGAGGAGCTCCTGGCTCCAGAGAGAGCCGACGCATTTGGGAAGCACAAATTCCCACTCCAGAGCTCCCTGCACTGCCTGCAGTGACTGAGTGAGTCCCTGGTAGTCCAAGGGGGTTGGGAGAAGCAGAGATTTTCTCGGGATCTGGACTGAGCTGGGAATGATGCTGAGCACTCCCAGAGGGTGCATCTCACCCAGGGAGAATGGATCCTTCCTCATCCATGGGAATGGTGACTCTGGGTGGGAGCCTGGAGCTGCTGAGGGTTGGCCCAGCTTTCCATGGGGGAAAGATCCCCCAGGAAGAAGAGATTTTTTTTTTCTGGGAGAGAAAAAACAGCCCCAAGTCCCCTTGGGGAAGCAGGGCTCTGTGTGGGGGGCGTTCTCATCAGCCAGGATCCCAAATATCAAGGACTCTAAAAGACAGGGACATTCCCATGGATGAGCCCCACTGGACCCAGCTGATGCTGCAGCTGGACTCAGGTCCTTGAGCACTAAGATTTGGGAAAGGCATCCCAAAAACCGGAGCAAACCCCCCTGGGGAGTTATCCTTGGGCGTAATAACTGCTAATAATGTGTGGAATATTATAATATAATGTATATAAAAACCATGGTAGGGGCTAATAATATAGATAATAGAATAATAAATATAAACCCCATAATATCTGCTAATAATGTATAGAATAGATGTAATATAATCCGTATAAACCCACAATAATTGCTAATAATATCTATAATATAATAATATACATTAAAAACCCCTAACTACTGCTGACAAATCCTGTCTTGGAGGAGCCCCTGGAGCCCAACAGCACTGGATATTTCCCAAGGCCAGGGAAGGGACAGCCCCTTATAAAGGATAAATCCCAGATGAATTCCCGGAGGAAGGAAGGATCCAGCACTCACCGGATGAGAAGATGCAGAGGGCCAGGGCCAGGCTGGGTGGGAGCAGCCCGGGGCTGTGGTTCCCAGCGCCAGGCTGTGATTCCCAGCTCTGGATTGCCGGGAAAGTTTCTTTAATCCTGCCTTGATGAAGGCCGGGGTTTAGAGGGCTCAGCTCAAGGTTACCTTCACGCTGTTCTGCAACTGCCTCTGCTCTCCCTGCTCGTCTTTACATTAAATTATTCCCCGAAGTTGCCAGCATGGATGTGGGAAGAGGAAAATAAACAGGGGAGAGGCTTCTGGCAGGATTACATTCCCTCATATTCCTTATTTCCCCGGCGGAGATGTTCCTGCACAAAGTCTGGGCAGGAGGATGAGAATGAGGAGAGCTCTCTCCTGCCTGCCTCCCTCTGCGAAGCAAAACCCTTCCCAAACCAGCAGAAAACAGCGAAAAAAATCCCTGCCGGGATGAGGCGGGAATCATCAACTCCCGCAAAGCCGCGGGGGGGACCCGCTGCCCCCCCAACTTCCCGCACACGCACCCGCCGCTTCCCATGCACAATTCCCGCTTCCCATGCACAATTCCCAGTTCCCATGCACAATTCCCGGCGGGCCGGGGTCCTGCCGACCCCCTACTCGCCGAGCTTTTTGGTCTTTTTTTTCCCCCTGTTTTTAAAATTTCATTTCGCGCAGAGGGCGCTGGGGGTTGGTGGTGTTTGTTTTCTTCTCTTATTTTTTTTCGCTTGTTAGTTGGTGGGTTGATTGGGTTTTTTTTTTTCCCCTTCACCCCCGGGTTTAATGCGCTCCCCCCGAACCCTTTTTCCTCTCCCTCCCGCTCCTCCTCACCGTCCCCGGGCGCTGTTCCCGGCGGCCGCCGCCGCTCCGGCCGCTCCATCCCTGTCTCCATCCATCCCTCCGTGCCTCCATCCGCGGCCGCCCCCGGGAGCGGCGGGGCCGGGGGGGCTCCGGGCGCTGCCCGCGGCCCGGCCCCGCTGCCGGGGGGGCTCTGACGGTGCCGGTACCGTTCGGGGCGGGGGTTCCGGTGGTGTCGGTGCCGGTGCCGACCCAGGAGAGCCCGGCCCGGCGGCTGCCGCTCGGCTCTGCCCGCAGCCTCTGCCGGGCGCCGCTTCTTGATGTCTCCATGCAGCGGCTCCGCTCCCTCCGCCGGCTGCCGGGTTAACCCCTTCCCTCCCGCCGCGCCCGCGGGATCTTTATTTTTAAAATTTACTTCCGGATTTCCCTGTTTTTCAGGGATGCGGCAGCGCCGGGAAGCAGCTCCGGGGTGGCTCCGGCACCGCTGCTGCGCCCAAAGAGGGGAATGCTGAGGATCTGGAAGCCCCCCCGGGAATCTGGTTCCATCCTCCCGACACCCGGGACCAGCCCGAGAATTACTGAATGGAGCCAGCAAGGATTAAACCTACATTTAAAAATAAAATTAAATAAATACAAATGCATAGATAAACACGTACACTCAATATATAGCTACATACATAGATGGAAATGCGTATAAATTATCTAAATAAGCGTTCTAAATAAATATATCGCCGCTAAATATATCAAAATTAACAGATGTAAAATATATCATGGGTATGTTTGCATATGTGGATTTTTTTTTTTTTTGGGTGATGTCAGGTCAATTAAAAATTAATTCCAAAACTTCCCGAGCCTGGGAATAAGAAAAAAAAATTGCGACCCTGAAAGGATTAAAATGAGCGGGAATTTTTTTTCCCCCCACCCCTTTTATTGCCAACTTTAAGCGCTGAGGGGGATTTTTCGGGATTTTTCGGGGGTGCTGGTGGCAGCTCGGACCCGCATCCCCTTCTTTGATCCCAATCCCTCAGAATTCCCGGCTCTGATCCCAATGCCTCAGCATTCCCGGCTGTGGCACACAACGAGTCCCTCCAGGTGAGGAGAGAATTCCAAAAAGCTCCAGAGGAAACTCCTGGCCCCGAAGCTGATTAAGGCAGCGCCTTCTCCCAGATCTTTGGGAATCTCTGCTCCCAAAGCCGCATCCAGGGCTCGGAGGGTGGAATTTCCCGGGTGCCGGGGTGGGTCTAACACATCCCCAGGGGTTTATCCCGCTGGGATCCCCATTCCTGGAGCCCCGGGACCGCAGCAGCCGAGGGAGGGATGGATCCTGCCCAGGGAAAGCGCAGCCCCGGCCCGATCCATGCGGGATTTGGGAACATCCATGTGCCAGGAGCCACCCGACACCACCCCGGGCAGGCTCAGGGAAGCGTCTGGACCGCGGCGCTCGTTTCCATAGGAAACCAGGCTGGGAATGCTGCCTCAGTTGCAGTCTGGGGGCTGAGGAGCTGTTTTGTGCTATTTTAATCCTCCCGGGATTTTGTTCCCTGGATTCGGCCACCCAACGTTCCCTTCCTCCGGCCAAACTCTGGGAATTGCAGGGATGGGGGGAGATGAGACCTGCAAAGGGCTGGGGGGTGGATCCCACCTCCCAAGAGCTTTCCAAACTCTCCCATATTCCCCCCAAACCCAGTGATTCTTCCTTGTATCCTATAAAAACAGGGATATCCTCTCCCTCCTCATCTTCCCTGCGGGGTGTTTGCAATTCCAGCCCTCCCGGTGGGATGCACGGTGCCTTCCCCTGGGAGCACCATCTGCTGGAATAAAGTTTGGCTTCCCAGGATCCTCCTGGGACATCGAATCTATTTTCCTTATGGACCGTGGTGTAATGGCAGCGATTCCCAATCCCTGCTCCCAGTGATGCTGCACCAGAAGGATGCAATTCCACAGGGTTTGAGGGTTGTTTTCATCCCAAAGACATCCAGGTTATCCACAAGGGACTTTTGACCTTGGCCTGAAGTGTCCCCAGATAAATCTCTACGTCAGGGACATTGGATTTTGAGCCAGAAGTGATTGTGGAGGTTCCTGGCGCCGGCCTTATCCAGGGAAACGGAGCCAGTGGCTCCCAGTGCTTGGCACAGGGGTGGATTTCACTGGAAAAGGGCAAATTCTGGGTCTCCACTCCAGTGGGGACACTGGAGTGACCGTCCCCTCCTCCCCACCACTGCAGCCCTCATTTCTGGGCATTTAAAAACCCTCTAATTACCCGAGGGCTCAGGAAAAAGAGGATGCAGTGCATTGTAATATTGAAAAAGCTGCATCCAATCTCATTTGGAGGATTGGGAAGTGCCAGCACACACACACAAAACAAACAAACAAACAAAGCAAAAAACCCCCCCAAAAAAACAAAAAACCAACAAACCTGCTGGAAACAGGATGGCAGGAAAGATCCTCAGCAGAAAGATCAGAATCTCCAGTTTAGATGGAGGCACTGAAAGGATGCCTGGTGCTGCTCTGCTGTGCTCCACGACAAGCTGGGATGTGGGAAAACAAATTTGGGATTGAAGTTGCATTTGGGGCCTTGTGGGATTGGAAATTCAGCTTTTTAGGAGATCTTTTTTTTGCCTGGGGGGTGCAGGGTACAGCTGAAAGGGAGTTTCTCTCCTGCTGGTCCTTGATTCCCAAGGCAGGTGCTGGAGCAGAGATTTTCCAGAGGTTTTGCCTTCTTGCCAAGGATGAAGCTGTGCTTGTACTTCCAGGTCTGGGTTATTAGGGAGGTGACATCCAGGGAAGGGCAGGATAAAGATCCTCATTTCATTTATTGACATATTTATATCCCTGCTGACCTCCCAGGGCGTTCCTCTGAGGGTGGAAAATGTCCCTGCAATCCCGGTTTCCCCGGACTGGGGCTGAGTTATGAGGGAGCAGCTGATTAAAAGTCAATAATTAGCAAATCTTGCACACTCTGTGCCCTTGCTGCACCTGAGCTGTGTGGGGCAGGAAAGGGAATAACACCCAGGAATCAGGAAAATTGTGGAATAATGAGCTCCTGCTGCCTTTTTCCTGCTCTTCTTTTCCACGTTCGTTTTCCAGCGGTACAGCTTGGGCAGGAACAATCTGGGATTACGGAAAAGGGGCTGAGCAGTTTTCCTGCTGGGTTTGAATTGCTTTTAGGGGTGAATTTTGGGATCTGGAGGGGTTGGAGGCAGGAGATCCATGCGAGTCATCCCCGGTGCTGAAAAGGACGGAGCAGCCCCTGGGAATATTGGGAAGCCTCTCCCTGGGATGGGAATCCAACAGCCCGTGATCCCCCTGGAGCTGCTGGAGGCTTTTCCTCGGTTCTGGCCTTTCCCTGCTCCTCCGGGAAGCATCCACGGTTCCCTGGGAATTCCATGAGCTTCTCCCAGGAAGCATTTCCGGAGGGCCTGCACCTCCCCTGCCCTGATTTTCCTTAATTAACTCATTAGGATGCCAGTGACAGGGATGGCTCCAGTGGGGAGCTGCTCTCCCGGTGCAGGCAGTGATGGATGTCCAATTCCTGCTGCCTGCCGTCCCAAGAAACGCCCCGAGGCTGCAAATCCCGGGTCATTCTAGGGTAAAAAGAGGGAAGAAAAAAAAAAAATAGGAATTGGGATGAGGTAATGCTCAGGGGTTTGTGGATGCTCACGGAGCCGGGAGTTTGGACACGGAGCTCCGGAGTTTTGGTGTTGGTTTTGTGATTATTTGGAGTGGGGGGGAATTAATGAAAAACCAAACAAGAAAGAGGCAACCGTGTAGATTAAAGCTGGAAAGAAGAGGATTAAGGGATTGAAGGGAAAAGAAGTGCTGGGAATGCAGATGGAGGGGATATTTCCCCTTTCAGTCACTCTGCCTGTGGGAAAAGGGGGGAAAATAAAAGATTTTGATAAGCTCTTTTTAAAATCCATGAGGTTTCCAGCACTGTGTTTGTTTATTTGTTCCCCAGGGATAAATTCCTGGAATACGACATGCCAGATCAGATTGTCCCGCTAAGAAATTGTAAAAACCAACACTTTGGAATTGTGCTGCTGGCACAGGGCAGTGGGGGGAGCATTTTGGGTAAGGAAAGAAAGATTTAGGGCAGGAGGGGGTGGTTTGGGGCGGAGGGGATGGCTCAGGGGAAAAGGGGATGCTCCACCCAACCTGGCCTTGGACACTTCCAGGGATCCAGGGGCAGCCACAGCTTCTCTGGCCACCCTGTGCCAGGGCCTCTCCACCCTCCCAGGGAAGGATTTCCTCCTGAAATCCAATCTAAATCTCTCCTTTTTTAGTTTAAAACCATCCCCCCCTTGTCCTCAGCCAGCACAATTTTCTCCCTAGACACAAAGCGTTCCTCAAGGCAGGCAGGAATTCCCAAGCAATGGGCAGTTTGAAATCCATGCAGCTTCTTCCAGCTGATTTTGGGCTCAGGGCTTTGTTTTGCAGAGCTGGTGAATTCCAAAAGGTGATGGAGATTCCTGTCAGGGGTGTCCTGAGTGTTCCTGGTGCTCCATGAGGATGGGAGGCGCATCCCAGCTGCAGCTCCCATTCCCCAGCCCCCCTCACGCACAGCACCTTCCCTTTGAACTTCAAAAAGGGATCGAATTTCCATTTCTTCCCACTAATTCATGGATCTGGGTTTGTCTTTCACGTGTTGGAGTTTGCAAGCTCTGGAATGTCACCGTGCCACGTTCTGCCGGGAGAATCCATGGACGGCATCGCCAAACAGCTCCTGGAATTGCCTCCTGCCCTGCAAACTCGGGGCTTTTGGAGGAAAAAATGCTCAAAGGGGGCAATTTTGGGGCCCTTTGGAGGAGTGAGGGGTTTGGATCAGCGAGAGGTTCCCCAGCTGGCCCCACCCTGGAAGGGCAGTGTGTCCTGGATGCAGCATGGGGATGCAGGGAATTGAATCCTCCAGGAATTCCTGGGAGCCTCAGGGATGGGTGATGCATGATTCAATCCCTGGGATAAAGGTGATGGACGTGGGGAAGGGCTGGAGCAGAGGCAGGGACCATGATCTGCCCCATAATCCTCGATCACAGATGGACAGGACACAAGGCAGAGCTGGAAAATTTCCAATGAACTCCTGGAGTTTTGGGCTCAGCCTGAGGCTTTGGCTGCTCCACAGCCTTGGTGGTGCTTTTGGTCTGGATCAGGGCATTCCCAGCTGGAGCAGGTCCCCAAATCCTGGTGGCAGCGGAGGTGTTTGGCTGGGGGGGAGCAGAGGAGCCATCTGTGTGCTCAGGGATCATCCTGACACTTCCATGGAGCCGCGAATCCAGAGGCAAAGCTGCTTCCCGTGGCTTTGCCACAGGATTTTGGCTCTTCCCTCAACTCTGGCTGATGAATGAGCTGTGAGCTGCTCCTCACCCTCCCTGGGGCAGTTTGCACTTCCAGAGGGGGAAGAAGCTGGAGAACAGCGAGGCAAATCCAGATTCCTTCCAATGTGGTGTGGGGAAACTCAAGAAAACCTTCCAAAATCCCCATTTTTACCCCATTTTGCCTTCCTCCCTCAGCAGCTCCCAGCAGAGGGATTTGCTCTTTCCCAGGGCTGGGGTGAGGGCAGTGGGATGGTGGGAAGGAGGAAAAGCCACGCTGCTGTCACTGTGTGACGGTCCCCAGGCAGGGGTGACAGCACTCCCACAAAACGGGAGGAGATCCCAGGGGTTCCTGGGGTGCCCTCAACCTCTCCTGGCTGAATCCAGAGCCCTGGAGCACCCAGCAAAGCTGCTCCTGGCTGGAGAGCTCCCAGCACGACAATTCCTGAGCCTGGCAAACGGCAGGAGATTATGGAGCTTTGGAGCAGACACGTGGAATGGCTGTGTCCTACTTTTGGAGAGCGGAATCCAGTTAAAAAAAAAAAAAAAAAAAAAGAAAAAAGAGAAAAAGAGAAAAAGCTGCGGTTGTGGTGAGAGCAAATATAGCAACGGGCTCTTCTGGAGTGATAAAGCCCTGCCATCCCCACAGCCTGGCATGTCCCCTGGGAACAGGGAAAAGGGTTTGTTTGTCCCCCAGAGTCTCCTCCCCACTGGGGAAGCTTCTCCAGACACACTTCAGGTGACACAAGCAGGGACTCCTCTCCCTTCCCTTGGGATGAGCGGCTGAGTTCCCCTTGGCAGTGTCCTCCTCTTTGTCCTTGTGTCCCTTCCTGTCCCCCAATCCCTGTTCCTGCCCCTATTCCTATTGCTGTCCTTGTCCCCATCTCATTCCCATCCCTCATTCCCCATTCAATCCCATCCCAGCTGCATTTCTCACTCCCATCCTAATCCCCATCCCATTCCTCTTTCACCATTCCCACCCCATCCCATCCTAATCCCCATCCCGTCCCTTTTTCACCATTCCCCATCCCAACCCCATCCAGGTGATTCCCCTCCCAGACTGGGAGCCCTCCCTCACCAGCCAATGCCCAAGCTGGAATCAATTAAAAGCCCTTAATCACCGAGTGGAGGCAAAGGGAGCTGGAGCAGCAGGTGCTGCTGGGGTTCATTCCCAACATTCCCCCCGGGAATTCTGTGACTCAGCTGTGGATTTACTGCCTGTGCTCCATTATCCCCGATCAATAGAACAGTTATTACTTAATGGGCTGAAATTGTCCTTCTGAGGGCCCAGATCTGCCTGTTCTGGCACTGCTAATTGGGGGGGGGGCCTTAATGAAAATGTAAATCCAGGCCCATTAATCAAACAATTATTTGGGAACCACGAGACAGCCGGCTCTGAACCTAATTAAGAAATAAACAAAGTTAATCAGCGAGCAGAAAACATTTACTAATCAGAGAGGTAAGTTGCAAGCGAGAAATATCAGGCCATCATTTATTAAACATTCCCAAACCTGCTCCTCTCCTTAATAACCCAACATTCTGGCTTCCAGGAAGGCCCATCCCGGGTTTATTAAAGCATTTGTTCTGCTTTAGGGTCCGCTGGGCACCGCAGAACAGAAATTTATTACTCTGCCAGAAGAATAATTGCATCAATTTCAAGTAATAGGGCCAGGCCCCCATCGGGGACAGGGGGTGGCACCTGATCCTGGGGCGGTTTGGGTTTAATTATTGGCACTTAGAGCTCACCCAGCTCTGAAGTTAATAAGGATAAAAATAGAAGAATTGCAAAGTCACATTTCCCTTCCTGGAAAACCTGCTTGTCTGTCACAATTCTGGGATAAATGGGAACGTTCACTCCAAACTTCCTCCTGCCCACTGCCATTTCCTGTCGTCTCCAATATTTCCAAAAATAGGAAAAGCTTCAGGTCCCTAAGCTGCTTTTCAGTTTCCCCTTTGACCCTGCAGCAGGGCTGGGATGTGGTCCTGGGGTTTTATCCATAAATCCTGTGGCTAGGCAGGATTCTGGTGCTCCCATCCTCTTCCTGCTCCTTTCCATCTCTGGGATGGAGAGGGGTGGGATGAGGCTGAAAGTCCCTGGGACTGGGTGCTGGGAGGCTGGGACACCCCAACCTTGATACCCCTGAAGCCCCCAGCGCTCATCCCAATCTCTTTTCCCTGTCTTTTTCCAGAGCCACAATTAAGCCCATTTCCCCCCCAGCCAGGCTAAGCTGTTTATCCAAATTCTCCATCATTAGGTTAATGATTCTCAGCAAATTATTTTATCCACAGCCCCGCTCGTCTCGAAAATGGAGTGGGAATGTCAGCAGCTCCATCAGGAGAGATGGATGCCAGAAACATGGGATACTCAGCTCATTATCCCCCCTTGGGTATCCCACCACGTGCAGCGTTCCAGGTGCTGCTCAGGACCCCGATCCCAGCTCTGTTGGGGCAGAAACAGATCCACCAAGGAGCAGGGATGGTTGGGGACTCCCTCCATCCCAACCTGGTATCCATCCATCCATCCAATCCATCCATCCCATGAGTCCCATCCACCCATCCATCCATCTATCTGTCCCATCCATCCATCCCATGCATCCCATCTGTCCATCTATCCATCCATTCCATCTATCCATCCATCCATCCATCCACTCATCCCATCCATCCATGCATCCATCCAATCTGTGTGTCCCATCCATCCATCCATCCATCCATCCATCCATCCATCCCATGGGACATGTGGAGGACACAAAGCTGCACCTCCCAAGCTCCTTCTTCCCAGTTCAGTGACAAACCCTCCTGCTCTCCATAGCGATTTTCCACCTCTTCCTGCCCCACCCAATGCTGAGACCACTCCCTAGAAAAGCCGAGCCAAGAGGAATCCCGGGAGAACAGAAGGATGCAAAGGGCAGGGACAGGAGGGAGGGGACAGGGGTGCTGCGAGGACAGCCCAGGGTGTCTGGGCTCGGCTCCAGCCCCGGGGACACCTGCACCACGGTGACAAGGACCTGGGGACAAGGTTTCATTGCCTAGCAACCCCCCGGCTGCTCCTTGTCCTGAAGCCACCTCGTGTCCTCACTCGTGTCCCCAAGGCCACCACTCTCATCTCAAACCCGCGCCAGGAGCGCATTTCCCGTGCCAGCGCCACATCCCGGCCCATCCAACCTTGCTCCGGGGGTCCAACGCGCAGCTTGGTCCTCCCGGGAAGGGGTCACGCCCCGAGGGTCGGGATGGCATCTCTGGAAGGGGGAAAGGATGAATTCCCGGCTTGCCGAGCCCCAGCGGGCTCTGCCGAGAGGGTCCGCAGCGCCGGCTCATCGCCGTTCCCCGGCGGGAGCGGCAGCGCTGCGGAGCCTGGATTATTCAGCTCCAGGAGGGACCTTTCCCTGCTGGAGCAAGAGAGGACTCGGGGAAGCCGCACCTGGAGCCGGGTCCTGGGGCAGCGCCCTCCCTGCATCCCGGGGCTGGCTCATATCCCGAGCATCCCTCCTGCTCCATGGATCGGGATTTGTCCCGCGGATCTGCCGTGAGGGCAGCAGTGATAGATCCACAGCGCCGGTCACACCTGCCCTGACGAGTATCTGTCGAAAATATCTGAATAGAAATCTGAGGAAAAAAACCCCAAACCGATAAATTGCTATGTTTCCTTTCCACGCTGAGGCACAAAGCCATCAATAAACAAATGGGGGTGTGTAAAAGGCTCCTTTTCACACTAATGCTTAAGATTTCCTCCCAGTGCATCTGTGGCCTCTCCACAAATTCACCAGAGCTTGAGGATTTAAGAAGATGGCTGGTTTCGGTCAGCACATTCCCCATCAGGCAGGGACGGATTTTCCGGAGCTAAAGCAAAGGGATGAATTGAAAAAATGTGAAGCGGAGGGAGGGATCTGCCCCAAGTGCCCGTGGCAGCCTAAAGAGGTGTCAGACCCCTTCCCAAAAGCAGGAATATCTGGGGTGTAAATCCTCCCCATCCCAGGGACACACCAGCATTCCCTGGCCGTGGCTGTCCCAAGCCTTTGGCTGCAGCTGGTTGGCACCGGTACAGGAATTTTTTAAACTCCATTTCAGCGTAAATCCTTAAATCCTCCTCTGAATTAAATGTCAGCGCACCTCACCTCCCTCTGCCTTTGTCCCCAGCTCCTGCGTGGGATGCTGAGAAAGGTTTCAAGTCGATTAGGGAAAAAAGACGTGGAAAATAACCCGGGATGGATGAACGTCGCGCTGCCACCACCAGCAGCTGTCCCATGGATGGGTGGCCCTGTTGCCCCCACCCGCTCCTGTCACACCCTGCCCTGGGGACGGCACCCAGAGGCCGCTTCCATGAGCACAGGAGATTTTCCAGCACCTTCGGGATTGTCCCAGGGATTGGGACAAGCTGGAGTGACCCACACGGGTCCCCGCGTCACACGAGCAGGTTCCCAACCTGTGGATCAGCGCCTCCCCCCGCAGCCCCCGCGATGATTTCCAGGGCACCGACGCCATCCCCGTGTCATTTTTCAAACAATTAAAGATAAAGAGGCCCGAGCGCGGCTCATATTTCAGTGTCAACGCCGCTGCCAAATATCATCACGTCAGCGCCGCTTGTAAAACAAAGGGGATCGATAAGATTCCCACCCCGGGAAAGCAGCTCCGGCTCGGGGTTATCCTGGTGCACCCAGAGCCCGCCAGCTCCTGTGAACCCTTCCCAGGGACCCGCTGGGCTTTATTCTCCCTTTCCCTGGGTTTTTAATTCAGCAGCTGGTTAATGGGCTTTGCCTCGTTCTTCTGCTTCCTCCGCGAATCCCAGAAAAAATTGGGTTGGAAGGGAATTTAAAATGTTCCACCCCCTGTTGTTTTCCACTGTCCCAGGTTGCTCCAAACCCCATCCAACCTCACCCTGAGTCTATTTTTCAGGGATATAACCTACCTTTATTATACCTGGCCGACCAGCATTCCGGTTTTTATTCCCACTTTACCTGCCAGTCTCCAAAGCCTTGTTTCCCTGAAAATTTCCCAGCTCCTCGATCACAGCCAATTTGCGAGGCCAAGACATTTAAAACACCCTGAGAGCAGCTGGGGATGAAAGGTGTGAGCTCCAGCAAGGTGAAAACTCATCCTTTGGGAGAGTTTTGGAGATAAGGCAGAGCCTGAATTCCCCCTCTGGAAGTCCCACCTGCCTTTACAGTGCGGCAGGAGTCACACGGAGCTGAATGACTTGGATTTTAAAAGGAAAATACTCTTTGTTAGCGGCTGAATAAAGCCCTGATTTGCCGAGGCCCTGGAGATCTTGGCTGTGGCACTCAGGGTTTCCATGACAGGGCTCTTATCAGGGAGATACCGATCAGCTCCTCAGCTCTGCTCAGCTGGCCCTTAATTAACGATGCTGACCCTCATCAGGGGACAAAGAGGAGTGACGGAGACACCCGTGAATTTCTCAGGCTCCTTCCCTCTCAAATTCAGCCCTCAAGGCTTCTCAGTGGCAACTCCCCTTGACCTAACCTAAATTAAATTTTTTTTCTCCTTTTTGTCTGCCACAGCGTTCATTCCCGGGTTTGCCCCGATCGAGGGGAGCTTTTTTGTTTGGACAGCTTTTGAAAGGCGTTTTTGGGGATTTTTTTTTTTATTTTCCCGGCAAACCTGAGAAATCCGTTATCTCTGCAGCCCTAATGGATTCAGGGAGCTGCTCAGATCTCTGGAAGCAGAAAACCGCGGTTTCCCAGCCTGATTCCAGCTGCTCCATCCAGCATTCCCTAAATGTCCCCAAGGGAGCCGTGTCCGTGTCCCCCACACCGAGGATGCAGCATCAGCTCCCACCCTGCTCCTGCCACACCCATATTCCATATTCCAGCTGGTACCAACCCCACCTGGATCCCAGGAAAATGCAGTTTTCCAGCTCGTGGTGCAGCAGCAGGATGGAAAGAATAGGGACTGGGGGAGGGAGTGATCCCTTTCCCACCCCTGCGGGATGTGGGAATAATATCCCATCTAAAGCCACTCTCTGCCAGTTTAAAGCCATTCCCCGTGTCCTGGACAAGGCTGCTCTTTGGAATGGAGGCCCCAGGGAAGAGCTGAGATGAGCTCAGCACCACGACCAGGCTGGGATGGAGTGGTGCTGGTTGGAAAACAGCAAAGCCACGGAAGCAAAGCCATGGGATGATGGCAGAAGGGTGGAAAAGATTGGATTTTTGTGCTTGTTTGTATTGAAATGCCACTTTCCACGATGGGCAGCATGGGCAGGAGCACAAATTGTCCCAGCTGAGCCTGGCACTGAGACAGTTCCCATGTGCTGGAGATTCCATTCCATCCCATCCCATCCCATCCCATCCCATCCCATCCCATCCCATCCCATCCCATCCCATCCCATCCCATCCCATCCCATCCCATCCCAAACATTTCCACCCAGGGTGTATTCCTCATTCTGACTCCATCTCCCAGTACAAACCAGTCACCATTATGGCCCAATATTAATATATATTAATATTCTATATCAATATTATATATTAACACTATATATTGATATTACATATTCATATTATGTATTAATATTATATATTAATATATAATATTAATATATAATATCGATATTCAAGCTGTGCTTAATCAGACTCCCTTCCCATTATCCTGTGCTAATTTTCTGTGGAGTCTGTTGGAATCTGGGATTTACAGCAGCTGCTGACCACTCCTCTCTCCAACTGCCCTAAGTTACACTCCCATTCTGCAGCCTGCAATAATAATAATAATAATAATAATAATAATAATAATAATAATAATAATAATAATAATAATAATAATAATAGCTGATAATTATTGTGCGGATTTTTCTTCCCCCAAAAAAGTCAGAAAATTCACACAAACACTAAAACGCAGCTCTGTATTTCACGGGAGGAGCTGAGCATCCCCTGAGGGTCCCCAGTGGCCTCTCCCTCTCAAGATCCTTGTGGAAAAAACATCCCAAAACTCAGCTTTCCCCAGGAAAATCTTCACGACCTCTCCAGATACCTTCACCACTGCAATAACCGTAGACAGGGGAGGTGGTAGCCAAGCTCTGGGCATTGGAGTGGAAAGAAAACATTTTATTTTAGGCTGAGGACCGATGAGATGAAAGGCATTGATCCCTGCTCGTAATTACATTGTTATCTCTGCCCTGGGAGATAAAGAGATTTCTCCCTGCTGGCTTTTGGAAAAGCTGGGCTCGAAAGCGGATAGAGGAGGGATTTATTTATTTGAGCTCCTCTGGTTTTTTAAGTGAAATGTTAAAGAGGAATAAGCTTGGTTTATTTACTTTATTTCTCCCCCCCGTCCAGATGATGGGAAGCCAGGGAAGGTTTCTCTCCTGCTCAGTGCGCTCCTGATGCCCCAGGATCAGGCAGGAGATGAGGAGAGCTCCTAAACACGGAATTTTTAATGAATTATCCCACAGGAGGTGATCAGAAAACAGCACTACAGGGCATCAGTTGGGTCCCTGTGTGCTGCTGTGACCTCCTGGAGCCACGGGAGCCTTGGAGAGGAGCCCCTTGGCCATCCTGGATTTCTCAGGAGTGGAACAAGAGCCCAAGGCTTTTCCAACACCTCCATCCCATGGCTTTTCTCCAGGGATGCTCCTGGCTCCTCTCCCAGATCAGCCAAGGACCTGCCTCAGGTCCTGGCAGCTGCTAAAGGTGCTGCTGCCATCCCCATTTCCCAGTCCCCTGGATGAAGAACAAACGGGGATTGATTTCCCAACCACTGCAAATTCCTGCTGCTGACTGGCCTGGCCAGAACCAGGATGAGAATCCATTGATTGCTCCAAAGGTCCAAATCCAACCAGAGAGGAATGGGTCAGATGTGCTGAGATGGAATTAAAATCTACGGAAGCAGGAGATTCAAAGGATGGTCCTGAACAAGCCCAATTTGCAATCCAAGGACTTTCCTTCCAGAGAAGAAAATGGGAGGAGAGATAGGAATTAGACGGAGTAAAGGATCCTCTCTTATTCCCATGGATTTGTGCAGAATCCCTCTTTCCTTCTTTGGAATGATTTTGCATTCAGGAATTCATCATCCATTCGGGAATGCCTCATCCACAAACACCACAGCACTTTCATTCCAGAGAATCATCATCTGGAACTGGGTGGTCTCTGCTGGGACCCCTTGGATTGGATTTCTTGGCTGGGAGGTCTTGGATGGGACTGGAATTCCTCCACCAGGATTTCTCTGCTGGCCACTTGCTGGGCAAGAAACGAAAAACAAAAACAAACAAACAACAACAACAACAACAACAAAAACAACAAACCCCCCCCCCCCAAAAAAAAAAATCCATGAGAAGAACTCAACGCTGGAAAACAAAACCCAAAGGAGTTAAAGCTCAATTTTAAAGCTGCTGGACTTCCCTGGGAGCGTTTTTCCCAGAGGAAAAAGCCTCAACTCTTCCCTGCCACTGAAGGTTTGGAAGAGAAGCAGCGCTAAGAGTGGGGCGCGATTGCCCCCCAAATTCCCCAAATCCTGAAAATACCGGGACATCCTTGCGGCACCGCCTTCCCGCTGCATCCCTGGAGCTCCAGTGACATCTGCTGCTGTCTCTGGGCATCGCCACCGGCCCGGCCACCGCCGCCTCCCGCTCCCCACCCGGGCACACGGAGGCGGCGATGTCCCCGATGTCCCCGATGTCCCCAGCCCGGGATCCCCAGAGCCACCGCCCGCTGCGTCCAGGGGCTCCCACCAGCCCTGCCCCGGGAATCGAGCCTAAAAACCCCCGAATAAAAGGAAATAAAAGGAAATAAAAGAAGGAAATCGCCGCTCGGTGGGAGCAGCGGCACAAAGGGAGCCGCCACCAACCGAGGGAGCGGCTGCTGCTCCTCAAACCGGGGGTGAGGGAGGGCACTGGGAGGGAAAAAAATATCTCCCACCATCACTCCTTCCTTCCCTCAGGGTATTCACCCCCAGGCACCAAGCGAGGGGGAGCCCGTGGGTGATTTAAATCTGCACGGTTTCACCCAGGATATTCCCAAGCCCAGGAATTCCTGTCACCCACAGGAGAGCCGGGATCTCTCCCCCGATCACCCCAAACTCAACATCTCGAGCCCAACTCAAACCCAGCAGCCCCAACCCACCAGGAATTCCCAGATCCAGGCCCTCTGCTCATCCCATGACGTTCCTGTTCCCACGGGGAAATGAAAGAAGCCAAAAACCTGTAATTTTTTTTTTGTTCTTTTCCAATAGTCTCACTTTATTAGATACCACATCAAGAGAGGATGTTGTGCTGCATGCAGCGGAAGACTGGAGGATTTCTAATTCCTGTGTAACGTTTTTCTTTTTCTCTTAACAGTTGTAAACTGATATTTGGCTGTAAAATCACTGCATGCGAGTCTGAATGCAAACAGCAGTAGAAGAGGCTTTTCATTTTCTTTTTTTTTTTTTTTTGCTTTTCTTTTTTTTGTTTGTTTGTTCCTTTGTTTTTCACCATTCCCAATCCATAGGTGCATGCTTTATTTACAACAAAAAGAAGTCATTCAGGGCAGGAATTACCATCAGAAAAACTGAGAAGAGGCTGGGGGCAGAGACCAGGGCCGTGGTTTTGCACAATACTGAGGAGATTGGCAAGTTGCACTTGATTTTTGGAGGTGCAAAGAGATGATCTGAGTATCCTTTTCCCAAAGAAAGCAGGCTGAACAGGGAATGGGAATAGAGGACGGGATAAAGGTACCTTAAGTGAGTTGTTCTGCACATACAAATGAGGCTGAGCTGCTGCAGGACTAGGAGAAATTAAGGAATTGCTTAAATAATGATTTTTAAAGTTTGTTGGGGTTTTTTTACCCTCAGCCACACATTTCCCCAGCACAGCTCTGTGCCCAAGTGCTGTTCTGGATATGAATAGGAGTGTTTGGGCCAGGTCCATCCCTCTGGAAAGGATGGTGGCAGCTCAGAGTCCTTAAGGTTGGAAAAGGGAGAGTTTTGATCCCGGGTCCCACCATCCCACAGCTCACCTGGGCCTGGAGCGCGGGGTGCAGAGGGAAAGAGTCCAAAAGAACAGGATTATTCCAGTCTGGGTGGCTCAGGGATGTCACATTGACTGGCACAGGGGTGAGAATTCCATGAAAAAGGGGGAAATTTCCAGGTGTCCTCTTCCATTCCACCCCACCATCCACCGAGCCACAAACCCAATCCCAGGATGGAGCCTGGGGGGATGGAAGAGGATTCCCAGCTCTGGGAATGGGTTGGGTTGCCTTTCCCCCCCTGGGGTTTGTGTCACCCAGGGCTGGGGACACTCAGGGCACATCAGCAAGTTCTGCTGGGGGTGGGAGGAAAGAAAATATCAGGAAAACAAAACTCATCCAAGTCCAAGAGCGAGAGGCTGCGGCAGAGGGTGCAGGGGACTGGCGGGCCAGGGGTGGGGGAGGTTTCACACAATGTGCTGAGTGTGCCAAAAAATTCCATATATTCCATGGTGATGAGTGTGCTCCTATCCACAGGGCTGTGCTTGGGGTTTTCCAGAGCCAGGGAATGGTTCCACAGCCCAGCAGGAGCAGAGTCCACGCTCTCCTGCTGCCCAGAGCAGGTCCAACAGCTCCAGGCCATCCTTAAACACAGGCTGAGGACAAAGGTTCTTGTGCAGAAAACTGGGAAAAACGAAAGAAAACCAAAGCAAAACAACCCAAGTTTGGAAGGTCTCGGACTGTCCCAGCTAATTCCAGGGGTTGGGGAGGTTTAAAGCAACAATCCTTGCACACATCAGGTGTTGGGGGGGAAGTAGCAGCTCCCTCAGCCCCCCTCCTGAGGAACAGCAAATCCTTGGAAGCAGGAGGGGTCTGAGGGGACCCAGGGACTGCCTTCAGAGCTCGGCCAGTCACTACTACACAGCTCAGAGGTGAAGAGGAGGTAGTCACAACCCTAAAACACAGCTGGGCTCCTCCAGCAGAGCCCCCGGGTTCCTCGGGAGGCTGGGAACGACAGGAACCAACCCAAACCTGCTTCCCTGCCAGCACAGAGCTCCCTAAAACCCCTCCCTCGTGGCTGTTACTGTGTTGGTGGTGGATGTTCTCAGCGAAAGGGATGTGCCACAGCATTGCTCAGGTGGGCCAAACCAGAGGGGAAGCTCAAGCGGGACTGGCGGGATGACGCCGGTGACACCGGATTTGGCCTGACCACGACGACACGGACACCAGGCGACGGTGACAACCCACACCAAAGCCAAGGGAGCTTTTTCGTTATTGCAACTGAGGTATTGAGATCACACAAGCAGGACAGGCTGAGGATCCCGAGCCCAGCACTCCAGCGGAGGCTGGAGGGACACGGAGCGTCAGAAACGCGACGGGAACGCTGCCACGGGGACCAGGAGAGAGAGAGAGGGGAACAGTCAGGAGGGAACTATTGCTTGCCAAAATTACACACCAGGGGAACTCGACAGCCTCCCTCCCCCCAGCTGAAAGATAAATAAAGGAGGAATAGAAAAGATCTGGGGGAGTTTTCAGTGGGGGAGGTGGAGGACCCTGGGATCGGAGGCTGTAGCAAGGCGTGGCTGCGCTGGAAGACACCGGGGACATCAGGGACCTGCAGGGGCGTGGCAGAGGGCGGGGAGGGCCGGGCAGAGGCTCCCTTTAATCGCTGGCGACGTGGTTCTCGTTCTGCAGGGTGTGCCAGCGCTCGATCTTCTTGTCCTTGTTCTTCAAACACTCGTACCAGTGTTTCAAGCGCTCGCCCTTGGCCGTGATTCCCAGCTGGCAACCGCCTGGGAAAAAAAAGGGGAGAAGAGCAGGGTTTGTATCCAGAGGTGATGCTGATGTTCCAGGAAATCCCGCCAGGGGGACACGCCTCACACCCTGCAAGGCTTTTCCCACCTCCTGGATCAAAAATCTGATGGAAACGCCTGGAGATGCTTTTCCTGCCCAGAAGACTTCCCAGGATGCTGGAGGCGGGGCAGTGTGGGGGGTGCTCCTGCCAGATTCCATCATCCCACCTGGGCAGGTGAGCCAGGCCCCTCTCCCACCCAGCAAACCCCGTACCAGTGAATTCAGAATGAACATTCCCATTTATCCCAGAACTGTGCCACACGAGCAGGTTTTCCAGGAAGGGGAATGTCACCAGCTCCATCTTTAGGTGTCTTTGCAATTCTTCTACTTTTATCAGAATTAACTTTGGAGCTGGATGAGCTCTAAATGCCAACAATTAAACCCAAAGCCCTGCTCCAGAGGTCAGAGACTTCCAGCTCGTCACTCACCAATGTAGTCATTGGATTTTCCAATGTCATAATCCCAGACAGAAATGTCCAGGGATTTCTTGGCCAGGTCGCTGTGTTTGATGTCATAGAAGAACTCCTGCAGAAATGGGAACACCCACGTCACACCCCAAAGGAAGACACACCCTAAAAGCTGCAGTTAAGGGGTTGGACCTGATCTCTGCTCAGCCTGCATTCAAAAATCCGAGGAGAGGATGGTTAAAATGTAATTAATGAAGGAAAAAACGCTCCTTCCCTGTGGCACCTCTTTTCCAGGAGCTGAGCTCACTCCTCGCACCTACGTGAGCCCTTTCCAGGTGTCCCATCAAAGCAGCACCGGTGGAGAATTTCCAATTTCCACCCCCAGGAATGCTCATCCCACCCCCATCCCCAGCTGGGGTGACTTTCAGGGAGCTTTCAGGGTGTGTGGTGGTGCCATGGCAAAGCCATTCCCAAAATATTCCTGGGCACAGGAGTGGGAAAGGAGCTTGAGCAAAGAGCCAAACCTTGGGGAATTTGTCTTCCACCTCCTCCACTCGACACAGTATTCAGTGAATAGATTTAATAATGTAAAAAATATCCATCCATACCTCGTTAAATTCAGGATTCAACGTTTTCTTCTTAATCTGTGTCTTGTGCTTGGCCTTTTTCCCCATGTCAGGTTTCAGCCAACTGGAGGCAACAGAAATCAGCTCAAAATTCAAGTGCTAGAACAGTGGGAGTTTCTAAGCTCAAAAAGTGAGTTTCTGGGCTGGAAGAGATTTATTTAGAGCCAGTCTCCCTTCCCACCTTCCAGAGGATGTGGGAAAAGTGTGGGGCTGAGGCTGTGCAGCCTGGCTGCAGATCCAGAACTCAGTTTAGGGCTGGGATTAATTAGATCTCTGTCAGAAGCTGATGTAAAAATGTAAAGCCACCATCTTCTGTTTGTGGAAATGGAGAATACAACAAATAAAGAGAAATGGGCAAGGGAAACTGCTCAGTTCCACTGAGCTTCGAAAAGGAGAGCAGAATATGTTCAACATGAGTTACTGAAGGAGTTTTAGGGAGAACAGAGGTTTTTTTCTGAAGGCAAAGGAAAAAAAAACAGGAGCAAAACCAGCAAAACACAAAACAGGAGCCAGGAATGGCTGCAGGGATCTCTCCGTGGTGCAGCTCATGAGATCAGAATAAAATCCTTGCTCCCCCACATTCCCAGGAGCCACGTGGGTTCATGGGGCAGCAATTGGGGCATGCAGGGACATGGAGCCACCTCTGTCCTGCAGCCAGGGTGGGTCAGAGGGGGAGAGAAGGACCCTGTGTCCTCCAGCTCCCACTGTCCCTGGATTCCCACCACGCCCTTGGTGGGAATCCCACTCCTATGGATCCCAGGGAAGTTGGGCTGCAGCCTCAAACCCATCCCCACACCCCTCACACGCCCTTTGTTTGCAGACATGAGGTGATCACTCAAAGGCTGGACTCCTGAAGTCTTTCCCAGCCTTTAACAATTCTGGGAATCTCCACGAGGTAACCACGGCATCTGGGAATTTGGGAAGCAATCAACCCAAAGGCTGGCTCAGCACCCTCGAACTCCACCCGCAGCGGGGACACCCCCAGCGCTGCCGGGCAGCTCCTGCTCCAGAGGGAAGCAGCAGGAAGGCTCTCCCGAGGACAGCAGGTGGCTCCGGGGCCGCGTGCTCCATCCCGGAGCCATTCCCAGCTCACTCACAGCTTGACGAAGGGATCCGAGTATCCATTGGCGTCCATGGCCGCCAGGTGGACGCAGCGCACGATGCCCACGATGAGCCCGCCCTGCTGGGTGCTGTACATCAGCGACACCAGGATCTTCCCGCGCTCCTCCACGTCCCCACCGCGATCCACCTGAGGGAGAGGAGCGGGAAAACTCAATGGCGGAGCAGGAGGGGTGGGGTGGATGCCAGGGAATGTCGGATCTCCGTGATGGGTGGGGGGATGATGGGGTTGTGCACAAAGGGTGGGGCTTGTCCCGCTCCAAGGACTCACCTCCTCCTCGTACAGAGCCATCCCACGGGATGCGCCGGTTGCTCCGGTGCGCTTCGTCTGGGATGGGAAAGGGATAAGGAGACTGCCGTGAATGACCGGGAGAGCACCATCCCACAGCTAAAAACCCCCCCAGGAATGCGTGCAGCCCAGCTCCTGGAGTGGAAGGGCCTCAGGAATGTCCATCTGCTCCATCAACCCAGCAAGGGACAGAGCAACCTGTCCCCTCCTCCACGGTGACATCCATCCACAGAGGCTGGCAATGCCAACAGGAGCAGTCCCTGGAGTCACTTCCCATGGATTCCCACCACGCTCTTATCTCCTGGCCTTGGGATGTCCCACCAGCCCAGACACAGTTGGGAATCCAACTCCAAAAGCTGCTGGAGAACTCAGGCACCTCCAACCCACCCCTGCATCCCTCAGGTGTCCTTTGTTCACAATCCCAGCGGGAACAGAAGGAATTTTCAGGGGCACTCACTGGTATTACTCTCTCCAGGCAGATGTTGAAGTTCTTCTTCTGGTTGGCTTTGAGTTTTTTCAAGGCAACTCTGGTTTCTCCAATAAACTCATTGTGGCCGAATTTATCCTCGTCACACACGGAGATCCTGGAGGGAAAAGAGGGAAAGGTGAACATCAACCAGGCTGGAGCAGTGCCCGACTCCAGAGCCAAACTCACCCCTTCAGGGGCACTGCTGGGGGGAGGAAAAAAGCAAAAAAAGCTCCCCCCAAACCCACCCTTGATCTGGATTTCCTCTGACCAAAAGCAATCAACCCTCAAATTTCTAACTTGCAAAAAAAAACCCAAAAAAATCAATATTTTTAATATTTCCTTCGTGACAGGGCAAGAAGTCAAGAAGTGGAAGTTTTCTGAGGGGGGCAAAGAGCCGTAAATTTTGAGAGAGATTTTTATGGACTTTTTTTTTTTTTCCTGGGCTTTTGTCAAATCAGCAGAGATACACATCTCTATGACGACAAAAATTACAGCATAATCAACAATTTACTATCAAATGACAAGGACAAAATGCCAGCTTTACTCTCATAAAAGAACCACCCAAATGAGCAAATTCACGTTGATTTTTAACACAAAACTCGTCCTGCATTCCTGGGGGTGGTGCTCTGAGCGAGGACACCCCCAGCCCCATCCCACGGGATCCCTGGGCTCCTGCTGGGCTCACCTGAGGGTTTTCCTCTGCATGTCCTCGTCGGTGATGCCGTGGTACACCAGGGTCTCGTTCCACACGGGGTTCCGGGTGTTGCGCAGCGTCTTCGTTCTCAGTTTATTCGACTGTGGGGTCAAAAAAACACAGAGGAATTACAGGAGCTCCTCCCTGCCCAAATCCCAGCTCCATCCAGCAGGGATGGCCCATAACATCTGGCACATCTGGTGAGCCAGCGACTCCAGGGGAGTGTCAAGGTGGAATTTTGCACAAGCACCGCAGGCTTGGTGACACGAGAGGCTGGATTTTATCACACCCTGGGGTTTATTCCTTCCAGGAAAGGGAAAAAGATGCCCAGGGCAAGCTGTGAGGGCTCAGGGCACAACTCTCACAGTCTAAAGGAGGTGACAGCAGGGAACTGAGGAGCTGTCACTTGCTTCTGTGTCTTCCACAACCACGCATTCAAAATTGGAAAAAAAAAATTAAAATAAAAATCAGCAAATGAGAGCAACAGAAATCAAAGCAATTCCCAACATCACGCCTGGATTTCCTCCAAAGACCAGGAATCCCCTGTGCATAAAGCAAAGCTGTAGAATCAACCCAATAATTTTATTATCAGTTTTCCCCTGGTTTTACTCCAGGTTCCTCTGAGCAAAACTCTGCTGCACCCTCTAAGCAAAGAGCCAGCTCTGCTGGTGATCATTCCCTACTCAAGATTTGCCCATCAAGATCAGCTCAGCTGGGCTGGAGAGGGAGATTTCCAGCAATTTCCATGAGGGAGCCGGAGTTTCCCCCATGGTTCTCTCCCCACAGCTCCAAGAAGAACATGCTGCAGCTTCCAAGCAAATGGATAATCCCAACCCTGGCCATAATTAGATTTTTGGGCAGATGTTTTGCAATGCATTAACAGCATCCTGCCTCCTCTGGAGCTTCCCTCCATCCCTGAGCAAATTCCTGCCTGCAGGATGAGCTGTTCCTCGGGTCTGGGAGAGCATCTGGGTTGGGAGAAGCCCCCGGGGAAAACAGCAGCGAGCAGAGAAAACAGCAGGGGGAATCTGATCTGAGGGAGGGACCTGAGGGGTGTTTGAGAAACCTCTGCTCCATCCCCAGCACCAAACCTGGCAAAGCCTCACCTTGCTGGCCCCAGGCAGGAGGTGAAGCTTCACATAAGGATCAGCCAGGCCATTGGAATCCATCGGTTTTAAGCCCTAAAAAAAGGATAAAGGAAACACAGGGTGTGAATCCTCCTTCAGCAGAGCCAAGGAAGAGAAAAAGCTGCCCACGAAAAAGTCACAGAGAAAATGCATCCAGTGACGCAGGATCCTCTGCCCCGAGCAGCTGTGGGTGCCAGGATGTGCTCAAACGTCCAACCCATCCCTGGAAAAATCATAATTGTAGAATCACAGGATAGTTTGAGTTGCAAGAGACCTTAAATATCACCAAGTTCCACCCCCTGCCATGAGCAGGGACAGCTTCCACTAGCCCAGGTTGCTCCAAACCCTGTCCAACCCGGCCTTGGACACTTCCAGGGATGAGGCAGCCACAGCTTCTCTGGGAGGATTGTTCCACTCCCACAGATCTCTTGGAGCCACAGAAGGAAAAGACCCCCAACCCTCCCCAGCCAGCAGCAGCTGTGCCTGGGGTCTCCCAAGGGAGCAGCCTCTGCCAGCAGCCACATGGCTTCCATCCCAATGTACCAGAGAAACTGGGAGACAGATAGGTTTAAATCAGGAGAAAATGGGGGGAAAGGAGGAAAAAGGGGGGAAAAAGGGGGAGCTCTTGCCTTGGCCTTGATGAGGGTGCAGTGAAGGGAGCTGTTGTCCTGGTCGTAGAGCAGGCTGAACTCCAGAGCTCCCAGCGTGGCTGACAGTGAGGGAGAGGGAAACAACCTCGTTAAAACCCCAGCCAATAACTGCATTTCATCATCCCCGATTAGTAATAATTAGAAAGATTTGCGGGTCAAATGTAAAAGCTGTTTAATGCAGTGAGACTGTGCTGGCAGCGGCCAAACCACCACAAATCCAGGCAGATCTGGGATCTCTGCACGGCTCCGCAGAGCAGGGACTGCCCAGGGAGGCTTTGGAGCAGACTTTAGCATTCATCAGGCAAAGGAGGAATAACCTCATCAACCCTTCCCATGGCAATTCCACCCTGGAGCACCCTGAGGAGATGTTCCAGCTCAGGAACAGCACATCCTCCCAAGGCTGGGGCTCAGCATCTGGCTGCTGGTTTGGCTTGTTGGAAACCAGCTCAAGCTCGTGTTCCTTCATCCCAGGGATGAAGAGCAGGAACAGAGGGCATCATCTGCTCCTATCCAAGCACCCGTTCCCGGCCCTGAGCAGCTCTTCCCACCCAGGATGTTCTACCACAGATCCTCCCCCTCAAATCCCCGCCCCGCAGGGAAGCAGCAGCATTCCCCAAGGATTTTCTGTGCTGGAGACCCACCGCCTTCCAACTCGCGCCACGCCCGCCCAGCAACCTCCTCCAAATCCCACATTTCCCAAAGAAACTCCCTCCCTCCCTGGCTACGTACTGCCTTCATCCGAGTCGTAGCTGTTGGCGTCCTCCTCCTCTTCCTCGCGGGGCTGCTGGCGCTGCGGGGCCGCGGCTGCGGGCGGGGGCTGTGTGGCAGCAGGGGGCTGCCAGGCTGGCCTGTCCTCCCTGCCGGGGGGCGCAGCAAAGCCCCCTCCCCTCTCCTCCCTGGCGGCGGCGCGGGCGGGCTCGGGGGGGCTCGCTGCGGGACGGACCCCGTTAGCCCCCGGCCCGCTCTGCCCCCCAGCCCCCCGCAGCCAGCCCGGGGTTACCTTGTCTCTCCGGGAAGCGGGCGGGACCCCCGGGGCTCGGCCTTGCTGCTGCCGCCGGCGCTGGGGACAGAGGTGGCATCACCGGGGAGATTCCCTGGTGCCCTGTCCCACCGCGCCAAGCCGGAGCGTCCCTGTCCCTGGGGTGTCCCCAGGGGCTGAGCGCTTCGGCCGCGTTCCCATCGCGTCCTACCTGCGGGCGCTGCTGCCGGGGCGGATCCAGCGGCGGATGCGGCAGCGGGAGCGGCCGTGGCCGGCGGGGGTGGCCGCTGGCCTTGCACGGAGTTGGTTCTCTTCACACCTGCAAGGACAGCGGACAATCAGCGGAGACCACCCGCAGATGGCTTTGTGTCCCCCCGTCTGTCCTTGCAGGGATGGAGGAGCTCTCACCGGGGCTCCTGCTGACCCGGCTGTCGGCAGTGTAGTCCCGGCTGTCGCTGTCCCCAGCGGTGTCCTCGCTGCCGCACGGACCCGGCCGGCCCTCGGCCGCTTTGCGGCTCCCCCGGGCGGCCGCTGTGGTGTCGGGGCCTGCAGGGAGAGGGATAAAGGAGCGGTGAGGCTGGAAAAGCAGCTGCCATCCCTGCGTGCCGCCCGGCCTGGGTGCCAGCAGCGGGGGGACAATGGGTGCGGCCACTGCAGCAGCACCCCCCGAGCTCCGGGCACTGCAGCAGGAGGGCTCTGCACCACCAAACCTGCACACAGTGCTCAGGAAATCCCCAAGGACACCAGAGTCCCGCGGGAAAACAAGGCCTGAGGTACACCCTGATGGCATCACAGCTCCACATTCCTGGGATTTGGGGGGGGGTTGTCATATTTTCCCTCTGCTGATCATCTCCCATTTATTAAGGAGCCAGCCGTGGCAGCTGCCTCTGCCTGTCCCTTCCATCACCCAGCAGCCGCTGTCCCAGCGGATAAATGCCGGCCCAGCGCTCCAGGGTGATGGATGGCAGCCCCACGGACGTGACAGGGAAAGGGCTCGGCGCTCACCTGGCTGCTGTGGAGACGCCAGGGATAAATCTCTGCCGTGACACAAATGGGCTGTTTCTCCTTGGCTGGGCTCTCAGGGTCACCGGGCCCGAGGACAAAGCGGAACGCAACAGATTGTGGGGGGGAAAGGAGGAGGGAGAGAGGGAAAAACACCGGGAATGCTGAAGAGCTGGGAGGCGGGGAAATGAGCATCCAGGAGCGGGAGCCCCGTGGTGCAGAGAGAGAGGTGCAATGAATAATTTTCCGAGGGAGCTGTAGGAAAATCATGGGCACGGCAGGAGCATGCTGAGCGCCGGGAGGGGACGTGCGGAGCTGGCAAAGCTTTCCCGACTCCGGGAGCCGGCGGATTTAATAAAAGCTGCCTGTGGGGCTGGGAGGTTTAACGGCCTCAGCTAAAGGCGTGATTAAATCACCTTAATTAAGAGCTTTCCACAACTGCTGATGCACGGGAAAAGGGAGATTAGCAGCTGTGGGCATCAGAACCTCGACTGAAGGAAGGGTGGGATGGAGGGGACCATTCCAGGCGAGAACTGTCCCCTCAGCCCCTCTTTGCCTCTTCCATGGAGGAAGAGGAGGGTTTGCAGCCACTGCGCTGCTCCCAACTTAATGATCACCCAAATGCGGAGCAGACGGTGTTGGAGGGGGATCGGGGATCCTCACTCCCTTGGAATCCCATGTGGAAATGTGAAAATGGGAGCTGTTACTCAAAATGAACTCCCAGGGAGATCTCCTCACTCTCCACATCACCCTGACAGGAGCCACGTGGGGGTTGGGCTCTTCTCCCGGGTAAGGAGCAACAGGACAAGAGGAAACGGCCTCGAGTTATGCCTGGAGAGGTTTAGGTTGCCCTGGAGTCCCCATCCCTGCAGAGGGATTTAGCAGCATTGTGGATGTGGCCCTTGGGGACACGGGTCAGTGGTGGCCTTGGCAGTGCTGGAGGAATAGCTGAACTCGATGGGCTTTGAGGGCTCTTCCAAACTGAATGAATCCAGGATTGGAAGTGCTGGAGGGTGCAAGGAACGACCAGGACAAGCCACTGCTGCACCCTCGCCCTGCTCTGCCTCCCGTGCACAGCACAAGGCTCGGCTGCTCCATCCCCCACAGACAGGCACAAGCCCCCACAAGCCTCCTAAACTTTCCCCGGGAGGTTTTCCAAGGACTGCTGTTAAATAACCAGAAGAAAAAAAAAAACCTCCACCAGCCCCTCCCAGCAGGACCCACCACCCACGGAGGCGGCTCTGGAATGGCAGCGGCTCAGCCCCGGCGTGTGCGGGAGGTGGGGAAGCCCTGGAATAACCCGGCCCCCCCCGCAGGGTGGGCGGCAGCAGCAAGGAGGGGTCCTGCTGCAGCATCCCGGGGGAAACGGGGCGGGAAAATGCCTTGGGAATAGAAGGAGGCGGGGACGGGGCTCGGCACAGGCAGGGGACAGAGGCGGGCGCTTACCCTCGGTGTCCTCGGCATCCGCCTGGCCTTGGGGGGCACAAACAGAGCGAGAGGGGGTGAAACTGCGGCCCTCGCACCCCCCAAACCCCATCCCGGGACACGCTGCCGCTGTTTCCCCGCATTCCCCTGTTTTATCCCTAATTTTTCAAGGCTTCTCCATCACCGCGTCCCAACCCAAGCACTGCCCAAACTCTCAACTCCCAAACCCTGACCCCCACCCGGGGCTGCTTTGCTCGAGGATGTCCTGCAGCCCCATCCATCCCCACTCGGAAATCCTGGATAAAACATCTCCAGGCTCCGCTGCTACCCCCTTGAGGACACAGGCAGCAGCCACACGACTGCTCTGGATGTTTTTTCCCCCGAATTTTCCCTTGCCGAGGATGGGAAGGAGCCGCAGAGCCTCGCTGGCAGTGCTGGGGAGGGGCAGGACTCGCTGTCACCTACCTCGGGTGGGTGCCCGGGTTGGGATTTTGGGGTCCGGGGCGGGCGGCTCGGCCGGGCGGGGCTCGCTCGGGGTTTGGGGTGCCTTCTTGCTGACGGGCATCGGCTGCGGCAGCATCTGCTTGGGCAAACCCTTGAAGAACCAGGCGCCGGAGCGTTTCCACACCTGCGGGAGCAGGGATGGGCCTCTCAGGGATTTATCCCCCACATCACGATCCTTCTCCAGCAAGTGGAGGATGTGCGACCCCACATCCCCACCCTGAAGCCCATCCCGCTAATTAATTAATCAATTAACTGACCCCTGGCTCATCCTGCTCACAACAGCCCCTCGGACCCCCAAACCTTTGTTTTCACGAAATAAAAAAGTCATTTTGTGTAAGAAACAAAACCATCCTGTAAAGAACCAGGCTCAAACAGCGGCCGGGTGGTGCTGGAGGCCCCTTGGGGGGTTGAGTCGGTCCCGTCTCGGAGGTGTGGGGTGGGGACAGTGGGGACAGCAGGGGACAAGGGGCCACACGCACCTCCCGCTGCTCGCTGCAGATCTTGCACAGCCAGATGGCCTGGGGCCGGTTGTTGGTGGTCTGCACCCCGCACTTGGTGCACACGTTCTGCGGGCAAAACAAAGAGCAGGGTGACACCGGAGCCACCAGAATGTCCCCGACACCGGCAGGGTCAGGAGAGCTTTGCCTGCAGCACCAGCAGCGACTCCAGGGATGCCGGGCTGTGGAGAGGGGCACCCAAAATCCTCGGTGCCCCCGGGGTGGGGGTGGTCTGTGGGGGTCAGGGCGGGGTCTCACCTTCTTGCAGTCCTCGCAGACGACACAGGCGGAGCCCCTTGTCCCCAGCTGCTCCCCGCAGAGGATGCAGCGGTTCACACCGTCCCCCAGCACGCTGCGGCGCATGTCCTCCAGCCGGGTCATCAGGCGCCTGGCGAGAGGGCACAGGAATGTCAGGAAAAGGTGCTGGGAATGCCAGGGAAAGGGCAGGATACAAGGGAAGGGTGCTGCTCCCCGGGGGCAGCCGCTGCCTTTGGTCCGGCTGTTCCTCTCCATGGAGCCTCTCCCTCTCCAGCTAGGGGACAAAACCACATCCCAGAGGGAAAAAAGACTCCAACAGATTTGTAAGGCACAATATCCACTTCCAGGGTGCTGACAGAGAGCTGACAGCCAGCTCCATGGAGGTGGAAAATCCATCATCCAAGGCAGCACCTCTGCATGGAGTAATTCATCCCTAGATGGAAACCTTTCCACCCCAGCAGCTGCCCACGAAGAGCTGAAGGAGGAGATCCTGGAAGGGCTCTAATGAGGACTGAATGAAACAATTAATTATTTTTCTTATTGTTGGAGGAAAAACGTTGTGTGTATACTGGATGGAAATTCTTGCAGTGAAATGAGAGCCCAGTGGTGAAAACACATCTGTTTCCTGCAAAGTTAAAAAAAACCAAAAAACCAGCTGAGGAAGTTTTGGAAAGCCAGAGCTGGCTGAAGGAGTTTGGAAAGCAGGAAGGAGCTGCCGGGAGCTGGCGTTGGCATCATGCTCAGCTAACCCAGAATCCTGGCCCTAAAAATAGCACAGCAAGGGAAAAAAAAGCTGCATTATTTATGCCATTCAGTGAGGAAGGAACGAAGGAAGAGAGGAGGGGACCTGAGCCCACCAGAGAGAGCAGCCCCCTGTGGCAGCCTGACCCAAATCTGATGGAGCTGTGGCGGAAAAAAACCCCCACCCAGTGTGGAAAAGGCGTTTTCCCACGTGTGGTGACAGCTTCAGACTCGTGGTGACTCAGCTGCCAGTGCCTCTGGAATGCTCATAAACCATCCACAAGTTCCCTGCACACAAAATGCCTCTGGGGTTGGTGTTGGATGGCCAGAATTCCATGAGGTCCGTGGGGAAAAGTCAAATAAAGGAACAGCAGCAGGAGGAGGGGAAGTTGTACCAACATGGAATGGTTTTGGTTTGGAGGAGCCTTGAAATCATCCAGTTCCACCCCTGCCGTGGGCAGGGACACCTCTCAGCAGACCAGGCTGTTCCAGCCCGGCTTTGGACATTTCCAGGGATGGGCAACCTGTGCCAGGGCCTCAGCACCCTGCCAGGGGAGGAATTTCTTCCCCAAATAAAGCATTTTAGGATGTGCCCATCACAGCCCTAAAACACCTGGCTGCCACCAACTGGAGCATCTCAAAGCCACCAAGCCCAGCCAAGCTCAGGGATGTGGATCCATAATTCCACAAATCATCCAAGCAAAGCCACGTTAACACATCAAAAGCCACCCAGGAACCTCCCACTCCTCTACATGCAGGGGCTGATCCTGCTGGGCTCCGGCTGCCGCTGCCTCCTGACACCTCCTGATGGACCTGCAGCCTGTTCCCAGCTGGAATCTGGGCTGGGTGGGCAGCAGCAGAGCCAGACAGAGCCAGCAGCGGGGACAAGGCTCTGTTTTCACAGCTCTGGTGCCACCAGACAGCAGATGGGAGAGTTCACGGGTTCCTGACAGCGCCAGGAGCACGGGGGCTCAAAATCCAGCAATCCTGGTTCTCATCCTTGTGCTGAAAAACAACATCCTCAGAAGAACAGCCAGGGGGTTTTGTGCTCTCCCAGTGCAGGGAGAAGCTCCCTGCCAGCCCCAGTCCCTGCTCCAGTGTGGGATGGGCCTTGGAACAGCCTGGGCTGGTGGAAGGTGCCCATGGAATGAGAGGAGATTTGAGGCCCTTCCGACCCAAACCATTCTGGGATTTACTTGAGAGGTGCCGTGGGTCCATCCCTGCCCCTCACATCCATAGGCGGCTCCTTCCCAGAGAATAGCCCAGCTCTGGAGCCACCATCTGCCTTCCCGAGCTCCGGATCCTGTGGCAAACGCACGGATCCCAGAGACTTCAGCAGAGCTGCATCACCCCATAAACACCCAGCCAGCAATTCCAATTAAAACCTGGCTTCTGGCTGTTCCCCGAGGGTTATTTAAAAGGAATTAACCTCAGCCTGCATCCCATGGAATTCACGATCCCCATAACACCCAGCTTTTGTCATCCCCACCTCACCACAGGGAAACATTTTTGGGGGAAAAAATCTCTCTTTTATAAGGAGCCAAGCACATGGACAAAGCCCACATCCCCCTGCAATTCCTGCAGGAGCTCCAAGCAAAGCAGCTTCCAGTTGGAAATCTGCAAGCCCAAACAAACTTATTATAGAAACTGGAACAAATGGCACAATCAAGGGGAGGAGGAAAAAAAAAAAAAAGAGAGGAAAAAGCCTTTGCATTTCAAGAGATTTATTATTGAGCTGCAAAAATCTCTCCCAGGCTCTCATTTACCAGGAGCTGCTCCTTAAGAGTGATTTTTGAACCACTGGAAGAGCTCAGCAGCCAGGACACACCTGTGGCACCACTTGCAAGCCAAGTACATTTTCCTAATTAAAACATCCATTCAAGAGGGAGAAATTGGGCTTTCTTTTCTTTCTTTCTCTTTTTCTTTTTTTTTTTTTTTTTCCTTTTTTTCCCCATGACTCAAACTCTGCTGGGAGAGAACTGTAGAAAAAGTTGAATTTAAAGTCCTGGTGTGAACCTGGCTGGAAGAGCCCTGGGAAATGGGGGTGGTTGTGCTCAGACCCCTGGGCTGGGAAGCTCCTGATAAAGGCAATAACTGGGAGAAAAAAAGCCCAGGTTTGTTTCCAGCTCCTTCCAGCATCTCCAGAGACCCAAATCCATCCCATCCTCCCATTAATAACCAAGGGAAGCCCTGTCCCCACCAGGAATGAGATTTCTGCCTTCCAAACCCTTTTCTCTCTGCTGGATATCATTCCCTCCTCACTTTTATTGCACATAACCAGCCTTCCACCTCATCTTCCTCCCCATTATCCACCCTTCACCTGCTCATCCCTCTGTTCTCTGCCAGATGGACTTTAAGGAGCAGGAAATATCCTTTCAATTGTTAAAACAGGGGGAAAAATCCGAGAGTGGAGCAATTGGAGCCCAGCCCTCAGGGACAGCCCTGGGGATGGGGAGAGCATCCCTGACCTGCCAGGGAAACAGGGATGACAGGGATTAGGCACTGATGGGAGAGAGAGAGGAGCAGCTTTATCTGAAATGTTCCACCTGAGATAGCAGCAATGGAACAGGACCCTGGTGATGGGAATCAGCCCAATGCCAGGAATTTGGTTTGGAAGAGGGAAGGAGAGCGGCCCCAGGGCAGTGAGGGACATCCCTGTGTGTTCCTGCCCCGTGCCAGAGCCCTGGAGCAGGCAGGGAAAGGCTCAGGGGCGCATCCAAACATTTCCCATGATCCAGGGTAGGAAAAGGATCCCACAGGGATGAGGGATCACCTGGGGCTGGGTTCAACCCTGGAGGGGACAGAACTCGTGGTGGCTTTGGCAGAGCTGGGTTTAGGGTTGGACTGCACGACTTCAGGAGTCTATTCCAACCTAAATAAACTCATGGAATGCTCAGCATTGCAGCAGGAGGAGAGGGTTGGAAAGAGGGACAGAGTGACCGGAACAAAGCGCTGATGATCCCGGGAAAAGAGACTTAACAACGGTGCTTAAATATTCATCAGCACTGCAGAAAGGAATGGCCAAGACGTCCTTAATGGGCTTTAAATTGTGGCAGGGAGGACTTTTAATGCAGCAAAAAGGGTGGGAGAAGGACCTGATCCACGAGGAAGGACCGGATCCAGGCCACCGTGATCCACGTGCTCCTCAGTGCTGTGCAGGAAGCTCCAGGAATGTGCTCAGCCACCACATCCATGGGGAAAAAAATTCCAGTGGAACACAAAGGAGGTCACCAAGAGCCTCCTGAATGAAGCTCAGCCTCATCTCTTTGGGAAAAATGTGCCTTAGAGGGCTGAATATGAAAATTTAAGGCTCATTTTCCTGGTGGGAAAGGGGACGAGAAAAGCAGCCGAGCTCCAGATTAAGGGAAACAAAATTGGGATGAGAAATGAGAAGCAATTTTCCTCCCCTCCAAGTGGGCAGGGAGCTAAAGGCAAAGCACCACCGGGGCTTTTCCAGGCTGAGCCCTCACCCACGGAGGGAAGGCTCCCACGGCGTTTTTCCAAGTATCTCATTCTGTGCTTGCTGAATGTGCTACAGCAGGGTGGTAATTTTTGCAGTCTTGGAAATAAGAGAGAATGAATTTTTTTTTTGGAGGGGAAAGCTCAACCAAACCCCCACAAAAATCTCAAGCTTGGTCCCCTGGTCGTGAAATGACTGACTGAAATAATTTCCTCCAGAAATTGGCCTCCCAGGAGACATTCCCAGCTGTCCCCAGTAACCTCCCCGCCCTGCCTGGAGCCCCAATTTTATTGCTGTGCTGCCTGCACGCAGGGATGAGGATGCCAGGCTGTGGTCCCCAGACAGCTTCCCTACTACTGAGGTTAACGATTTAATCCATGGGGACTTCCATCTGCTCCGGCGTTATCCCTGTGTCATCCCAGCCGTGAGCAGCCGAATTAAAATCCAACCCCAGAGCAAAGGTGGGACCCACGGGGACACAGCCAAGCCACTGCACTCTGAGAGGGGACCACAGGGCCACAGCCAGAGCCAGGAGCCAGCTGTCACCTCCCCTCTGGGAGAGGTTTCAGATCCTTCCCTCAATGCCAGGAGCGTGCTGGAACTCATTAGGCAGCGGAGCAGCCTGGCTGGGTTATTGATGGCCCCCAATTAGAGATGCAGAACGGAGTCAATTAGCGCCTGCAGGTGCTCCTGTGGCAGCTGGAAAACAGGATCCTCATGGATTGCAGCTGGAAGAGCACCACTGTCACCAGAGTGCCACCAGAGTGCCACCAGAGTGTCACCAGAGTGTCACTAGAGCCAGCACAGAGGCCCCGAGCACAGAGCAACACAGGACAAGAATGGATCCATCCCTGCCCACATGGATAATCCCTTCTCCCTAAAAGTTCCAGCCCTCCTCCCAAAGGATGATCCTGATCATCCAGCAGCTCCAGCGCTCCTGCTGTGTCATGTTCATGTTCCAGCTCCTCTCGTCCTTCTCTGCGCCACGAGACAAAAAAATCCCCCCACACACGAAGCGTCCCTGTCCTGCAGCCCTCATCAGCATCCAGCTCACGTATCCCACAGGATCCTTCCACCCTCACAGCTAAAAATACTCCTTCACAGGATTAATTTGAGCTGGCTTTGACACCAAGTCCAATTCCACAAACAACTGCTCAACAAGAGGCATCGATTTGTTCCCAGGACAAGGATGGGATGGAGGATACAGGAGATGGAGGGCAAAAAATTGGGAAGGGTTTGAGGCATGAGGAGGTTTATCCACAGCCCCAGTCATGGGATTCAGGATTCCTCAAGGATCGGGTGTAAAGCTCAAATGAATCCCTCAAACACCTCCACTTATTAAGGCAACTCCGAGTATTGACCACACATTCCCCCTTTGGAATCTCACTCCACGTGAGCTGTTCCTTATATTAACTAAAAACAGTGTTTTCATGGAATAATGGAATGGTTTGGATTGGAAAGGACCTTACAGCTCATCCCATTCCACTCCCTACACCTTCCACTACCCCAGGTTAGCCTTGGACACTTCCAGGGACGGAACAGCCGCAGCTTCTCCAGGCGAGTTTTAATGGATTTATTTTTCCCTTCACAGGAATAGAAAAATCCCAGGAAAAAAAAAAATAAAAAATCATGCTTTCCAGGAGCAGCTCCCTAAAGCAGCCTGGCCAACCGAGGGCCAGCCACCAGCGCTGCCTCCCTGCCAGAGGGCAGCCTGGCAAACCCGGATTATTTTGTAATAGAAGGAGCTCTCCTGGATAACGTCCGAGCCTCTCCCGAACGGATGATTCCGTACGAGGCTGATCCAGCCGCTGTCCCACATTCCCGGGGCTGAACATCCTACAGCTCTTGTTGTGCAAGCCAACAAACACAAAGGGGTTGGCACGGCTCCCGCTACGCCTCCACGCAGGAGGGGAATCAGCTGCGGCTGCACATCCGCCAGAATTCCCGGCTTCCCAGCCCCTCCGCCCGGCTTTTCATGAATGAGGATGAGCAAACCTCCTCCTCCTCCGGCTCGGCAAAGAAGGAGAAAAGGGAAGAGCTGGAAAACAGCTGCGCGAAATAAATCTCTCCCCGAGATGATTTACGCCTCGTCCGAGATGCGTGGCGTTGGGAAGGAATTCTTACCGGGCTGGAAAAGGGAAAAGCCAGGGAAAGCTGTTTGTCAGGGCTTTGTTGGGCATTAATCACCGGCACTCAGAGCCGCTCTCACCTGGCTGCTGCCAAAAAGCCGAGAGAGGGAAGAGCTGCGTGTTGGAAAGGGATGCCAAACCCCGGAGGCACCTCCGGCCTGAGGGAGCAGCACATCCATGGGGCAGGAGCCGAGCTCAGGCAGGGAGAACAGCCCCTGGAGAGGGAAAACCTCCCCAGATATTCACAATCCCTCCTAAGCAAGAATTTCTGAAAATCAGGAAATAAATCCAGCTGGAGCATCCCGTGGCTGTATTGCAGCCCGATATTTAAGGGACAGCAAATTGTCGCTGAGGTGTGAGAGGGAATTTGGCACTTCCCGAAGCAGAGGGGAGTGTGGCTCCTGCCCGGGCCTGAGTGTTTTCCCTGCTAGGAAGAAACAAAAAGGAGCCGTGGATGCTTAAACTCTGTCAGGAGAACAGGCGTGATCCCAACGGGATTATGGAGATCCCTCTGGAAAACCATTGCCAGCCCAGCAGGGGGATGGATACCTCGGCATGAGCTCCTTTCACCTGGCAGGAAAGAAAATACGAGCACTCCCCACCGTCTGCACAGGCACTGGGAATGCCCCTGGTGAAAAATGAGATACCAGCGGCTGTGGGGACCCTGAGACCCCCCAGGATCCCCGAGCCTCACACTCAGCTCCTTCCAGAGCGGGATGAACCACCGGCATGGATCCATCACATTCCCTCCGACCACATCCCCAGAAACAGAACCAAACTCCTCCGTGCTCTGCCTCGGCACTGGACAAGCTGCGAGCTGCTATCAGCGATCCCTTTCCTACCTAAAAAACACCGGGATGAGAGCAGAACGCCCGGCTCCAGCCCCGCGGGCACCCGGAGCCGCTCCCTCCGCTGCGCGCAGGTTCCTCCTGGCCGGGGCCCAAAGATCCCCCGCAGGATCCTTTCAGGAGAAGCACCGCAGTGCAGAGGCTGCTGCCCAGGAAAGCAGCCAAGCAGAGCCTCCTCCCGGCGGGCTCGGGGTCCCTCTGTCCCCGTGTCTGTCCCTCGGTGTCGCCTTACCCGATGCGCTCCTGCTCCATCTCCTCCATCTTCTCGGCGCGGGCGATCACCCGGTTGATGATTTCCTTCTCCTCGTCCGTCAGCTCCTCGCCTTTGCGCTGCCGCTCGGGCTGGGCTGCCCAGCCCGCCGGGAGCCTGCGGGGACAGCGGGGACAGGGATCCAGCCACGGATCGATTCCCAGCTCTGGCTGTGCCCAGGCACCGATTCCCAAACCCCAAACCTTCAGATCTCCATCCTTCAGATCCCATCCAGCCCGCAGCGAGCCCACACACACACAGCCGGGAGCTCTCCATTTTTAGGGGGTTTCATATGGAAACATTGGTTTAATAGGGAGGGAAAACTCCTTTTCAGAGTTATTCCCATTATTTCCACGTTTCCTTTGGCACCCTGGAACACCAGGTTTGCCTGGCAGCAGCGGGACCGGGGTGGTGGCGCAGGAGTGGGTGGCTTTTTTTTTTTTGGGAACATTTCTCCAAGCATGGGAGTGTTTCTGCCTCTAACATCATTCCCAAAGATCCTCTCTCCCAGCCTGGGCGTCAGGCAGCGCTAACCTGGTGACAGGATAACGTCTGCCACTCAGGGAAACATTCCTCACCTTCCTGCTCATCCAAAGACCTTTCCTGCCTCTTTCCCCTCTGGACTGAACAAACCCACATGGTCTTGAGCCTTAAAACCCTGGGAGACACTTCCCAAACTTCATTCTTTTTTGCATCCAAACCCATTTTTTTCCTGTTCTCAGGCCATCAAAGCAGCAGGTAAAGAGGAATAAGTGAAAAATAAAAGCAAGGGAGATACTTACTGCTCCTTCTCACTGCTGGGAAGCACAGGGAAAGAGAGGGAATAAGGATTAGGTGAGAGCAGGGGTGAGGACAGCCCAGCCTGGCACAGCCAGTGACAGCTCAGGGTGACAGTCCCCAGCTTCTGGTCGTTCCCCATGGGGCCCCACTGCTCCCAAAGAGCGACTCCAAACCTCCAGGCACCAAACCCAGCCCCGATCCAGGTTGGAGATGCGCTCCAGAGTGGAGGTGGCATCACCTTGCAGGGTGACAAGGACAGAGGGACGGCACCAGGTCCCTGCTCTGTCCCCCCAACCCCGCTTGGGGCGTTTAAGAGCAAACACAGCAAAACCTCCCCACCCAACAGCACTGAACCGACTCCTGGTGTCCCCCACGGGTGTCACCACCCACCCCGGGGCTGTCCCTGTGCCCTGCTGTCACCTGGCTCGGAGGGACATGGTCCTGTCACTGGGGCACATCCACCGGTCAGAGGAGCCGCCCAGCACCGCGTCGGTCATCGCCGGCCACCCCGGGACAGTTTGGGGACACCAGGGCCCCGCTGGCCGTCACCAACCCGGCCCAGCAGGGACTTCAATCACTCTGCTGCCAGATGCCAGTGGAGGGAGTGGAGCTTCCAGCCAGGCTGTAGGGAAAAAAAACAACAAAGAAATCCTTAAAAATCACGCTGGGAAAGGCTTTGTTTGTGGGATTTAGAGGGTTTGGAGCAGGAATGTCACTTTGGTGAGTGGTATTGAGAGGCAGGAGCTTCCAGTCACCTCCTTCCCAGGGGAGCAGCACAGCCTGGATATAATTAATGAATTGCCAACCTCACATTAATTATGAGATTTCAGGGGCAGGAGGGAAGAAGGGGATCCATTCCAGAGAAACAGCTACAAACAAGGAAATTTTCTCCCCAGATTCCAGCATGCCCCACTGTCCTTTCCCAAACCACATTCCCTCTGGGAAAAAAAAAAAACCTCCTCCTTTTTCAGTTTGGTTTATTCAAGTTTTTGTCAAGTAGATCCAGGAGGGAAAACACAGCACCAGGACTCAAAGGTTCATCCAGAGAGGGTTCTTCAAACCCTTCTCCTCAAAATACAAATGGATGTCACATCCGCAGCCTGATTGTTGCTTTATTCCCATTTTTTGGGGGGGTTTTGTCCCTCCACCCACTGCTCCTACTCACTGCAGGAGGATGGGGATGGATGGATCCATTCATCCATCACCTCTCCTGAGAGAAAACCAAGGAACTGACAAATTTCCCGGGAAAAAACACCCAACTCTCCCAAAAAAAAGGGGAAAAAACCCACTCTGCAGTATTGCAGGGGTTTCTCATCGCTCCCTGAGAAGTCAGTGGAGGCTCAAGGCTCACCTTGGCTTCATGGAAAACTTGGGGATGTGAAAAAAGTATTTTTGGAAGTGCAGGAGAAGCGAAGCACGCGGGTAATTAGTGCTCTGCTGGTGCACACAGCGCCCGTTCCCGTGCCAAACCAGAAGGCTCCGATTAACAAGGTCACTTAACGAAGCAAATTGTTCATTTAAGTCCCCCCCGCCACCTCCACAATCCGCAGTGCAGCAGAGAATTCCCGCTGGGAATGAGAAATCCCGGCACAGCCGGGGGGTCCCGGGGTGGGCACAGATTGAGCAGGGGGCGAGGGCAGCACCACGAGGCCACCACCCGTTTTTGGGGAGATGCAGGTGGATGTAAGTGACTCTCCCAAGGTCACGCTGGGCAGGAATGTCCACCCCAACCCCACAATTTGGGGAAAAGGGGTGAAAATCCCTGGTTTTTCCTAGCGAGGAGAGGTCAGGAAGGAAAACTCTTTTCCCAACTGGAACTTTCTGCTGATAGCAGCGAGGCCACGAATGTTCCGGGCTGGTTCCTGAAGGAATTCACGATCCCATTCTCCACCTATAAATAATAGATTGGGAAAATCTACTTTGCATTACTTCCAGCAACTACCCCCGCTTGCCCTAATGCTTCCTCCGGCGTTTTTAGCACATGGGAAAGAACAAAATAACAGCTCAGGGTGGCTTTTCCCCTCCTCCCTGCCAAATCCTGGCTCCCGAGCACCAGGATGTGGCCATCCAAACGGGGATCGATGGGATGCAGCAGCATTTCCTTAATGAAATGGAAATATCCCAACCTAGGAGGGTGCCAAGGTTTGGCTGACCCCGGAGGGTCCCGGCTCTGCTGCCCTGGTGTGGGTGGGGATGCGAGGAGCTCCCTCATCCCGAGCTTTCCCGACGGATGCCGGCAGCTCCCGCCGGCTCCAACCCGGCACGTCCCGGGCAGAGCCAGGAATAGCAGCGAGGTCTTAATTTCTGGCCTTGAGGAAGGGCCACATGACTCCAATCACGCCGTTCCGTTACTTCTGTGTGACGGAGCCCGTGGATTTGGCCACGCTTGGATAAAATGGGATTGAACGTGTTCCGTGGATCCCTCTCTCTCCTGTCGGAGCCAGGAGCTGCCACCTGGCGGGCCCCACCTCCAGCACCCAAAATCTGGCAGGTGCAGTGTCAGGAGCTGGCAGGTGCCATTCAGGCAGCCGTGGGAGGGCTGGAAAGCCAGTGGGATCCCCATGGAATGAGCCCATCCCGCCCCACGGAGCCGCTCACTGCAGAGCCACCCACAACCGGACACCTGCAGAGAGCCCGGCACAAAGGGCTGCCCCAAGGAGCCACCTGGACATGCCAAACCAGGCGAGGAGAGAGAAAATTCCACCTTTTCCAGGCTCCCAGGGGCAAGGGTGAGGTTTTCCCGGCGAGCTCCACCGGAGCTTGCCAGCCGATGCCTGCAGAGATTGTCTCCAGCAGCAGACACTGACACAGGCAACCTATTTCTCCCTCCAGCCTCCTGAGCTCTGCAATGCAGCTTTCTTAAATATTGAATAAGTCTGCTGCTCTCACCACCTGCCAGTGCCAATGATGAGGTAATTTTTCCATTGACAAAGCCTGATGCGATTAATCCGGGTGGAAAAAGGCAGATTTTGGGGATCATCCGCTCACCTGGAGCACGGAGCAGCCAGACCCCAAGCAACCAACCCACGCTGCTGCTCTGGTGCCAAGTGGGAGATTATTTGGTGTCCTCACCAAAAGGAGGAGGTTTGGGAGTTGGATGGATCCAAAGGGATCCTCTGTTGGGATGGTGGGGTTTGCACGTCGGCACTGGAGCAGGTTTGTGCTCCACAGTTGGAGCCAGGCATGGAAAAATAGGATGGGATTGCCTGATAGGGCTCATTTTGGGGAGACGGGGACCCACTGAGACCCCCCAAGGTGAGGAGTGTGAGGAGCAAATGCCAAAGCTGGGATGAGCCAGGATGGAATTGTCTCCTTAGGGCACGCATCCCAAAACAAGAAGTTTGGCTGGAGACCACTCCCAGCTCCTGGGGACATTTCCAGCCATCTCCCCAAGCCCATCAGGACCAGATCCTGCCCTGCTCCATGCCTGGCACCCAGGAAGAGCTGCAAACCACAGGGAATTCCAAATCCTGCCCAGACACCTGACACAGACACCACACCCCACATCCAGCTGTGCCCTGAGCATCTCCCAGCATCCAGGCTCATCCTTTCCCAGGAAAAGGAGTTTGCCCACTGCACATCCTGCATCATTCCCTGTGGAAGACATCCATGGCTATAGGGACAGGGCCTCACTGTCCTCTGGCTCCAGGCAGGATTTGGTACAGTTGGATTTACCTGCAGAGGTGGGGAAAAAGAGGGAAAATGTCCCCCCAAATATCTGCGGGAGCAGCTGGGTGACACTGCAGGATGATCAGGGGGTCACAGGGAGGGGCAGGAGGGCAGCCCAGCCCTGCAGGGTCCCACACACCCAAACTCCCTCAAATCCCAACATTCCGTCATTTGTCTCATCCCACGTGCAAACGGCTTCAGGAAGTTGGGGCAAAATCGGGCAAAATGCCCAAAGATGGAGCTCAGGGAACAGCCCACGGGCCAGGCTTTCCTTTGGGAGCAGGAAGGAGGGAGGCAGGGCTCAGCTGGCAGGAAGCGGCTGGGGCTGGAGCTGCTCCCAGACACGTGGACAAGGGACAGGACAATCCCAGAAGGAGCACCAGGTGACAGAGCTGTGTGTTCCCACATCCTCCAGCAGCAGCGGGGTGGGATCAGACCCTTGACTGCAGCTGAGGGCTCCTGGGAATGCAGCTTTTGGGAAAGCCCCAGAGCCAGCCCTGAGGTCACCTCATCCTCCAGCCTTGCAGGGAACAGCACCCCCACAACTTCCCGGGTCAGTGTGGCACTAATTAGTTAATTAAAGCTCAGCGTGACAGCCACAGGCCACAGGTGACAGTGACAGAGCAGAGACAGGAAAAGCAAAGCCACATCTCCACTGCCCTCCAGTTAAATCCACACCACAGCACCGGGATTCTTTGGGAACACCAATCCCTTTTGGCTCGGCTAATGCCACTGCTGCCTTTAAATTCCCACAAGGTGCTGAGAAGTGCCTTTATTCCACTCCCCCTGAATTCCCAGCTCCCTGTCATCCTCCAGACAAAGCTGCATCCCAAGGCAGCTGAGCAGCAGCTCAGTCAATTTTATTTAAGCAGCACGTTGACATTTCCTCCAGCAGCTCCCTCCTAAAGCAAACATTGTTAGGATGCTATCACACGGATTCACTCCTCTTGGTTAATTACAGCAGAGACAACGGCAAAAATAAAAAAATAAAATAAACAACCCATCCCCGGGTGTATCCAACCCACCAAGGGCTGCAGGTCCAGGTGAGGTCTGAGCACATCCCGAGCCCACCCGGTGCTGCCATCGCTCCTCAGGAGCTGCTTAGCAACAGAAAGATCCCTGCAGGGCTCCAGCATCGCACCCTGGATGCCGGGGACAGGGAGCGTGGCCAGAGCCACCCGAATTCCAGCCGGGATCCAGCGCCGGGCCCCTCAGACAGAGCTGCGGGAGGTTCGGCGATGGGAAAAGGCTGGGAAGCACCAGCAGGGCGAGCTCGGAGGTGGCAGCTCCTGCTGGCTGCCAGGGGAGGGTGACAGTCCCCACAAGGTGTCCCAGGGATGGGGGAGGGCCGCGGTGTCACCCCACAGGAGCAAGAACGGGCCAGGCTTGTGGGGACAGGTCCCACTGGTGGGGGGACCCTTCAGCACTGCAGGGTGACTGTCCCCAAGGGCCACCTGCTCAGGGTCTGCACCAGCCTGGGACACGCTGGGCTGCCAGTTTCCCCAGTTCCTCTCCACCCCACAGCCCCCTCCATACCTGGTTTCACGGAGCCAGACGCGCCCCCATCACCCCAGATCCAGGGCAGAGAGCCGGATCCAAACCTCCCAGCGCTGGAATTGCTGCCCCCAGCACGTGAACCTTTATAAAGCAGCCTGGCCTCACCCCTTCCCCAGCCACTCCTCGGCCTAAGGAAGGCGGGGAATTCATCAATTCCCGGCCTTGGGAAGCAGAGCCCCCTCCCTCCCTTCCTTCCTTCCTGCCTTCCCAGCCCCTGAGCGCTCGGCTGGGACCACCTGGAGCGGTTCATTACTCCCAGCGCTAATTGGCAGTGACTGCAGTGACGGCGTCACCGGGCTCCGGGCGGGCACAGAGCCGGGGCCACCACTGTCACCACAGCCCCGGGACCCGGCTCATTGTCACCCCTCCACCAAAGTCCCTCCAAACTCCCGCACAAAGCGAGGATGAGGCCCCTCACCCTTCCCTCAGCAGTTTTCCTCCCCTGGCCCTTTCCAAAAACGGGAATGTTTCACCCCACGCAGTGGGCTCCCCTCGCTGGCAAAGGGGGCTCTGCCACACGGAAAATCTGCTTTTCCCACAGGCAGCAGCAGCAAAGGGGAGCGTAGGGAGCAGCAGGAAGAGGAGCTGGAGCCGGCACCGAGCAGGGAATGAGAGCTCCGAGCGGGGCTGGGATTCGCTGGGTTCGCACCCTGCAGGTGTCGGCGATCTGCTCCCACCGCATCCCCGGCGATGCCGCCGCGCTGCCCGAGGATGCTGCGGGCGAGCAGCGCCCACCCAGCGCTCCCCTCCTGCGGGATGCCCGGCGGAGCGCCCACGGGATGCGGCAGCAATTCCCAGCAATTCCCAGCAATTTCTCCCAGCCCCACGGCTCCGCGTCCCCCGGGCTGATCCCTCCCCACGGAACCCCCGAGGCAGAGATCTGAGTCAGCCCTCCAGCAGCAGCTCGCTCCATCCCTCCCGGATGAATGATGCATCATCAAATAGAGCCCAGTGTCACAACATTAACAATATTTATTTTCAGGCTAAGCTGCAGCCTGGGCTTTTGATACCAGTAATTAAAGCAAATGGTTCATCTGTTCTCATCTCTGCATCCCTGGAGCCAACTGGCCGCGTTTGGAAGCCTTGTGTTGTCTTTTTTTTTTTTTTTTCCTCCTTTTTTTTTTTTTCCTCCTTTTTTTTTTTCTTTTTTTTCTTTTTCCTTGCAGCCTCACGGGAAGAGGGGGATCAGGCTGATCCACACACGCTCCCAGGATCCCGGGAGGAGCATGGCATGGCCCGAGCCCAAAGCAGAGCCACGGCCGGGGCAGCTGCCTCTGCTCAGAGCTGCTGGAGCAGGGAAATGAAGGAGCGTTCATCATCACACAAAGACAAATCGCTGCTCCAGCTTATCACCACAATTATTAGAAAGACACCAGCAAGACACATAATCAGGTGCCTTTTCTGGAAGAACCCATCCTCGGGAGCCACAGCAGCCTCAGCTTCGTTCCCGAGGTGGTTCTGCCTGCTGGAGGTTCCAGGCTACCTCGGAAAGGTGTTTTTGTGGGGTTTTTTGATGCCGTTTGCATCACTTTGGTCCATCCTGGGAAAGGAGCAGCACCCGCCAGAGCCCACGGGCCGCTCTGAGCCGGGCAGTGATGCCCTTGCAGAGCCCCAGCAGGGAGCAGAGCACCCCAAAATGTCCCGGCAGCAGGGTCAGGGCTCCCCACATCCCCCCGCTGCCAGGATTTTGGGAAGGGGCTCAGCCTCGGTGCCAGCGCAGCTCCCACAGGGCACACCCCGGGGACGGGGAAAAGCCAATTTTGGGAGCTTCAACCCCCGCAAATGCCCGACACGCTCCGAAGTTGTCCGCACACGGCCAGGAGGAGCAGCAGCACCCAGAGGTTTCCCCCACCCGCACCCACGGGCGCTGCCAGCCCCACGCACCGCCGGGGACCCGCTGCCACCGGCCACCCACGGGCGACGCGGGGCGCGGGGTGTCACCCACAGCGATGCCGCAACTTTCCCCGGCCCCGGTGCGGGGTGTGGGGGCGAGGAGCATCCCTGGATGTGCGTCCTGACCCCCAGAGCTGCATCCCCATCCCGATCCCTGCGGAGCCCGCGGCATCTCCCGAGACCCCCCCGCTGCCACACCCCGCTGCTGCCCCGGGGGACCCTCATCCCCCCTTACCTGGGCCGGGCTCCCGGGGTTTTGGGGTCCCCGGCGTTTCGGGATCCCGGGGTTTCGGGGTCCCGGCGCCGCTCCCCGCGCACGGACGCGCTGGCGCTGCGCGGCTCCGGCGGCAGCACTGCGGACGGCGCGGGGAGGGGACACGGGAGGGGACACGGGAGGGGACACG
>VZSR01003800.1:4633671-4644626 GCA_013398615.1 Brachypodius melanocephalos
GGATGGGACATTGGGAAGGAATTCCTCCCTGTGAGGGTGGGAAGGCCCTGGTACAGGGTGTCCAGGGAAGCTGGGGCTGCCCCTGGATCCCTGGAAGTGTCCAAAGATGAGGCTTGGAGCAGCCTGGGATGGTGGAAGTTGTCCCTGCTCACGGCAGGAGGTGGAATGGGATGAGCTTTAAGACCCCACACCCTTCCCATCTTCAAAAAAGGTGTGGCAGCTGCTGCCCCTCCCAGCTCCCCATTCCTGCAGATCCCACAGCCCTTCCCAAATCCCAAAGACCTCCTGACCCCCAGGCACCAGCCAACACCACGCTGCCTCTGGCCAAGACCTTGGAGGAGGAAAATTCCTCATTCCTCCAGCTGGATTTCACCCCTTCTCTATAAAAGGTTTTTCCCCAGCTGCAAATAAACCCCTCATGAAAACCCCACTTTTTGGGGGGGGGGATTTAAACAGAAATCCCTGAAGAGAGGAATCCTCGAAGGATGGAGCTTTCTCCTGCCTTCAGCCAGGAAAGCATTGCAGCACTGAAGGCTGGGTGTTGATTGGCATCAGCTGGATTTTTGATGGGCATTTTCTCCTCTTCCAGGCCCAACTCTGTGTTTTTATTTAGCAAAAGAATTGCCTCACTTATGCAAAATACTCAGAGAAAGCAGCGCAGGGACTTTCAAGCTGATCTGTCTTGACACCTTCCTTGGAGATTCACAAAAAGCAGCAGCAATTTGAAAATCAGATCTAAAAGTGGCTTTCCAGAAAGGAAACAAAGCAACACCTGCACTTGTCTGTGCTGAATCCCTGGCACTTCCAGTCTCCTTTTTTTAGCCCCTCTTCGAAAATAAAAGAGCCAGTTGGAATTTTTTTTTTATTTTTTTGGTGGAATTGGAAGTACAGCTTGGCAGTCTGGCAGATCCTCCAGCAGATCAAAGCAGGGAAGGTTTTATATTTATTTATACATTCGTTTTTACATTCATTTTTATATTTATTTTTATATTTATTTTTATATTCATTTATACACGCATTTACACATTCATTTATACATTCATTTACACTATATTTATTTTTATACTTATTTAAATATTAATTTATATATTCATGTATATATTTGGTTTTTATATTAATGTATCAATGTATTTATGTATTCATTTATATACTCATTTATATATTCATTTATATATTCATTATAATATTCATTTATACATTTATTTTTATATTCGTTTATATTTCCTCCCTGCTTTTTCTTCACGCTCACTGCCCTTCTGGTTCTCCAGGAATTGTTGTGTTTCCCTTGGGATCTGACTGAGCACAGAGCTTCCCACTCCATTTGACCCCAGACCATCCTGCCTGGATTTGAATGAAGCACCAGGCACAGCAGATCTTCCTGGATGCTCAAATTCCAGAGGCAAAAATCCTGGAAATCCTTAGGGCTGTGCAGCTTTTCTGAGCTCCAGGCTGGATTCAGCATCCACCCTGTGGCCTTGGGTTTATCCCTGCTGATTTCTGTGGGAATAATTGAGGGATAACACCGAGCTCGTGGATGCAGACAGCTCCAAGCATCCAATCTGTGCCGGATCCAGACCTGGAGGTGGCAGGGCTGGGCTCTGCTTCCCATCCTTGGATACAGCTGGGGATGGGCATGGAGCTGGGAATGGAGCTCAGGATGGATCCAAGGATGGAGATGGAGGCCAGGATGGAGCTGGGGATGGAGCTCAAGATGGATCCAAGGATGGAGATGGAGCAAAGGATGGAGCTGGGGATGGAGCTCAGGATGGATCCAAGGATGGAGATGGAGGCCAGGATGGAGCTGGGAATCCATGAGGAAACCTCTCCCCTCATTTACAGCACAATTAGTGGTGTCTAATTGAAGCACTGGACAGGAGATAGGGAGAGATGAGCCAGGGCCAGGTCGGGATTATCCCTCTGGTATCAACAGATTCCAATGGAAAATGGGATGTGAACTTTATACAGCGATTTTTCTTCTGTTTTTAATTCAGATTAACAGAGTTCCAGTGGCAATGGATAAACTCTCAGAGCTCAGGCCCACAAAAACTCTGGATAACAGCTGCCGTCACCGATTCCAATACAGGGAAAATAAATCAGGAGCAGTCAGGCCCGCCCTGAGCAGCTCTGAGAGTTAAATTAAACTCCCTGAGAGTTAAATTAAAAGGATTGATGGCAGCTCAGGCACCCAGGGGAGTGTTTGTCACTCCTGTAAATCACTGAGCTGCTTCCCCCCAAGCTGGCCTGGCCACAGATCCCGATGGATCTGCCTCCAGGATCTCCCTGGAATGTGACAAGGACCGGCTGCACTGCAACTCATCCTCGGTGTGTGCTGCCCATCACACCCACCGAGGACTTGGGAGGGATTTTGTTCCTGGGAACACAAGGAAGATGGGGAAGGATCCACATCCAGCACCCCAAATCCATCCCCAGGCTTCCAGAGCAGCTCCTGGCTGGGAATGGCTCTTGGGAAAAGATGGGCAGGAGAAAAGAGCAGGAGGAGAACGGGGAAGGAGGGATGGGCACAGGCAGATCTCCAAGCAGCAGGAGCTGAGTCCAGCGGGGTTGTCCCAGAACTTTGGAGACCACGGAGTTTGCATCTCCTTTTTCCAGGAGAGAAAACCCCAAGCCAAGATTTAGGCTGGAGCAGGAGAGAACCATCCCAGGGATTCTCCCTCGGGACCTGCCAGGGACACTGCTGGATCCCCCCGTTCCATCCACCCCTCCAACCCCTCCAGCCCACCCTCAGAAACACCAAACAAGGCACAAACCAGAGGAGACACCCTCGATTCATCCCCCCAGTGAAAGTGCTGGGATTTTTTAAAAAAAGCCATGAAAAAAGAAGAAAGGAATTTCCCCCCTCTTGTCCCTTGGTTCCGGTGGTGCCACAGCTGCTCCAAGGGCTGGGGAAGGGATTTTTCTCCTCCGGAGAAGCCGAGGAGCAGCAGCACCTTGGGAGGATTCCGGGATGTTTTTAACCATCCCCCGTGGCTGTCATTCCTCTGCTCCCGACCTGCCGGGAATGCCAGGGAGCTTCCGCAGCGAGGCGGCTCCGGCATCCCACCCTGCTCCCTCTCATCCCGGGTGAAATTCCCCTTCCCAGCCACTCCCTGCCTCACCCCAGAGCTGACAAAACCCACAGGGACCCCAAACCCCTCCGCAGCACCCCCCACGTCCCCTCCCCGCGGTGGCACAGGCAGAGCCCCGAGCTCAGCGGGCCCAGCTCGTTCTGTCTGCAGCTCATTACAGCTTTTTAATGAGATCCGGGCTGGTTTTACATCCATTTCCATTTCCTGATAACGCCCTGTCCTATAAAACTGCGCTGTTATCCTTGCCGAGGTGAGGGGAAGAATACATTTCCTAACAGACTGCCTGCATTAATTTTGCAGTAAGTGCCATCGAAGATTTAATCTCCAGCTCCTCTTTTGTTAATGGGATTAGGAGAACTTATTTACTGATTTAATTAATTGGCCTGTCTCGCACTCAGCTGAAGGCAGCGGCTCAGAACCTTCCTGGGTTTGGGGCTGGGGAGAGCCGGGCGTTGTTTCATTTCGGAGGCTGCGAGGAGCACGTACCTGCGAGCTTTAAATAATTGAAATTCCTCCTGACAGCGCGTTTAAAAAGAGGGGAGGAAGGAGCTTTCTCTTCGGCTTCATCTCCCCTCCCACCCCTCAGCGAGGAGCATCAGCTTTGCCAAACCTTTGCTGAAATATTCCATAGAAACCTCCCCTAACCCTCCAGAATGAGGGACCCCCAGAGCTGCTCCTGCTGCATCCCTGCCAAACACAGGGATTTATCCATTTAAACGCCTCTCATCCCTCTGAAATCCACAGGGATGGTGCTGGGAGCGTCCTGAGCTGCAAGCCTGGGGCTGGGGGATCAGCACCCCCGACACCTCTCCATGATTTAATTTATGAGAGCAGCACCCCCGACTCCTTTCCATGGTTTTATTTATGGGAGCAGCACCCCCAACAACTCTCAATGGTTTTATTTGGGGGAGCAGCACCTCCGACACCTCTCCATGGTTTAATTTATGAGAGCAGCACCCCCGACTCCTTTCCATGGTTTTATTTAGGGGAGCAGCACCCCCAACTCCTTTCCATGGTTTCATTTATGGGAGCAGCATCTCCATCACCTCTCCATGGTTTTATTTATGGGAGCAGCATCTCCATCACCTCTCCATGGTTTTATTTGGGGGAGCAGCCCCCCCCAACGCCTTTCCATGGTTTTATTTGGGGGAGCAGCACCCCCGACCCCTCTCCCGTGGCTTTATTTAGGTCACCCTGTGCTCGGCGGCCCCGCTCGCAGCGGGGGAGGTTGGACTTCACACTCCTGCTCCCGGAGCTGCTTTTCTAGGTCACCAACCCACAGCGGTGGTTTAAAATAGAGCCTCTCCACTTCCCATTCCCACGGCCGGGGGCTGCTGCCGTGCCCGGGCTGTGGCAGCCGCCAGCCGGAGGGAAGGGATGGGGGGACAGCGCGGCTGCGGAATCCCGGGATCGGGTGTGTGGGATGCCGGGGGGGCAGCGCCGCACCCCCCAAAAATTCCCAGCTTCAGGGTGGGCACAGCAGGATGCGTGCCGGGAGTGGCAGCGCCCCTCCTGGAGGTGCTGCTGTCCCCTGTGGCATTGGTGGCATCTCCGTGCCCCGACCGGTGGTCGAGGACAATCCCCCCGTGCCAGACTTGATCCAAAGGGATCCCAGATCCCAGCGCAAGCCGCGTCCAGGCTGCATTCCCGGCCGGCACAGAAAGCTGGGAGCACTCTCCCGTGGAGAGCCGGTGGTTGCTCTGTGCAGCAGGGAAGAAGCATCGCCCGGCTCTTATCTCGCTCCCAAATGGAAATTTTACACTGGGAAAGAAAAGCCCGGCGCGGCAGGTGTCTGCTGGCTCCCACAGCCCCGCTCCAAGAATATCCTCCTGTTCTGCCAGCACACGGAAGAGGATTTCAGCTGGCGGCTCCCCCTCCCTTTCCCAGCCCGAGCATCGCACAGGGATCACAGGGAGAGGCACAAAGGCTGCCAGGCTCTGGGGATGGCAGTGCCAGGTCACCGTGGCACTGCTCACCAAGCACCAGGAAGGCTGGGACCAGCCCAGAGCTGGATGGATGGGATTCATCACCTCCTGGTTTTTCCAAGCCACCATCCCGTTGTTATCCCGTGCAGACAGCACACGGTGGGGTTTGGGGCCCGTTTGTTGTTATTTTTGTCGTTATTTCTCTTCTCTCTGATTTTTAGAGGGTCTCTTTTCCCACACCCTGGGCATTCTTGGCTGCTCCATCCCTGGGAGTGTCCAGGGCCAGGCTGGGCTATCCAGCCTGGGATAGTGGGAGATGTCCCTGCCCAGGGTAGGGCGTGGGATGGGATGAGCTTTATGGTCCTTCCAACCCCAACTGCTCTGGAATTCCATGAAAACGTCACTTCCCCATGGAGGGGGGAAGAAATCCTTGTTGGATCAGGAGCTTCCAGCAGCACAGGCTGTTCCCACATGGGAATGAGCAAGGAGAGCCTTTGTTGAGCCACACAAGTTGTTAAACAAGCTCCGGGATCGATGCTGTCACCGAGTCCTGTCCGGCACTGCCACACAGGGATTTGGCTGTTGAGTCTTCCCAGCATGGAATGATCCATCCCAGGGGAAAATCCCAGCCTGGCCAGGAAGCCCCAGGGCAGGCAGAAGCTCCAGGCTCTGGATTTGGGATCCCAACTCAGCATTCCATTGAGCCACCAGCAACCATCTCATTCCAAGGGCTCTTTTCCAGCTTGTTCTGTTCCCCAGCAAATCCTGCAGGATATCGATCCCTGCTCAGGCCACTGCTCTGAGGAATTAAAGCAGCAGCAGCTGAAATTCCCACAGGACAATGGAAAGGTTGCTGGGCCTGCAGCACGAGGCTTTAATTTGGGAGCTGGGAAAGGGTTTGTTGGAGCTTGCAGGATGTGGGATGAGATAATTCCAGCTGCCAGAGCACCCTGTTTTGGGAATAAACTTGACAGATATCCCTCATCCCAGGCAAGACATCCTGGAATGCTCCAGCAAGGATCAGTAGCTCCTCACAGAGCAAACTGGAGCCTCTGCAATTCCCCAGCCCCTGCAAAGGGTTAATCCTGGAGTCTCTCTCCATGAATATTCTCTCCAACACCTGCATCTCCTCTGCAGGGGAGGGAGAGGAGAGGGTTTGAGAGATGCCAGAACCGTGACTTTGATCTTCAGTGGAATCATCTCGCTGCTGCTTAAAGGAAAAACAACCCCTGGGCTTTGGTATTCCTGAACGCACAATCAAAATATTCCTGAGTGCACAAACACTGGGAGAAAGCAGCAGGTAACATGGTGTATTCCTGCTGGATTCCGCCAACGTGGATAAAGAAGGCTTTTGTGGGAAGGCCTCCAGAGCATCCTCCCAGGAGGGTGTTTGTACCTTCCCTTTTCCAGGAGAAATGTGGAGAAGGTCAGGGAGGGTCACCCTGATCAGCCCAATCGATGCAGGTCACCCACGGCCGGGCAGCTGCGGCCGCTGGGTTGGGATTGATCATTCCCAGGGCTCCTCCTGAGGGTAAAACGCTGCTCCTGGAGCTGTGAGCCAGGAAAGGGGCACAGCACGGGGATGTGCTGCTGGGCGTTCACTGGATGGACACACGGACACAGGGCCAGGATCCCTCCTGGATGCAGCAGCCCGGAGTTGATTGTTGTGTTGCTGCCCTGCATTCCCATGTGGGGTTTTCCAGGCTCTTTCCATCTCTTCAGCTCTTGTGCAAAGATTTTCCCAGCTCCCTGGCAGCAGGGGGGATTGTAGGGAAAGGGTTGAGGCAGGAGGCAGCTCAGGCTTGGTTTGGCAGATCTCAGTGATCCCATTCCCAAAGGATGAGGACGCTGAGCTGGGTTGGCTGCAGAGCCATGGGCAGCACCTTCCCACTCTGGGCTCCAACAGGGCCACAAATGCACCTGGAAACCCTGACCTGGATCTCCACGTGGAACCTGACCACAACTGGCTGCTCTTTCCCACAGGATCAGGTCTGGGGCTTTGGCAAATCCCATCTTTTCTCCAGCAGACTCAGCCAAAACCAGAGATGGATGCTCTGCTCCAAGTCCTGCACTGGGATGTGATAAGAGATAATAAACATCTTCTATTGATAACTGAGGAAAGAAAAGGACTTGGCAAGAGCTGGAGCCTGCATCCAACCACAGGGATTTGGCTGGAGGCAGCACAGGATCCCTGGAGCAGCCGGCAGAGCCAGGAGAAGGCACCTGGTCAGTGCCAGCCCTGCTCAGACAATGATCAGGAGTGACAGCCTGGAATGCTGCGGCTGTAACTCTGCACATCCACAGAGCCAGGGCTTCCAGGTGGGAATCTGACCCCTCCCTGCAGCCCCGTATCCCTGCATTCCTGATCGGGAAGGGAGATCCAGCAGGGAGGAGCCCAGGGTTGGACACTGGGGAAGGGTAGGAAAGAACGTTGTGACAGCCCCATCCAGCCAGGATCCCTTGGGAGATCAGAACCAGCCTGTCCCAGAGCTCCTCCTCTTCAAACAGAAGGGAAAAAAGAGATCTTAAAATAACCCAGGATGAGCTTCCCTCCCTGGACACCCCCAGCTGCAGCCTAAGTCCGAATTTCCACCCAAAACCTGAGTGGGATTTGGAATTCGATTTGGTGAATTTAACTCTTTCTTAGGCAGCGCTGCTTTTCCTCATCCTCTGCCACAGTCACCACACCGTGGGTGGCTCCCTGTCACCCCCTGTCACCCCCTGTCGCCGTGTCCCAGCCCCTGGGGTGGCACAGGGGACAGCAGGATGGAACACACGGCTGCTTCCAGCACCGATGGATCGATAACTTTCATCTGCATCGTTCTGTGCCTTTGCAGGGAAATAAATTCAACGTGCAGGACACGGAGCAGCCGGATCCAGGTCCTGTTCCAGGGGGCAAAGCACCTCCTGATCCGTCTGCTGAGGGATAAAACACCCCCTGCTCCATCCCAACAGGACAAGGTGTGAGTCCAAGCTGGATCCATGGAAGTCATCCCAATCCTGCACTGCTCTGTGCTTTTTCCCCCTGGATTTCTTCCTTTCCTTTGGTTTCTTTGACTCCTGGATACCAAACCAGGGGAGCTTTCCCCATCTTGGAGAAATCCTGTCCTGCTGATGGGTGGAGAAGGTCCTTCCCAGCCCATCCTCAGGCTTTGGCTGGAGCAGGAGAAACCTCTGGGACCACCTGGGTGGTTGGAGATGGATGGGAGGCACTGGGAAGGTCCCTGGCTGCAACCTGGAGCAGCAGCTCGAGGAGGGCAAAACCTTCCTGCTGGGAAAAAAGGGAAGGAAAGGAAAAGAATAAAAGTGGAACAAGAAAAAAAAGAAGAAGAAAGAAAGAAGGGAAGGAAGGAAGGAGCAATGCTGCAGCCAGGACAGGAATCACCAATCCTGCACCACAGCTGGAATTTTACACCATTTTTACCCCTCCACTTTCCCAAAGGTGCCTTTCCCTGAGCCTGCAGCATCTCAGAGACCCCAAATCCCTTCTCAGAACCCTCTCCAGAGCTCCAGGCAGCCTGGAAACAGCTTCTGTTTCTCTTTTTCCCAAATCTCTGTCCCAGGAGGGAAGTCAGGAGTGGTGCCAGCCCTTTCCCAGCCACCCAAGCTGAGCCTGTTCTTTTCCAGGGCTGTAAATCCTGACACAGAGCTTTATTTTTTTTCCCCCTCCTGTTTTTCCCATTTGGCAGCCGTTCAGGTTGTATTTGTGTTTTGGCTGCCAGCAATGCAGCATTTACAAACCTGCCCTGGATTTATCCGCTGCAGAGTCGGGCACTGAATTAACGGACACAAGAGTTTGGGATGGGTTGGAAAACGCAATTTATAACAGGCAGGATGTGCTGCCGGGGCCTCTCCCACCCACATCGTTCTTCCCCTGCCTCAGTTCGTTCCCCAGAGTGGATTAAACACGCTTTTTCCTTTTCTTCCCACCCTCCTAGCTGAGTTTTCCCCCTGTGGCATCTCCAGCAGTGATTCCCCACAGGTCAGCCCCACTCCTCTCCTAATTTTGGGGTTTTCCTGGGAGAATTCGTGGTCCCACGGAATTTTCCTTCCCACTTCTGTGGGGTGTTGAGTGGATCCTCCAGTGACACAGCAGATTCCATGCTGGGAGAGGATAGAAAGGGCTGGCCCCATTCCTGGTGGTCCCCGAGCCTGGAATTCCCCTGGAGAGAGCAGCAGGGCCCCTGTGTGACATCTCCAGGAGCTGAGGGAGCTCCTCCCGTCCACTCAGCAACAGCCAAGGTGTGATGACAGCCAGGGCAGGTGCTGCTGAGAGGCGCCAAAGCTCTTCCCGAGGGGTCTTCCCATGACAGGGATGCTCTGCTCCACTCCTCAGGGTGGCAGGAATCCAGATGGCTTTGGAGACATCCCACCCTCCCCAGACAGCCTGGGCTGGGGTGAGCATCACACTCCAGAGGTGACTCCTGCATCCGAGGAACAGATCCCAGAGGCATCCAGCACTGAGGAAGGAGTGAGGAGCACAGCTGGACCTGGGAGATCCCTGCACCATCCTGGCACTCCTGGATCCTGGAGCACATCCCATCCTGCTGAGCCCAGCCTGAGGATTCAACTCAGTCACTCCGGGTTTTTCTCTCCCAGTGATTCAATCCTGTGAGATCAAAACTGGCTGATAAAGAGGTTTCCTTCCCAGAACTGCCAGCAATTCATCCCAACAGCGCCTGGTGACCCCAAACCAAAGGATTTTCCAGAGCCAGGGCTGGATCCAACTGTGCCATGTGGAGTTTGTGGCTAGCATCCCCCCAGCTTTGACATTTTGGGGTTTAATTGATCCAGGAGAGAAATGAGCAGCACAATTAAACTTAATAGGCAGAAAATCATGCTCAGAGTAAAGGGTAGCGCTGAAATTTCGGGGGTGAAGTGTTCCTGAGCTCCCAAACTCCCAGGACAAAGAGAACATCAATAATCCCAGAGGAGCTGGCAGAGGGCAGGAGCCCCGCAAGGAAAATTGGCGCCTCTTGTTCCCTAATCAGAGCTAATGGGGACTTTAGAGCAGGATTTTGGTGCATTCACCTGCAGGACAGAGACCCAGCCAGATCCTCTCTGAGTCACAGGAACTGGCACAGCCTGAGGTGGCCCAAAATGAGGCAGTGAGGGAATTTTGGGAGCAGGGTGATGCTCGCTGACACCCTTGCCTTCCCTCGGCATCTCCAGCTAATCCGGTTTTTAACTCCTCTCCGAACTTCCAGCTCCCCCTCTCCCCTCTAGGGTTTGACTGTCCCAGCTCCTCCTGCTGATCCATGACCCTGCAGGTGGGAAAAGGAGGGATTTGGGTTTAATTCTGCCCCCGTCACTCCGCGGGTCCCGATCTCTCTCTCACCAGCAGCCCCAACCCAACGCCACCATTTCCTTCCCCGTCATTTCCCTGGGCATAATTGATATTCTGCCTCGTTAGGTTTTAATGCACAGCTTCCAGAGCTTCTTTAAAATTCACTGGAGCTTCCCCGTTCCAAAAGGATTTAAGAGCCGGGGGAGGGGAAAAAAAAAAAACAAACCCGAAGGGTTTGTGGAATTCTGCACAGCCCCGGAGGAAAAGGATGGAGGGCTCCGCAGTGCAGCGGGAGCAGGGATGGAGTAAATCAAGGGGCTGACGCAGCGATCCCTCCCTCCCTCCTTCCCTTCCTTCGGCAGCACCGCTGCTCCTCTCCCGCCGGGCACATGGAGAAATCCCCTCCAGCAGCGGGGGAAATTCCTGCCTCCCCTCCCGGTGTTCCCAGAGAGGGAGAGCGGCAGCTCCAGGACACTGCCCTGGTGAAAGGCTGGGACACAGAGGGGACAACGGGACAAGGGGACAAGGGGACAAGGGGACAAGGGGCTGGGGCAGGGCTGAGCTTGGGGTGGAGCTGTGGGAGATGGGATGGCTCCAGAGGGTGGGATGGGAATGGGGACGGGCATTGGGATGGGCACTGGGGTGGGCACTGGGATG
>VZSR01003800.1:4644726-4694862 GCA_013398615.1 Brachypodius melanocephalos
AGCAGCTGAGCAAGGAGCTGTGCATGGAGCCGAGCTCAAAGGCTGATCCCAGAAATCCCCAGCTGGGATCACTGAACTGTGGAATTCCAGGATGCTTTGGGCTGGAGAGGATCTCAGAGGTTCCAAGCCCTGCCGTGGGTAGGGACACCTTCCACTTGGGATGGGGATAGGGATGGGGGCACAGCCACAGGGACACACTTCCCATGCCACAATGGGAACCAGGACTGCCCAGAGCAGGAAAGAGGGAAATAAATCCCAGTGCACAAAATGCCCTTTCCTTTCCTTTCCTTTCCTTTCCTTTCCTTTCCTTTCCTTTCCTTTCCTTTCCTTTCCTTTCCTTTCCTTTCCTTTCCTTTCCTTTCCTTTCCTTTCCTTTCCTTTCCTTTCCTTTCCTTTCCTTTCCTTTCCTTTCCTTTCCTTTCCTTTCCGTTTATCCTTCTCTTTTTTTTTTTTTTTCTCTAATTCCTACTGAGCTCAAAATTCCAGGACAAGCAGTGAAATTCTCCAGAATCAAGAAAGACAAGACAAGGAGCAAGAGGGGAAAGCAAATCGAGTAATTCTGCTGCCTGATCCTTCTTTTTCTTCCTTTCTTCTTTTTTCCTTCCCTTTTTTTCTTTAATCTTCCCTTTCTTCTTCTATTTTCCCTTCTGTTTCCCTTCACACCCCTGCCGCCTTTTTCCCTTTGTTCTTTTCCGTAGCATCATTAAGGTTGGAAAAGCCCTCTGTAAGATCATAGGATTCAAATTTGCTTCTCTTTCTTCTTATTATTGCCTTTATTATTTTTTTTCTTCTTTTTTCTCTCCCTTTTTCTTTCCTCCTTTTCTTCTTTTTTTCCTCCTTTTTTTCTCTTTTTTTCTCTTTTTTCCCCTTTCTTCTTTTTTCATTCTCTTATTTTTTTTTCCTTTCCCCCCCCCCCCCCGTTTCTTCTTTCTTTTCCCTTTTCCCTTCTCTGTTTTTCCCTTTCTTGCTCCAGTTGCCTCCCAACAACCCAGGAACCTCTCACCCCACAGAGCCAAGAACTGGAGGCTCCAAGAGAGACCACGGAAAGGGAAATTTAGAGGATGTTAAAATCCTCAAGGACAATCACGGATTGTGCATCTTCGCCCCCAAGGCTGAGGCGTTTTCTCCCTCCTCTTCCTGCTTTTTCCACTTCGGAAGAAAAGAAGAATGAGCAGGGAACAAACGGAGTGAGTGTTTGAGAGCAAATCCCTTCGCTGGGAGCTCTCCGGGAATGGAGCCTCTCAAAGGAGATGGGTTTTTACTCCAGAAAACGATCCGCTAATGGAATTCCAGAGGCACCAGGAGAATCTGAAGGCATAAAACCTCTCGCCAGAGGCGGATTTTATGGGAAGTGTTTGTCAGCAGCTCCCCCGGCTGAGCCCACACCCCACCCTGAGCTGGAATTGCTCAGGGAATCAGGGATAGGGGTGCAGCTGCTTCCCCCAAAATCGTCTGGACACAAGGTTGGATTCCTGTGCTGTTCCCCATCCCAAAATCCACACAACCCTCGGCTCTCTGGAAAGCCCAAAAGGACATCAAGGCCCAGCCCCTGCTCCAGCCTTTCCAGGGAATCAAAACAACTCCAAAAAAGCAGATTTAATCCAAGGAAACCAAGAGGGAAATAAGGAATCCAAGAAGCCCGGAATGATTTGGGTTGGAAAGGACCTTAAAGTTTATTCCAAGCCCTGAGTTTTATTTTAATTTAAGCTCAGGATCCCTCAGGATCCTCTCTCCCAAAGCTGAGAGGAGCAGACAGGTACCCAAATCCTCCCCGCAGGGATCCCAAAGGATTCTGCCTCTGGAATTGCTTTGTGGAGTTGTACCAGGACACAACAAAGGCAGATCTGACAAAGCCTCTCCTCTCTCTGCTGTGAAAGGGCAGAGACACAAACCCGGGAGGTGCCAGCTTGGAGAAAGGATTGAATGGGAAACAGGGAGAGCCGGGCACTGCTCAGGGACAATTAATTATTGTATGAGCTGCAGAGACAAATTCATTAAAGCCCCGCTGAGGAGGCAGCTGTAATCAGGCTTAAAAAGATTGATTTAAAAAAAAAATAGAATATGCAGGAGAAAATAGTAGCTAATTCAAAAGGGAGCAAAAGGAATGAGAGCAAGAGGTGCTTGGGAGAAATCCGTGGTTCCTGTCCAGCTCTGGAGCCAACAGGTGCTGGAAATGCTGCTGATAATGCAGGGAAATTTGGGTTATTTAATACAGGAGACAAAGACTGAGATGAAGCCTTAGTGCCAAAGCCTGATGAGATATTTTGTGTCGCAAAACAAACCAAAATAAACCAATAAGTGGAGATTATTAACGCCGAGTTTCTCAAAAACCAGCAGGATCTGGAGCAATTGGATCGAAGAGGTTTGAAAGTGCTGCCAAGGAGTTATTTCTGGATATTATTTTAATTATTTTTTTTCCCTGCTTTTTAAGGTCTTTTTAAAAGCCCACTTTAAATTCCAGTGGGTTTATTTATTTCCTCGTGGATTCAAACGATCCAGGTGGTTGGGCTGACACTGAAGCCAGGCAAAAGCAAGGCAAGGTCTGAAGCAGGACTCGCTTAATGAAGGGGAGGGATTTAATTAGTGCCAACCAGGACACATTTTGGAAAACCAGATTTCATTATCCCAGCTTTCCCTGAAATTTGGGGCGTTTGCTTTGACTGAGGGTGATATTTGGATGGGAAAGCTGGAACAGCCTGAAAACCACCAGCAGAAGCTGTTAAAGCTCCAAGCAGCTGCCAGGGAAGGGAGCAGTGGATGGGAACAGCATCCTGGAATTACAGCTCCTGGAACAACCAGAGCTGCTAATGAAAGCAGATTTTGGGTAGCACCGAAGCTCAGGGTGAAAAATTCCTTAGCACGGAGGGCTTGGGAATGGGAAGACATCTGGGGAATCAGAGCTGGAGGTTCCTTCTCCTTGCACCCTGTGTGGATGGACACACGCCTCCGGTTTGGGATATTGATGATCCCTGCGGCTCCAATCCGGGCTCCATCCCTGGATCTGCCTGCTAGTGGTGATTTTCCAGGCTGGGTTTGTGCCCTGGCTTTTATTTTTCTCCTGGGAAATCAGCAGCGAGCTCTGCAACAGGCAGCCAAAAAGAAAAAGTGAAAAAAAAAAACTAACAACAACAAAAAAATCACTTATTAGGACAATGCGAGAAGGGAAGAGCTGGGAATTGGGATGGATCCAGGCTGGGAGTGAGGGCGGCATCGGCACAGGGGAGGAGATGCTGCCAATGGCACCCCCTGGGAAACAGGGATGGAGCACAAGGAGGATCCCAGAGCCAGGAATCCTTACAGGGAGGAAAGGCAGCGGCTCCGTGGCTGCGGGCAGGCAGAGGCTCCTTCCTGCTCTGCAAAGCCCGCAGGTCCATTGGAACAATCCCTCCTTCCCACGGCTCCCAGCCCTCGGCTCCGGGAGGGATCCGGGGACAGGATGGGACAGCCCGAGCCGCAGTGTCACCCCTGGGGACAGCAGCGGGGGCTCGGCAGCATTCCCGTCTCCCGGAGCTGTGACAGGACAGGGAATTCCCCCTGGAAGCTCGGCGGCACCGTGGGTGTGCGAGGTGTGGGAGCGCAGGGATGCTCCAGCGTTCCCGTGGGGGTGCATCCCTGTCATCCCCTCCTGCCTGGGATCTGCCCGGCACCAATTCCTGCTCCAGAGATCTCTCCCAAGCCGGGATTGATTCCTGCTCATCAATAATTCCATCAGTGATCCCTCACTGCCGGCATCTCCCGCTGGCTCAGGGACACATCTCCTTCCCACCACATTCCCAAACCATAGCCAGTCTCTGGCAGAGCCCAAAGGCTCCCATCACACCTCCCTGGAGAGTTCTACACTCAGGCAGGATCTTCTGGTTCATCTCCAGGCTGTGGCCATCCCCCGCTGCCCCTCCTCCAGGAAAAAGCAGGAGAGAGGAGCACGAAGGATGGATCGCAGCAGGTCTGGTGCTCAGGGACACGGAGGCTCCAGAGCCAGGGCGTGACAAGGTTGGATGAACCTCCAGAGGTGACTCAGCCCTCGGGAGGACACCCAAGGATGCACATCCAGCAGCAGTGACCCGTGGATCCAAGCTCTTCCCAAAAGCACGGATCACTGGCAGCGGCTCTGCCGGTTCCAAGGCAGAACAGCCTGAGCTTGCCTGAGCTTCCCGAGGATTTGCTGGATAAATGTGTGGAGGGGACACACTGCAGGGAATTCCCAGCCAGCAGCAGCCATGGAGAGGGATCCCAGCAGGATCTCTCCTGGAGAATGCAGGGATGAGCTCTGATCTCCCTGGAGGAGGTTAATTCCTGTGATCAGAACTGGCCAGGGGGGAGAACATTACGCCGGATATCAGCAATTATCCCATAAATCCAGACACGAGAAGGGCTGCAATTAATAGGATTCCACGCTGGCACTAATTACCCATCTGTGGGAGGGGAGGAGGGAGCCTGGGACCCACTGGAGCAGCAGATCCCAGCAGCAACTGGGAATATCACTGGAAATCCCAACATGCCAAAACAGAAGCATCAGGAGTGACTGAGGGGCTCCAGGGGCTCTCCTGCCTCCCAGAGCGTGTTCAGGGCCCCCACAAAGCTCGTTAAAATTCCAGGAATCCAAACCCTCTCCTGACAGCATCGTGGCACATTCCCAACCCTTGGTTGTGCTGTCACCCAGGATTTAATCCAGGAGAGGAGCTGATGCCATCCCCATCCTCACTCTCCCTGCCTCAGGGGCTGCACATCCCCCCAGGACCATTCCAAGGGTGTGCCAGGAGGATCCCAGGGAATGTGTGGCATGCAGAGGGCACCGTGCCTGCTCCAGGCCTTGTTTGGGGAATGTGAAAGCTCAGGGGCACCAAGCACAGGGATAAAACAACCACCCAACCCCTTTTCCTTCCTGTCCCATCCCCATCCCGTGGCTATCAGAGCCACCTCTCCTCATGCCAACAGGTTTGAGCTGCTTCCTCCTGACTCTTTTCTCCTCCAAGAGGGATTTTTCCCGCTCACAACCACTTTACTCCTTGTGTAACCTGTTGGTCCCTACTCCCAGCACGCAGATCGGGCAGTGCAAAGGACGGGGATGTCAGGAGGAATTAAATCAAGTGTCAGGAGAAAATTCCAAGGGGGAAGCCACTTTCCTGATTCATATTGCCAACCAATTATCCCCGTGACAGCCTGGACAGAGGCGTTTTATCATGGCTGGGAGCTCGGGATGGGAATTGTGGGGATCAGCTCCTCCAAAGCTCCTTTCCCAAGCCATGATCAGCAGCTCACACTGCATTTGTCAGCCCCCTGTGATGCCTGGTTTGTGCCAGAGCTGATGGATTCCCAAGGAAAAGCAGCTCTGCCGGGGAAAGGCTGGAGATTTCTGCCTTCTCCCACCAGGCTCAGCCATCCATCCCAGGAACACCATGGATCCTGTCACTGGGAACAGCTGAGGTGCTTTTGGGGCAGTGGGGTGGAAAGCCGAGGTCAGGATTCCATGGGGAACACAAAGGGATTGGATGTGTCCCCAAGGTGAGGAACACAGCCCCAGGGGACAGCTGTCCCTGCAGTGACACCGGCAGTGCCACCGAGGCGGCACTAACGGGGTCCAGGCAGGCTCAGCGGGTTTTGTTCAGGCACAGAATTCATCCCTGAATTCATCCCTGGTGTCTCATCAGCCTCCAGCTCCACGTGGAGCTGGGAATGATCCCAGGAGCCCACACAGCCTCTGGGATGTGACCCCATCCACAGGATGCCCTCAAAATACCCCCAGACAGAGATTTGGGGTGGGAAATGCAGCAAAGGAGCAGGGAGGGAGTCACGGCATCAAACCCCAACCCGAGCATGGGCAGGAGTTTTCATCCCTGGCACAACCATGCTGAAAGGCAAAGGAAAATCTCCAGAGGGAAAAAGCTTCTGGAGAAGGGAGGGTTTTGGGGAGACCTCACAGCACCTTCTGAAGAAGGTAACATAGAAGGGAGCTGGAGAGGGAATTTCATCAGGAGCTGGAATGGCTTCAAACCAAAAGAGATGGGGTTAGATGGGATATTGGGAAGGAATTCTTCCCTGGGAGGGTGGTGAGGCCGTGGACAAGTTTCCCAGAGAAGCTGTGGCCGCCCCTGTATCCCTGGAAGTGTCCAAGGCCAGGTTGGACAGAGCTTGGAGCAACCTGGGATGGTGTCCCTGCCCATGGGATGAACAAGATGAGATTTAAAATTCTCCCACTTATTAAATCAAACTCATCCCTGGGCCTTGGACACTCTCCCCAGGTGCTCTTCCCAAAATAAGGGGGTTTTGTTCCCGAGGTGTGCTCAGGACACGGCTCTGAGCTGGGACAGGGAGGTTTGGGGCAGATGGAGCCGGGGGGTCCTTCCCTGCCCTGGCCCTTGTTCCTGTCACACCGAGCTTTTCCAAGCAAGCCGGGTAAATATTTGCATCCTGGAGAACCAAAAGCAAAAAAAAACGAAGCCAGCCCCAGCTGGGGCGCTGAGAAAGAGTTTCTAACTCTGTCCATTCCTGCTCATAAAACCCAATTCGTGCCTGAGCTGGGATGGTTTGGGAGAGGTGTTTCATTGGCGCTCCCCGCAGGAGCCGAGCTGGGATGGAGCACGGGGGGAGCAGCAGCTGCTCCTGCTCCGCTTCCAACAGGAGCAGCCCCAGTTCTGCCTCCTCCCGGGCACCCCTCTCGGCTCCCCCAGATCCCACAGGCAAAGGGATTCCTCCGCATTTGTCCCCTGTGCCAAACCCGTGGAGGATCAGGCTGCCATTCCCAGCCCTGCTCCATCCCGCAGGCTCAGGAGCATCCTCCTGCCTCGCAGGGCAGCTCCGAGAGCACAGGGATAAACTCTGAGCTGGGAAAGCCCCATCCCACACCGGGACAGGCATCCCATGGCAGCTCCCTCGGCAGATCTTCCCACCATTCCCCAACCTTTGGGACCATCCAGAGGCTTTTCCATCACCACAACCCCACAGAGGCAGCCCGGGGTGTCCTTCCCAGCCTCCCAAACACTCTCCCAGCCTTTCCAAGGGGTCGGATCCTGAGCGGGGAAGGATCCCCTGCGCAGGGCTGGCGATGCCACATGACACAGCAGCATCCAAAGGGCCTTAAAATAAACTCCCCCCTCCCCGCTGAATTCCCTGCGGGAAGCAGGCGCCGGCACGTGTGCGGCCGCACCCCCGCGTGTGCTGCCGGCGGCAGCAGAGCACCCCTTATGTTCCCAAAAAAAGGATCAAAACCACCAAAAAAAAGCGTTGTTAAAACCTGCCAGAATTTAGCAACAATCGCCATGGATACCCATCACCGAAATCCCTGCGTTGCCATGGCAACGCCTTCCCCCCCCCCATCCTGCCTGTTTATCCTGGAAGTGACACACCGTTTATGGGGAGCGATAGGGAGAGAACGGGAGAGAAACCTTCCCCAAGCGCACGGAAGCAGAAAAATCCTCCGTGAGGAAATCGCTATTAATAGAGATAAAACGGATCAGCCCCGGCCTGAAGAGCTCTGTGCCTGTGCAGAGCTGCTAAATCCCGGGAAAACTCCGGGAAAACACAACCTGCAGCCACGGGGGAGGCGGGCAGGGGCAGACAGGGACGGAGAACACGAACTCACGGCAATTTCTGCACAATTAAAGCACAATTAATTAACACCAAGGTCTGTAAGAGTGAGGCTGGCTTGCAAAGGAATGGGATCCTGGCTTTGGGATGGTTTGGGAAACGCTGCTGGAAGCTCTCCTGGAGTCTGTGGGTGATGCTTGGGGCTGATAACACTGGAGCCCAAAACAATCTCCTTTGTTCCAAAATTGCAGTTTCCAGGGGAGCGGATTTGTCAATCCAGCACTTGGGTGTCTCACTCAGGCTCTTGTGGTGTCCATTGGGGTAAAGAGAGAGGTTTTAGATGGGATATTGGGAATATCCCACCCTGTGAGGGTGGTGAGGAGCCCCTGGGCTCAGAGAAGCTGTGGCTGTCCCTGGATCTGGGGAGTGTCCAAGGCCAGGTTGGGCAGGGCTTGGATCAACCTGGGATAGAGGAACCAACAGGGGTTGGAACAGGATGAGCTTTAAGGTCCCTTCCACGCCAAACCAGCCTGGAATTCTCTCTGAGGTGTCATCCCTGTGCTGGGAGTCACCACTCGAGGCCCTTTGATCAACCCAGCTGAATTCCAGGAGCGTTTTCCCAGACTGACATTCCTGGGTGGATCTCAGCCTGGGAAACGGACCAAAGAGAACAGGAATTCCTGCAGCCACTGCTGATTTGGACAATTCTGAGCTGCTGTGGATCAATAAGGTAAACTTCCAGCAGATCCTCGTGGGAGAATCCTTAGGGATTGATTGCAGGCAGCGTTTAATCCAAGCTCTTTATTAGGGACAGCAGCAGAGCACAGAGCTGGGGGGGCTGAGGCGAGGGCAGGACACTGGGAATGGCAGAGATCCAGCAGGGATGCTCCTAGTGCTGCCTTCCCTCAGATCAGGAGCCTCGAGGGATGGGAATCAAGGTGCAATATCCCAAATCTGTGATGAGCAGGAGCCTGAAGGATGGAAGCACATCCCACACCCACCCCATCAGCCACCCCACAAATACAAAACATCAAATGCACAAAGATCAGTGGGATCGAAGAGTTTGGAAAAGCCACGACCCATCCCTATTTCTCTGTCCAGGTTTTTATACAGCACTTTGTACCCCTCAGCTGTCACACACAGCCGGAAATATCCACGGGACTGCCATCAAATTAAAAATTCCAGCCGGGAAGACAATCCTAAACTCCAGCTCAGACACAGCACTGTTAAATAAAAAGAGCAGAAGGAATCACAGCACTTCCCAGCCTGATTTCCAGCACAAGAGAGACGAGGGAGTTCCTCCCCCTCCCATTCCCGATGACACAGATAAGGAGAGTGAGAAAAGCGCCAAAAATCCAAAGATTTTTCCTCCACCAGGAGCAAACCTGCACAGAGTCAGGAAAAGCAGGGAGCTGTCAGGATGAGACGTGCTGAAAATGTCACGGCCCTCCCGACACTGGAGGCATTCCTTGGGAGAGCTGGGATTTTTCAAATCAAACGTTTTGATCTCGGAATTGTTCTGCTGCCTGGCTCCGTGGGGAAAACGGGGAGAGAGCAGCACATTAAGGATCCTTTGAAGGTCTCCTTCCCAAGATTTATCAAAGGGGAAAAAAAATAGAGATGCACTCGAGCCTCAGGCCCCTGTTAAAGGCAAAGGAAGATTTCCAGGAGCTGAGGCACAAGAGCCACGTGCTGAGCTCCAGGGTGATCCTGACAAAAAGTGAGCATGGGAAAGCTCCAGAGGGACATGAAACAGGAAGAGCCACCCTGAAAACAGAACCTGGTTTGCACCAGCCCTGCCAAGAGGGTTGGGCTTGAAAAAGAATTCCTTAGGTCACAGCACAGATGTGGATTGAAGGACACCTTCCCTCTTCCTGCCCCGATCGGGAGAGCAGCCGCGTGACTCGGAACTGCCCCAACCCAAAGCGAGCAGGAATTCATCCTGGAGAAAAGTCAGCCCAAGTTTCAAGGGTTTAGGGAGATAAGAAACTTGTCCTTGAGCAATATCTGATCACCTCTGTTTGTACAAACACCGAGAACGCCGGGAGAATAAATGGATTTATACTCACCTACGTGGGAGACGCGGAGAGCTGGGAGAAGCAGGAGGGGCTGGAAGTGTCACCACAAAGCAGGAAGGGCTGGAAGTGTCACCACAAGCAGGAGTCAAAGCCAGGAGACACCAAGTGTCACCCCAGCACCATCACCTTCAATCTTCGTCAAAGGTCTCAGATTGGAACAGTCCCTCCTCTCCTTCCCTTTTTCCCTCCCTCTCTCCCTCCCCAGCCCTGGCAGGGATTATAAAAACTCCCAGAGATGGATGCAAACTGTTGGATGTGTTCATAAAAACAAATCAATCAATCTTCCTCTGTGGGATAATCGCCTTAGAGCCGAGCTGCTGCTCCACAGAGCTCCCGGCCTCGTTCGGATCCCGCTGCCGACCCCGGGGCTCTGCCTCCTTCCTGCCATTCCGCTGGATTATCCCCGGGATGTGCCTTTGCTGTGGGATTAAAGCTTGTTTTACTCCAGATTCTGCTGCTGTTCAACCAGCACTGCTCAGGCTGAGCTGATTTATTCCCTGGAGAGTTCCAGGTCCGGTTTTTAATGCTGAGTCCCGAAAGCAGGATCGAGGGAGAGGCAACACTCGGTGGGATCTCCCTGGGATTCAAACCCCTTCATGCAGGCTGATTTTGCTGGGATCAACACCACCAAGGACACCCCCAGGGGGGACATTCCCAATGGATTTGAGAAGTGAAAACCAGAAAAAAACCAGTATTGATGGAGCTAAGATATGGAAAAGCTCAGGGCAGGCATTTACTCTTCTGCTCTGGCCTGGGAACCTGACAACTTGGGAAGGGTCTGGCTCCAAGCGTGAGGGAGTCAGGAATGCTGAGAGCTTTGGAAGTGTGGCAGGAGGAGCAGCTGGCAGAGGAGCCTGGGACAGAATCCAGCTCCTGCTCAGAGCATCAATCCCTCCTTGGAGACCCTGCACGGGGCTGGCATTGATGGAAACAGCAGAGCCCCAAAAACAAACAGAGAAAGAGGTGGAAGATGGAAGGAAGGGAGGAGCAGCAGGAGCTTCTCTCCCTCATCCCAGGAGAGCAGGATGTGGAGAGAGAAAGAACAGGATTGTCCTTCCTTCCTTCCTTCCCAATTCCAACTGATCACACACAGAGCAAAAGGAGCACGGAATCGCAGAATTTTGGAACGGTTTGGGTTGGAAGGGGTCTTAGGGATCCAGCTCCATCCTCTGCCACCATCCCAGGTTGCTCCAAGCCCTTCCAACCTGGCCTTGGACTCCTCCAGGGATGGGGCAGCCACAGCTGCTCTGAGAATTCCATCCCAGTCCCTCCCCACCCTCTCAGGGAATAATTTCTTTCCAATATCCCATCATTGGTGCCTGCAGCTGGAGAACACAGGAACTGACAAATCATGGTAAGAAAATGATTTTTATTTCTTTTTTTTTTTTTTCTTCTATTTTGAATTTCTTTTTTCCCTTTTTTTTTTTTTTAATGGAATTTCTGCTGTTTACAGATATGGTTTATTCCTGATAACACAGCTTGGCAGCAATTAAAAAAAAAAAACAAACAACCCAAACCCACTGCAACTGAATTAAACCCCATAAATATCAGCCCAGAAAACAATGGACAACCACCACTATTTCTATACAGGAACTATTATTTAATGTCACATTTTGACAACTGTAAATGGGCTACAGACTGTGGGCAAAAGGCAAGAGGTGCAATCTTTTTGAAACACCAGATGTAGAATAAACAGCTCATTTCTCAACATTTACATGATTCACATCAAATTGATGACATCCTAAATGTATTCCTTTTAAAGGATAGAAATTTTGCAATAAAATATCACATTTCATTTAATACTCTGGTACAATACTTCATACATTGCAGGAAAAAAAAAATAAATGCAAGGCCTATTCCACCTAATAAGATCCTTTTTCATTAGTCTTTAGTACTGCAATAAAAAAAAAATCACAGTAATGTCATAAATAAACAGGTTTGAAATTATTCATTACCTTTCACTATTGAAAAGGGAGAAATGAACAATTAATTTGAAATAATGGAGCTATGGGTAGAAGAATCAAACCCTGACAACACATCTTAGTCCCAGCTGCAAATTTCCTCAGCCCTACGAAGAAAAAAGGGAACAGGTTGGATACCTCTGTTAGCTGTGTCCTGGTTTAATTGTGTCTCAAACACATCTTTTAGGAGGAAAAAAAAAAAAATAAAGGAAAGCTTGGTCAGGGTTAATAGAACCAATCAGGCCTAATAGGAGTTAGCTGAAATGAAAAGTGTGTTTCTCTAAAACATTCAGGAAATGAAGTCTGCAGCAAATTCACATTGGCATCAATCATTGTGCCTTGGGGTCAATATGGGACAACTCCAAGAGAACCCTGGGATCCCTTTTCCATCCCTGCTCCAGAACAAGCTCAGCCAGCACTGCTTCCAACTGAATTCCCAAAACTGGGAACATTCCCTGAACATTCACTGATCTCCCCTGAACCAAAGGATGTTTCTCTTTGTTGCTTCATCTGTCAGAAGGCCAAAGTTATTTGCTGGAATTAATGCAGGAAATGCTTGAAGAACCCTCCCTGCCTCTGGTGACAGATTTTAGGGTGCAGGGGGCTCCCCTCTGGCACCCACCAGGACCCAACACTGGTTCAGAAAGGAGAATTTCTTCCTTTAGTCACAATCTCTCAGATCCTGCTCCCCCCTCACTGACATTCCCCCACCATGTGCTCCCCAGGATTCACACACATTCTGCAGCAAGAATTCCCTGCTTCCAAGGAGAACAATTCCAAATAAAACCCCCCCAGAGGCAGGTTCTGAACGAGGTCAGGAGGCAACGTTGTGCTGGCCGTGGGCTGATTGCTGCTCACACAGCTCCAGCTTTTAAGACACTTCACATGAACTGAGTGCAGAGAGCTGAGATTCCCTCAGGATCCTTCCCTCCTTTCTCCTGACTGTTCCCCCCCTGACTTCCCCAGTTTGGAGCAGAGCAGCTCCAAACCCCACCTAGGTGTGTCCCCACCTCGCTCCAACCTCTGAAGTGCAGGATTTGGGCGTGCACAGAGTTTGAGGCCAATATTTAATAACTCCGTGCAGATCTCAACACTTCCAAGTGATCCCTGTTCAGCAGGAGGGAGCTGGGAGTAGGGACAGGCTGGGAGGGGATGGAGAACAGGAACCTCACCCCCAAATCACCACATTCCTCTCTCCTCACCATCTACTCCAATCTAGGAAGGGCACAAGGATTCAGGGCTAGAGCATAAGGCTGTCACAGTCAAACACATTTATGGTGTGCTGGTGACAGGAGTTCCAAAAAATCAAATCCCAAAGCCCCGAAAGACAAAAAAAAAAGGACAAGAGGCCAAGGAACAAAATTCTGCTTAACATTAACGAAGCACCTTCATTCAGTTCAAACCAACTGCTCAAATGTTGGAATTTGCAAAGCACTCTGAGGACCAGGTGATGGAATCTCCCGCTTCACCTCTCACAAAGCTGCTTTAATTCCATTCCAGGCTCCAGCAGAATCCCACCAGGAAGGCCAATAACCCCATCCCAGTGGCACAGGAAGGTCAGGCATCCTGTGTGAGGATGGGAATCATTGCTGAACCCCACTGAAGTCACAGGATGTCCCCAAAACCAGGGACAAGGTGCTGGGGAGGGGCCTGGTCCTGCCATCCATGGCTCCAAGGGGAGCTGCTGGTCCAGGCCAGAGCCAGGGGAAGGAATGAAATGGAAGCTCACCAGATCTTCCTTGGGGAGTCTCTGGAAGAGGCTTTGTCTCCCTGACAATCACAAGTGGTTCCAGGGGATTTTCCATGGCATTGGGACAGGAAGGTCCAGGCAGCTCCCAAAGGCACTTGGGGTGGGACGGTGCCCCCAGTGTGGCCTCGCTGCTCCCTGTCCCACCAGGAATCCTGGGATCCCTCCTTCCCTAAAAATCCAGGAGGCTCCTCCACAGCTTCCACTTCCCCAGCAGAAGGGGAGGAGGGCTCCCTGGCAGCAGCACTGGGTTACTGGTTTCACTGGTTTGAACATCCTGCAACTTCTTCATCAACATCTGAATTCTACCGGTTCAGTCTCATTTCATTGAGCACAAAGTCACCACAGAGTGTCCTCACAAACCACCCCCAGGTCACTGAATCTCCTGAGGGACACAGGGAATTCCTATTCTGGGCAGAGACCGCGGAAAAGAAACTTTGTTTGATGTAAAAGCAACTTGGCATAAATTCCTCCAAAACAGCCCATCCAGCCACACAGCAAAATCGGAATCAAAGCCACCAATTATCACAAAAAAGCACCTTCATCTCAAGAACTGCTCACCCCAGGAAGCTCAGTCTGAGTTTGAAATGTATCAGGACTAATTTGATCATGCACTTGGTTCTATTCACGCTGGTGATCCACTGTTTTCCAACAATCCACATTGTTCCCATCAGTATTTTACATTTCACGTCACGGATTTACCCATGGCATTGCTCTCCCACCACCCAACCCCCCCACCCAGTGCCCCCCCAAAAAACCCCACAACTGCTCAAATAAAGAAAAAAAAAAAAACCAACCCCACTAACAGCCATACTGTGAAACCAAAATACTATTTAAAAAAAAAAAAAAACAACCAAACCAAATGGATGACAGTCCAACAGTTTGCAGGATTCAAAACTGACTCTACAAAGTAATTGTCTACCTTGTAGAAAGGATTTCCTTTTATTTGGAAAACGAGCAATTGGAAATTGGAGAGAAGAGATAAAAACAACCTTTAGATGCTCTGAAGTTTTGCCTACTGAAGGATTAAAACCGTAAATAAAAAGGTACCAAGCCCTCAGAGTTCACTGCTCACGTGAAGCTTCTTCCATCTCTTTCTTGACCTTTCCAAAAACCACTTTCATGTCTGGGAAAGGAAAAAAAAAAGAAGAATTATTGAGGAAAAAACCCCAGCAGTTATTTCTTGTTCAGGGATTGTAGAGAAGTGCTCAGTTTTGACCTAATAAAGCTTGAATTCAACCCAAAGTCTCAACCCTGGCTTAGAAACCGTGTGGGTGCTTTGGCAGTAAAACGTGAGATTGTGTAGAAAGGTCATTAAAATTAAATTTAAATTAACTTTTGGAACTCAGGCACTCTATGGGAATAAATTCCAAGCGTTTTGGGCATTCCTGGGTACATTTTCTCCCAAGCCAGGCTGGACACAGCCCCTCCTCTGGCCATACACACCTGCCTTGGCCTGGAAGGCTCTGAACATCTTCTCATCTGAAACTCTTCTGCTGTTGCATCAGCCCCACATTTTCATATACTCTAGCACTATCTTCTCTCATTCTGAAATGAAATCAGGATTTAGAGTCCCACCAATCTCATTTGAGACAAAAAAATAAAAAAAAAATCAATCCTATTATACACACCACAAAATTCAGGGACCATTTATTTTACTTGATTTATTTTCAGAGGAAAGCCCAGGACAACAGGGCAGATTCTGGGGAAACTCAGCCTCGTTTGAGGTCTCTGAAGATGAGATAGAACAGCTCAAAAGTGAGAGCAGGGCTGAACTTACTCTGGACACGTTGGGGTTGGGGTGCAGGGGGGGAGGGGGCTCTGATCCCCACTCGTCTGGTCCGACAACGAATATTTAATGTTTGTGTACTCGTGACCTTTCCTCTTGCTCTTCTGCCAAGAAAAACACACAACAAAAAGCCAGGTTTGGGGTTAATCCCAGTAAACAACCCTCGGGACAGTGCAGCAATTCCAAGAGGAGACAACCAGGGGTGGTTTTAGGTTTGTCTGTGAGGTGAGAGCTCAGCTCTGCAGTGGACACATCACCGAGCACACCTAAAGCTTGGCTCCAGCTATCAGCGAGACAAAAACCTGAAAATCCCCATTTTCCCCCCATGCCACCACCTCCAGCACAACACAGCAACCCTCTGAATGTACTCAATCCTCATCTCCTTGGCAGAGAGCTCCCCATTTCATTCTTGAGCAGCCAGTGGGCTTCCCACTGACCTTATTTCCAGCTCGGAGCTGGGGCCAACGGAGCGACACGCCGTTGTTTGCAGGAGCTCTAATAAAACAATATCTGAGCCCATTAGGTTTGATATAAAAAGCAGCCAAGCTGTTATTTGGATTTTGCACATATGCTCCAGGCTGCAGCCAATTGTGCTGGCACCCAGCTCCAGATCCTGCCAGGGAACCACGCCGGGAAAGAAATGGGAGAAGGATTTTTCCTTTTTCCAGGCGTTCACAATGCCTGAAAACACTGAATCCTACAAGGTTTTGCAAGGGATTGGGGTTTGAGGAGAAGGTTGTGGGTTTATTTTGGGGGTTTTTAATGCTGCAACAAGTCCTGAAGTCTGACCCAACCTCACAGCAGAGGCTGGCGGAGCCTCCAGGGAGTTCTGGCTCCTGAATTCCCATTAAGAACATTCCTAGGATTGAAGCTTTTCCAAGATGGGCTCCTGAAGCTCAATCAGCTCATTCTGGTGATTCTCAAATCACTCCCAGCCAGCATTTAACAAAGCTGTCCTGAGCAGTTTGTGGGAAAAGGTTTGTTGAGCAAACCTGGATTTGCTTCATTGGACAAAGTCTGGGAGAGAAAGAAGGTCTGGTGGACACATGGAATGCAGGATTTGTGGAATGGATCACAAGATTTTGTAGGAACCAGCTGATAAAGGAGAACTAACTCAGTACATGTTAGAAAGTCCCCAGCAGGGAAAGAGACATTAAAAAGAGTAAAAATACGGAGTAATTAGCATAGAAAGCAAAAGGTACAAACCCCAACTGCTCTGAGGTCAGGGCAGGGAGCAGCAGGGACAGGGAGAAAACATCAGCTCTTTATCACAAAACCAGGAAACTGCTGTAAAACCCCCCAGAACTGGAGTGCAAGGAATTCCCTGAACAGGAAGGGGGAGGGGAAGGCCTTGTGGCTGTCACCAAACCTCATTCCCAAACATTTCTGATCCCACTGCACTCCTGGAAGTGCCTTTTGCTGGATCACCACGTTCACCCTTTCATTTTCCACTCCAGTAGATTGATTTCCAATAAACTCCCCAAATTGGAATTAGAATGATTTAATCTTCTCCTTTCAGGAATGCAGGGAAGCAGCTTTGAAATCTCTTTGTAACACAAAGATCACGAGGTTCTGCTTTAATTAACAGACCCTCATCTTTTATTTTTCCCCCACAGGAAATTCGATAATAAGAAGGAAATTTGACATCTGGGAGCAGGGCTGGGGACAGGGAAGATGGGAGAGGATTCCACTTAAATTAAGGTGAGGATCCCACCTAATATTTTAAAGAGGAAATTCCACTCAATAATGTAAGGAGAGGATTTCACCTAATTCAAGGAGAAGATTCCACCTAACAATTTAATTAATTCTCAAGCATAATGAACTGAAATACAAGAGACAGTTCACACCTTCAGACCCAGCCTTCCCACAACACAATTCCCCTCCAAATCCCCTCCAATGCTGCTCCCTGCTGGAATCCTGCCACGTTCCTGTCGGGTGTTTGGGATGGACCCACCTGCTCCTCCTCGATCCTGCGCTGGAGGGTCTCGATGTAGTGCTGCACTGCCATGTAAATGAACCTGTACTGGGCCTCTGTCTGCACCATCCCTGAGCGTTGGGATCTCACCATCTGGATGGTCTTGGGGACATCGATGTCACAGTCCACCCCTGGGGATGTCCACGGTGATGGGAAGAGCAGGAAAAATAACCACGGTGAGGGGGGAGCTCACCTGGATCCTCCCTCAGCATTGCTGGGGCAGGCAGGGAAATCAAAGGGGAAAAAGGGGGGGTACCTTTCTCTCTGATGATGTCAATGAGGATGTCAATGACAATGAAAGTTCCTGTTCGCCCAATCCCAGCACTGGAAGAAGGGGGGAAAAAAAGGGAATTTAATTGTTTTGCTCTTTCTGATTGAACATCAAAACCCCGGCCAAAGGAGGGGTCTGGAATTAGGAGGCTTCCAAATTAGAGCCAGGGGGTTCCAGATTACACCAGAGCCAAACCAGAGACCTCAGGGAAGGGACAGAAATCAGCACTTCTGTCCCTCAGTGTTTATAAATGCCCCTGAATCAGGAAAAAGCCACAAGGTCAGATCTAACATTTCCTTGCCTAAAAAGCATCTCATTTACAAGCTGAGAGCACCCAAAAAGGACAGAGCCCTCACAGGTGGGATGAGATGCCAAAATTCCCGTGATCCCGCACTTGAAATGCTCCAGCCAGGATTGCTCCCACCTCCTCATCCAACAGCAGAAACCTCCATTTATACTAAGATTCACACTCTTAAATCCTTTCCCAAAAGGACCCTGTGCCACTCACCCAGAATGTGACATTGTACAGACAGAAAACAGGGAATCCTGAGCAATTCCCAGGGAAAGTTGTCCTTTTTAAAGGTTTCAGCTCTCTGGGCCAAAAGGAGGAGCAGCAGGAGGAGCCCAGCCCATCCCACACCCTCACCTGCAGTGGACCACGACAGGTCCTGCATCAGGAATGCTCTCCTGCTTGTGGTGCACCTCCTCCAGGAAATCCAGGACGCCGCCGGGATCGCTGGGCACGCCGTGGTCGGGCCAGGTGCGGAAGTGGTACTGCCACACCGTCCTCTCCGTGTTCCCCTGAGAGGAACGGGGAAACAAAACCCTTCAGGGCAAAACCCAGCTCCTTATGGGGCACAGCTGAGCCCAGTGGGGAGGGGGCATATCCCAAATCCAACCTGAGCACAGCACACACAGCTCCCCAAGGATGGAACGAGCCAGGGCCTTTCCTGGCCTGGCACATCAGTCACTAAATCCCTTGATTTGCTTCTCCTCCCTGATCCAAACTGTTCTTTAACAGGAAGTGCCATTTCCACGCTGTTTTCTCATCCCTTTATCCCTTCCCTGAAGTGAATTTTCCACACACAACCTTTCCTTCCAATGCAACAATTTCCACGATGGAGCAAACGCCCGGCTGGATTGAAGTGTCCTCAGTTAAAAGCATTATTCCCTCCTCCCAGATTCCCTGCAAGCTCTGCAGCAGTTCCTCTCCTGCCAAAAGCTGCTTAGGTAGGAGAATCTTCAATTATCCCAAGGGCAAAGAGAAAGATGGATGGAAGTGAACGTGGAGCTTCAAAGGAAGACCGGGCTCCATTTATTCACCTCCGAGTGCTTTTATTGATTCCACAGAAATGGGCTAATCCTGCCATTTTTCCTTTGGTGATCCACGAGCTGAACTGAAAGGACAGAGCTCCTCTTGTACTCACCTGGCCAACTTTGGAGAGTTTCAGCTCTCTCAGGGTGTAATCGTGTGCTGCACTCTCCTTCACATTCCGGACACGCATCACTCCGTATTCCTTCAGGGAATATTCATCCGGCCAGTACTTGACACACTTACTCTGCAAGATTTCAAAAGGAAACAAAATAAACAACAACAAAAAAGAAAGAATAATCAGGCAGGAGGAAAAAAAAGGCTGCTTTGCCAAACTGGTTAACACAACCCTGAAGCTTTCATTTCAGAGTTCACAGAGGACAATCAGATGATGAGGTGAAAGAACATTTTAATGGGAAGTTTCTCCTCTCCAGAACAACCACTGGATAAGTTCAAACAGGTACAGGTCACCTCTCCTCTTAGCACCTTTTGGGATATTTTGTGCCTGGATGTTTTCAAATCCTGGAGATTAAAATCCTGGTTTTTACACCCCCAGCCACGGGTCTCAAAACACAGAATTCCAGCAGAACTCAGCCCCACAGCCCCAACCCTACAGGCTGCAAAAGAAGCAAAGGTTCAAAGGTATAAATCATTTCCAGTGGAAACAAAACTTGGATGCTTGCTTTTCCATGGCTTGCAGCAGGAAGGGCTGACACAGCTCTGGTTCCATCACCAAAAAGGGCTCAGGTTCCTGCAAAGGGAGCAGTTCATGGGTCTGCAACTTCTAAAATGCAGAGTTTTTGGTGTGCTGCTTCTCCATCAAGATTCTCTTTGCTCAGGGATGAATTCCATCCACTGAGGAATGGATTCACCTATCAGCACTTGGATTTGGCTCCTGTGACAGGCCAGGAAAGAACAACTCCTGGGAATGCAGCATCAAAGCAGGAATTATTGTAGGAGCCGCTTCTAGCAAGAGCAAACACAGAGCAAACACCAAGTCCTACAGAGCAATAGGGTCTGTTTGCAGTTATTCTGAATATTCAGGAAAAAAACCACAGCACAGGGAAGCTCCTTGTGCCAGCCCAAGGCAGAGTAAGATGGCTGAACACGTGCCCATGTAGGCAACAAGATGCTTTCCTGCTATTTCTGCCCTTCTCTCCCTGTCACAGGGGGAGAAACTGAAGCAAACACACTGAAACTGAAGCAAACACACTGATTTTAGGGGGTGCCAGCAGAAATAACCTGCAGTTTTCAATGCAGGGCTCTGAGCAGTTGGTAGAGCAAGTCTGAACAGCAACACGATGTTAAAATAAGCTTTACTCTGCTGGAAGGCTGAACTGCCTCCAAAACCCCAAAACTCTTTTAATTTTGAAGGATTTGCTGCTTCTGCACTTTTAAAGCACATCCAGGACTGGATGCAGGGCTGGGATGTTCCACAGTTCCTCCCTTCCTCAGGCTATGAGCTCTGCTGCACAGGGTTCTCTCCTTCCTGCAGGCCTGCAAACAGCCTGGCCTGAGATAAAAAAGCTTTGATTTGATATCAGGACTGGTATTTGCAACTCTTTAAAGAGTGAAAAAGGCATCACAAACCAATCTAGGGTAAAGAAAGAATAAGCAATGCAGCCCTGACGAATTAATGTGTTTTCTCCAGTAAAAGGGCTGAGCAAACTTGGGGAAGAATAATGGAGAAACTGCAGAGGAGCAGAGGCCATTCAGGAGGTTCTTAAAAAAATAATAAATAACTTGAAGGAAGAAAGGTGTATTCAAGTCAACTCTGCCAAAACAACTCCATAATTTATTTCTCCTGTTCCAAAACAAAGATTATCACTGGGAAGGGGGAGCTTCTCCCTCCTTCAGTAAATTCTCAGGAAGGAAACACAAATCTTGTCCCTTCATCAGGGTGATGAAGTGGCAGAACTTTACAAAGACTAAAAAAAAGATCCACAAGACAAAGTCAAAGACTTTTAAAAAAAATAAAATACACAGGACAAAGTCTAATGGCTCCAACAAATAGCACTAGTGGCAGCTTTGACACTCCAGTTAGGGAAAGAATCCTGTAAAATCTTCTGTTATTTGTCTTCAGTCCACACACAAATAAAGTTCCTGGGGGTGAGGAACCCCTGCAATCATCAGTCATCCATAGAAAAACTTTAGTTTTTAATTAGATTTTTTTCCACAAGTGATGCTCCCCTAAAAAGGCAACAGCTTTCCCTTCAGAAACAGATCATGGGAATATGGAAAAAGGTAGAAAGGGTGGACAATAGTGTGTGGAAGAAGCAGAGAAACTTAAAAAGAAAAGGAGAGAGAACAGAAAGTGTTTATCAAACAGAAAAAAAAAAGATCAGAAGCAACAAATTCCAAAGACAAATCCATAGAATCCCCAGGAAGCTGTGTGTGCCTGTTGCCAGGGTATCAGTGTTCAACTACTCCTATTCTTTCCTGCCTTGTGTCATTAGAAACCAGAAACAAACTAAAATATCCTCAGGTTTGCCAGAGGGCAGGGAGCGAGACAAGATCCCTGTACTCCAAAGGTAAATGGAGATTTTTGGGATACACCATTGCAGGGAAAATTCCTCTTTGAGAGCATTAAATGCTGCCAGAGCAGGTAAGAAGCAACATCTCTACATTCAGTTTTGTGATAATAAAATCCCATTATTCTGCTTTTTTAGGGAGGTCCATAGAGGTTTGTAGAGCTAAAATAAATGGCAAGACTTTTGCTCCAGGAGCAGGGAATTTTTCCCTTCAAACACCCAGAATTCCTGTTTGGCCACATCTTCCATCCCAGTGCCTCCTTCCTTAAGTTTGAAAGGCAGAGATTCACATTGAGCAGTTAAAATTGCAGCAGGCAAACCTCAAGAAAGGGAGGCTTGATGTGACAGGAATCCATCCCCAATTCCCACAGGCAGCCACAAAAAAAGGACACTCGGCACCTTCCAGAGCTCCAAGGAATCCGGTGCCACACCAGATTCCAGCCATAAATCAATTCCCCCCAGTGCAGATCAGTTCCTGCTTGTACTCAAATGTCAGGGCCTTTCCCAAGGCCAGCTGGAGCCTGGTTTTACCTTTCCTCTTTCCACTTCTTTCGTGGTCATGACAATAACTCGGGAATTCTCCTGGAACACCATCCTCCAGAAGTCATTCACCGTGTTCTGCAGGCAGCCTTGGGTAGCAATGTAGCTTTTTTTTGGCTTTGAGTTGTTGCACTTGGTTTCAAACTCAGGCTAAAGAGGGGGGAAAAAACCCAGCAATTTAACAAATGGTGACAAGATTCCCTTGGATTTAGGGAAGAGGAGGTGGGAATACACTCACCATAATAATATTAGCATTGATATAGTCTGAAACAGGTTCGTTGGGATCACCATCGTGGAGAACAACTCTGGTGTGATCAACTGCAAAAATACACCTGGATGTCAAGCACGTGCATTCTACAGTTGTGAACACATAGCAGCTATTAATTAATTACCAAACTCAGCAAATTAGTGATTAGAATATTCCAAATTGCCTCTTTTGCTTCTTTGAAACAAGTGGCTGTGACCAGCTGGACCGAAACATGTCCTGGGAATTCAGGAACATTCAAACATTAAGTCAAGGCAAAGTCTCAGGATTTGCATGTTGCAGTTCTGGCCCCCAAATTAATCCTCTGAAATTTAAACATTCCAGCCTGTTGAGTACCAGTTGAGGGATATGAGGCTTCTACATGAAAGCTGAAGATAAAAAACAATATTACAAATATCTACAAAGTGCAAATGTGTGAACCCAAATTGGAAATCACAGGATAACCCTGATAAGAGGGGAAATTATCATGAAAAGAGAAGCCAAAGCCCAGTGGTACTTAATTAACCCTGTATTAATGAGGAAAATAGACCAGAGTAACATGAAATGGCAATCAAGGGTCGATACTTACAGGGTAAAATGTTTTTGTATCTATTTTTGTTCTTGTTTTCCTGGCGCTGCCCTTCCTTACGGCTGTAGAGGAGTTTGCACTCCTGCTGCTGCAAGGTCTGAGGGGAAAGCACAGACAGGGGGGCTCAAAAAAACAGCAGGATGGACTGGTCATCCTCCCAGAGAAAAGGGAGGAGAGGGGCATTAGGTGACCACAAATGGGTTATCCATAAATTATCCCAGTGAAACAACAACCTGGAGTGGGGATTTCTGGAACACAATGTCACGGGGGTAGCAGCAATCCAAAACTTTCCCAGCCACGCTGTTTCATGGCAAATCTCCCTTCTCCCAAAGCTTTGCTCCAAGTTTTCATCCCCAGAGCAGTTCTGGCCCCACTAAAAGGAACGTTCAGGCTTTGGCAGCTGCTCCCCTCATCATTCCCACCCTCCAGATTCTTGCTTTTATTTAACTGGCACATTTGCTCACTCCTGTCTCAGTCTGATACTCCAAAACTTAATGACCTTGGATAATTAGGCTCATCCTAAAGCCAGGGAAAGCAAAAGAAATGTAAGAGGTGCCAAGTTTCAAGCTTGTGACAAAGGACAGAGAACAGCCCCCAAAGCATTGCCTGTGGAATTCCAGGCAAAAGGACTGAGAGCTAAACTTTCCCTGCAAGTTAAAGAACTGCAGCAATTAAGAGTGTGGAAACCACATCTTCCTTCCTGGAGTTAATTATTATGGCTTGGAGCATCCCTGAGGAGAGATCCACGAGCAGCAGCGACTCCCAGCAAGCCCATTCAGAGCTGGAAGAACACAGCCATAAATCTGCAATATCGTCCTCGACATCACTACAACATCCCAGCACTAAGCACAGAAATAACCATTTTTCACAAGGAAAAAAACATTACAAGGACTGTCAACAACCCTGTCTGGTGGTTCCTGGGACAAGAGGTTCATTCCTGCCTGGAGACAAGTAATTTAAATTCACCATCTGGGCTGGCAGCTCCTGAACAGCACAGACAGGGATCCATGGATAACCTGGAGTGTGTTCCCCCCTCCTGCCACCATGGGGGACAGCTGGAGCTTCCCTGAGGGGAATGGAAAAGCAAGGCACTAAAACTGCTAGGAGAGGGCTTCATTCCCCAAAAAAATGACCTCATTGAGAGCAGCAAAGGGGAAAAAGAAGTTCAATGTCTCACAGGTAAAATCCTTCATTTATTGGCTTTTCCTGCTGGACTTTTCTCCCTGTAAGGAAAACACTTTGATTCTAAGGCCACACTGGGAAATCCACTCCAAGAAAAATTTCTTCAACGTGTACCAGATGCCAGGAAAGAACTGTGAATTAATGGCTCAGTTGTACTTTGCCAAACCAACGATGCCTTCCCACACACACAACCTCTGCTGACTTCCTTCCCTCTCCAGGTGGAATTCTGACCATTCAGCCCTGGATCAAGGACTGTCTCCTCTCTCTGGGAAGATAAAGGAGAAATCTTAATCCTCATTTTATCATTTCCCAGTGCCACGACCTCTGATACTCCCCTCACACACCTCTTGCTAATTCCTTTCCATGGATTAATTTTCCTTTTCCTGGATTAATTTTCCTTTTCCTGGCAATAATCAGAGCACGCTGGACAGCACATTTAGCTGATGGGTATTTCTGATCACTTTGCAAATCCATCACTATTCAGGAAGTTTCCCAAACCAACCTCTCTGGAGCTCCCTGAGCACTTCCCAGTTTCCTGTTGCCATCTGCTGGTGGAATTCCAGACTCCACGGGTGGTTATGTGTGTGTGAGGTATAAACCAGTCCATTATATCCAGCCTGGAGTGTTCCAGGCCTGATTGGACAGGGCTTGGAGCAACCTGGGATAGTGAAAGGTGTCCCTGCCCATGAGGTGGGATAGAATTTAAGGTCCCTCACAACCCAAATCATTCCACTATCCCAGGTTGCTCCAAGCCCCAGCCTTGAACACTTCCAGCTTCTCTGGGAAGAGTTTCTTCCAAATTCTGGAAGGATTTCTTCCCAATATCCCATCTAAACCTCTTCTAGCTTGAAGCCATTCCCCCTGTCCTGTCCCTACACATTCTTTCTGGAAAAAAAATGGGATTTTGCCTGTAGAGAGAAATTAAACACTGAAACAAACCAAAAATAAATCTCCAGAAGTCCAAGGAATGCATATAATCCATGTTGCTTCATCCCAAAGCTTTCTACCACTTCCCAATGGCTTTAAGATGCCCCAAAAACGAGTATCAAAGGACAAGAGCAATGGATGGACTGAGAAATGGAAGTTGCCCTAAAGAAATGGTTCCCAACTTCCCAAACAGCAGAAGGAATTTGAAGGATTGTCCTGGCAGGACAAACACAGGAGTACACGAGGCTCCTTCATGGTGGGGAGGATACCCAGGAGGGATTGTGCCAGGGACTGGATAAAAAGCACTCTGAGAATCAGGAAAAGAAGACAAATATTTCAAGCCACAAGAGTGGAGCTGGCAAAGCCCTGGAGATGGGAGCAAACCCAGGGATCAGAAGTGACAGAGAGGAGGAAACGCCAGGAAGGCAGAACCCAAGGTGACTTTAGCAGTGTGAGATTGAACACTGCAGGAAACACTGTAGGAAACATTACTTGGGATGTCAGGAATTACCTCAAACTCTTCCCAGAAGCCCTGCTTGACTTTATCCGTGGTCTCTGCCAGTTTGCTGAGCTCCCTCACCCGGCTCTCGATCTCGGCAGCGTTGATCCGGGTGGTGTTGAGGGGCTGAGGGACACAGACCCCAAACAGCACAGGGTTAGCAAATGACAGCCATGGAAAGAGAGTTCAAACACAAATCCCCCGAGATAAGGGTATTTTAACGGGAATTTTAGGATCCAGGCGTATTTTTGGATGTCAGAATTTCGGAATTCAAGCAAAGGGCGGTGAGGAAGGGGACGCTGAACAATCGTTTTTAAAGTCTCACAGTTTTTATTTAATGCATTCAATTCTCTCATTTTTGGACCTGCCCTGCAATTCCTACAGACCAGGAAATTCTGCACATCAGAGACAACACTCTATCCCTTCACTGAACAAAAATTGCTCCCATTTAAATGACTTTGTCATCCATTTCAGGAAGTTTAGCTCCTCAATTTTTGCCTCAGAGAAGAGAAAGTCTTGCAGAACTTCTGGAAAAGCTGCATTTCAACAGCATATCCTGGAGGTGACAAAGCTCAGGGGTGGCCTGTCCTCCTCACCTGCTTGAGCTGCAACACGGTGCCCAAAGTCTCCACCATGGGGTTCTTCTTGTAATGCTCCACCAGATCTGTCAGAGAGTCAAACTTCTCCCCTCCACCAACGTCGTATTTGAGATCCTGGAAAGACAAATTCTCCTCAAAACAAGTGCACTTCCCACCACCACAGCCACAGCACCTCTAGGCTGTGCCTTGCATCAGAAATAACCTCGAAAATTACGTGTAGAAGATTCTACTGAAATCCTCCTGCTAAAGGATAGACTTTAATAAAGAGAAACACAGACACGCTGCAGGACATCCCCTTTTTTGCCAAATTCTTGAAAATCCGTTTATCTGCTTTTTCAGAGAGCTGATTCCCTCTGAACCGGGGTTCAGGCAGCTCAAGTAGACACTGGAGCTACAGGATGAGAATCCAGGAATTAGGGATTTGAATTGATTTCCTAAACTGAGTGTATGATTGGGTTCTGAAAGGCTGGTACTGCCTGGCACCATCTCGATTTTAAGGAAGCAATGCCAAATTTTTTTTTTTTTTTTTTTTAAATATAAATGCTAACTGCAAATCAGAGAGGCGTTCTTGAAAAAATACACGTATTCAATTAATTCAGCATTTACAATCCTGGTGGGTCATTTCTACCTCCAAACTACCTCTGTTACTGCATTTTAGGTGTTTTTATAAAATTTAGTCATTGCACTGACTTTGGGCACAACAGAAGTAAAAGAAAGTAACAAAAATCCATGGTTTGTTTTTTTTTTAATCTATGATTATTTTTTAAACAGCAACCCATGGAGATAGATTAAATATCAAAACTGTAATTTAATAATATTTCAGTGAAGGGCTACCTTATAGTAAATAAAAGATTTAGATCTCAGGGCATTCCTTGGAGCAAACACTTGTTTACACACTGTCGATCATCTGTCAGGTGTAACTGCCTGAACTGACAGGAGAGAGGCATCTGTGGATGGATCTCCATTTATCCAATCACTCCTATTTTGATAGAATCCATCCAGGAGGCTTAAAAGGCTCCCTGAGCACAGCAAAGTGTGATTTCAGCCAGAAGGCCCTGACAGGAGCCAGTCAGCCAAGCAATCCCCCCCAAAATTTGGGATTTTGATGCCATCAAAGGAGTCATTTTGATCAAAGTGATGACCTGCAGCAACCCCTGGGAATAGGGGAATGTATCCAGAGCTCCTGGGCTCATGGATTCTCTGCTTTTCCTACCTGGCAGTGGATCATGACGTGCGTCACTTTGGATTTGCCGTCGTTGCTCTCTCCTTTGTCATCCCCCGTCCTCACGGAGAGGACAAAGTCCCCAGGGTGGCTCTGGCTCTCCCTCACCAGGAAACTCCCATGCTTTCCTTTCTCTGTCAAGAGTTTCTCAGCTTCTCTCCCGGAGAGATGCCCGTGAAACCACCTGGAAATAAAGTGACACAGAGGCAGACACCCTGCTTAGCATTCCAGCTGAATCCACTTGTTCCAGGTTTTTATTAAGAAATGGAATCCTTCTGTTCACTCAGCAACAGCCAGGATCAGGGAAAACCTCAGCTGGTAAAAATAATGAATAAAAGAAGCCTTGCAAGTGTCCAGGTGCGCACCAGTGAGGAAGGAAACACTTCAGGGCACTTCTGTGGAGTTTCCTACAAGCTTCCAGTGAAGCTTTGATTTGGATGCTTCACAACAATCCCAATGGATTCCAATAAACACCAGGTTTATTCCTCCGACCTTCCCCTAAGTCAAGGCATTCATTCTTCTTTTATTTCCTTCATGAAACTTTCCTGATAAACTTCACACTTTTGAGACCTCACCCTCGTATCCCATTAGGAGCTGGAGAGGATAATCCCAGCAATCTCAGTTCTTCAGGAAACAGGGCCAAAAAAGCATTGATCCTCCCCACCTCTCTTAAGGCATTCTGAGGAGTGACAGAACTTGTTTTGAGTATTTTTCCTCATTTTTTCACTTCTAGGAATAAACAGGTATCTGCTGGTTTAGTTCTGACCCCATTTCCTCAAATCCGGAGTTTCAAATTCTCCTTATTAACCACGCTCCTCAGAACAGGAGTTTGAGGAATCTGAGGATTTGTGTGGCCTTCACTTTCTACCCACTGCTAGGAAAAGCACAAAAAGTTATGCCCAGAAATATCCCTGGGAATTCCTTGCAGCAACAACAGCATCAGGAGAACTCCTCCAATTAAACATTATCCCAGTAAAAATAAAGGCAGTTATGCTCTTTTTTTTCAGTCCTGTCCCACCCAAGGAAGAATGCTGAAGGGAACAGGTTCTGAGGCTTGGATTGCTTCACCTTTAACCACATTTATTCATTCATTTTGCAAGGAATCTCCCCGAAACGAATCCAAGGTTGTGGCCACCCTTTTCCCAGATGGAGGCTGAGCGTTAAGAAGGATAAACACAACATTTATCGAGAAGCACAAGGACATTGAGGTTCCACCACTTCTCTGACCTTTCTGACGTGGGATCAGCACAGTTGAGGGGATATTTCAGCTCTATGACATCTCCATTCTTCTCCTTGAGCTGCCCATGGTGTTCCATGTAATACTGGACCAGCTCAGCCAGCGTGGCAAACTTCTCTCCCCCGTAGAGGTCATAGTAGTCACCTGTGTTCTGGATCTTGATGTGGGTGACAGCTCCAGTTCGTCTAAGGTTTGAAAGAGAGGTCAAAAAAAACAAAAAAAAACCCTTCCCAAGTCAGCTGATCAATCAATCAATCACTTTTATATTTGGTGATGCCTGAGGTGGAGAAATCCATACAATTGCAGCATGGAATTACTGCAGAAGAGCTGAGCTACTGCCCCTCTGCTTCTCACCAGCCAGGGAGAACAGGAAAACAATTCTGTGCTGGAGGGATCCTTGAAGGCAGCATAAACCCTGCAACCTCAGGAGCCCCACTAAAAACCCCTCAGACCCACACAAAATTCCACACACAAGCACAAGGGTGGAGGGTGAGAGGAGTTCGACATTCTGGAGAGACCCAGCAGAGCTGGTTTGCTCCTTTCTCCAGAATTCCCACCAGCTCCTGAGACCTCTCCCCCAGGAAACATTTGCCCTTGCCTGTTGCCACAGTCTCTAATATTAAGGAAGAGCAGCTCCCAGCAGGAATCCCCTCGTGTGCCACAAGCCCCTTATCTCACAAGTATCCAAGCAGCACAGCTCTTATCACCAATCCCACTTTTCCCTTTTCCTTTATCTACTTCCTCTTGCTGTCTTTTCCCCATCCCTACCACGCAGTGTCAGGGGACAACTGTCACCGTAGGACTATTTTGGAAGCTGAAAAAGCCACAGTTGCCCTTAAAAACTTGCTGACTTTTCCTGTGTGAGGAGAGTCTGGATTTCCTGCTGGATCACTAATTCCCAACACCTCTGCTCCTTCCAGCTGGTTATCAAGTGGATTTGTAAAAAGCTAAAAGCAATGTTATTACCAACCTATTCCTGCTTGGCCTGAACAGTTTTGTCCTGCTGTAAAATCAGAATTCACTCCCCTCCAACCTAGAGCTGGGTAAAAATATCAGAGAAGCTCTTCAGGGAAAACGGGAGAAAAAGAAGAGGGAAAAGTGAACGACACTAAAAAGCGATCTGAGCATTCTGTCACCTCTTTCAAGGACTTCATCCACAGCTCTTTCCCCACAGGACAGCAGCAAATTAAGATCATAACCAACCTGGGGCAAGACTGGAAAGACCCAAACTCACCTAACAGAGAGTGTGAAGTCTCCTGGGTTACTTTTGCTGGGCCGTGCCAGGAAGCTGCCATCGACTCCTCTTGTTAACAGCAGGTTTTCTGCCTCCACCCCAGTGATATTTGGATGAAACCATCTACAAGAGGTTAAAAATAAAGAATGTTAATAAATAAACAGCAGGTTTCCAGAGTTAACTCACACAGAGCAACCTGACAGCTTCCAAACTGAGTTTTGCACCTAAATTAATAAAATTTCTGTTCGTTATTAGTTTCATGTTGCAACTTTATATATTGCAATTTTTTGTAAGCCCAAGAGTTACACTTATTTCCACTCTGACTAACTGAATCAAAATGATATCAAAGGTACACAACATAAACACAGAGCAGAAGTGGTATTTCCTTACTCCAGCAAAACACGGCACACAAAGAAACTGAAAGACAAACAGGAAAAATACCTAAAAATAAAACAAAACATCCAAAAGTGACACTTGACAACATTTTGAAGGTTAAAAACCGAACGAAACCTCATGGTTTAGGGCACAGCTGAGGGGGTCAGGAAGGAACTCCCCACTGCTCTTCCTCCCAGGAATGCGGAGCCGGGGTCGGATCTGTCCAGCTTAAATACAACCCCAGAGGAATCTCCTATTGATCCTCACCACCCACAAACTGCCCTCAATGACTATCCCAGAGCCCAGGCAGAGCTGGGGCTGGGCTGTGGCCAACAGCTCCGTGTCCCCACCTCTGGCATTGACTTTGGAGACTTATTTGGAGCCACTCGGTGTCACCACTGCCTCTGCTCTTATCTGGAATTTCCCCATTTTTATTGCAGCCCCGGAGGAGTTCTGCATGAAAGGACCTGGTGAGGATTTTAGAAGGTAAATTCTAAAAATAAACCATCAGAGCAGGGATGGGAGCAGCCCAAGCTTGGCTCTGTCACCCTCGCACTTGGCGATTAAAAATCACCTTTAATTTTCAGAGTTCGATCCTCATTCTCGTGTGCTGAAATAACTCAGCCTGCTCCTCTTCATTCACCTCTGGGTTTTTCCAAAGTACAGCAAAATATATCCAAACAACTCCACAGCCACCACAGAGAGAGGAGTGTTATATCCAGAAAAATTGAAGAGCATTCCTGATCCTTCCTGATCCAGTCAGCATTTCAGGCTAAATTGCTAAATCAGCAAAATATGAGAGCGCAGGTCTAAATTTAGGGTTATTATTTCAATTGTTGCAGCAATTCCTTCTCTAGTGAAAAGCTGCCAATATTCCCACCAAAGCCTTCTCCAGAGCATTCTCTTCAGAATTGTTCTGGAGTTTTAGGATTCTAGAAAATCCAAATTTCTAGCAAGTCATTCAAATGGGAATTGGGATGCATTTCAGAAGTAAATTGTGTGAATCTTCTCGTGAGTCTCTTTTCCTCTAGTTAATAATATTCTACTTGCAGCATGAAAGTTTAGTGAATAGTCTCCATCTTTCACTGAAGAAAAACATAGAAAATATCAAATTTATGCATGAGACAAAAAAAAAAAAAATTCCAAATTATCGCAGCAAATGGGAATGAACTACTTAATAATGTTACTGATTAATAATTAATGAGCTAATTAATAATTTATCTAACGATTATTCAAAGGTCAAGGAAAGTTCTCACAAAAGAATCTGCACCAGCATCAGTACCTGGGACGAACTGAACATCAAATAACACATTGCAACCCACAACAGGTTGCCTGGAGAAGGTGATTGTGTATTTACCAGATTTCCACTCCTAAAATTTTACTTCCATTAGGAGAAAACAAACAAAAAAAAAATCACAAAAAAAAGGTGCAGTAATCATTTGAACAGTGTGCAAGCTTTTTAAGTATGCATAAGATTCAGGAGAAAGCTAGGTAAATTTTGGAGTTTATAGCAAAAAAAAAAAGTGTCTAAACAGACAGAGGAGAAATTATTGGGATTGGTTCTCCAGATTTATTATACTGAGATTCCATAAACTCTCACCAATGGAATATCTTCTGTATCCCACCCTGAACCTTAAGGAAGTCGCTGCACACGAGTTGTTACAGTAAAATAATAATTTATGTACAGAGGTGAGGAAAAATATCCTGTTATTTAACCAGCATTTAAAGGAGAGGTTAGATGGTTCAACACCCAAAATCTCGCTCCCACATCCACACAAAGATGCCAAAAGCCAAGCTACACCTGGGAGGGTTTCTTGCACTTTATGTAACTCTGGCTCTGCTGGCACCTCGTCCTCCTGCTCCCTCAGCTCCGTATTTTTGGCTTTGAGTAGGAAGCTGCATTTGTCAGCCACCCCAAATAGCAGAATGGGGGTGTCAGCGATCCCTGCCAGCGGTTCCGGCCGCCAGCAGGATCCTCCTTGAAGTGCTGCCATCCCTTGTGCTCCCAACCTTGGGGCTGCAGCCCTTCCAAACTGGGAGGGGACAGTGAAGGGCCGGAGCTCACCAGTGACACCCCCTCCTCAGCCAGGACCTGCTCTCACGTTTCCTTTTATAGGGATGGAATGCATTTTGGGCTTTTTATCCTGCTTTGCCTCCCCATCTCCGTGGGAGCAGGTGCAGGGCTGCCCCGGCCAAGGGCAGTAAATACAATCGCAGAAGTCACCCAAACCCACGCTCTGGTCAAACTGGCTCCTCACCATCCCTCCCGCAGCAATTCCCACTCAGGGGCTGGGAATACACCATTCCCAGTCCACAATTAGTTCACAGCAAGGTGGAAATGTTGGTAAGAAAGTAACCAGTGAAATAGCAGAGGGTCATTTATAAAACCAAGGGGGTATCTGCAAAGCAAGGAACCTTCTGATGAAAAAAAAAAAACAAAAACAAAAAAACCAAACAAAAACCATGGTGGAAAATCCATCCTTCCCACAATTATCCCTTTTTTGTTACCATGGTCCAGCAGGATCTGTGCTCCCTAAGCCACACACTGCCACTACACTTCTCTCTTACCAAACCAAAAGAAATAAATCAATACAATTTTCCATGCAGTGACTGGGTTTTTTAATCACCTTTGCAAGAGCAAAGGAGAGATGAAATCAGTTCTGTCTCAGCTGTCACAACCACAGCACTGGGGATGTGCTGACGGGTACTTTAATTACTCCTATTTATAGGCTCATCAGTTGATATTTCCCAGCTTTTTTCAGTCTCCCTCACAAGCTACACGGCTCTGAGCAGAGGAACAGGATTATTCCTGGCGAGGAGGAAGTTAACAGTGTTGCCAAAAGGTAACTTGTACCCTTGTTCCCAGCACCAGCAGGGACACCCAGAACACCCAATATAGACTAAAAAACCTCCCTACAGTGCCAAAACCCCCAAATCCTACTAGAAACGGCCACGGATTGAAATGAACACATCCAGATTCCCCATCTTGAGCAGAAGAACAGGACAGCTTACCCTCGGAGAAATTCTAATTTAGTAGGTATTGCTTATAGAGGTGAACCGATTGAAATTGTGGCTGCCCCATCCCTGGAAGTGTCCAAGGTCAGGTTGGATGAGGTTTGGAGCAGCTTGGGATAATGGAAGGTGTTCCTGCCCATGGCAGGGGATGGAATGGGATGAGCTTTATGATCCCTTCCAACACAAACCATTCTGGGATTCCATGAATCTCACAACAGGTCTGTTAAAAAGGATAAATACATCTATATTCTTTTCTGTGACAGTAGTTCCTCTAAAGCCCAATATTTACCCAAACCTCTGAGCCCAAAAGGACATCAGATACCAGGCAAACATCAGAACACATTAAGGACAGTGAGAAGCTACAACAAAGAAATAGGTTCGGCTGTTTGTCGTCGTGCTTTAACAGTGTCACAAGGGTTTGAAATTCGAATGAACGCTGATAACTGATTAAGAATGCAGATGTGGGGAGCTCAGGAACACTCGTTTTGCAGCTGGGTCGTGTCCTGGAGTCGGTAAATCAGCGGTGCTGGGCCCCGATGGAACATGAACCCTGGGCCTCGGCACTGAGCAGGTCCCACACACGAACAATCCCTCCCTCGGCTCCGGCGCTCCGTGGCGACACTCACTTGAACCCCCCAAACCGGGGGCACCGGGGCGGCTCCGGCCGCCAAGGGGACTCGGAGAGACTCGACGCCACCCGACCCCTGCACCCCCGGGAGGTTCCCCTGGGAAGGGATGGGGAGCGGGATCCGGGAGTGGGAACATCCCCGCGGGAAGGAGCGGGGTGGGGGCTGCGGCGGGGAACATCCCCCGGGAACAGACGGGAGGGGGCTCCGGGAGCCGGGCCATCCCCCCGGGAACGGGCGGGGTGGGCGCTGCCGAGGCGAGTCCCGGGGGTCCTGCCCGCCCGCAGGGAGCAGCCCCGGACCCGCAGCCCCCGGGAGCGGGCGCGGAGGCGCCCCAGAAGCAGCGGCCCCTGCCCGCCGCCCTCCCCGCCGGCGCGGCCGCCGCTCCCGCCTCACCTCCGCGATGTCATCTTCCCCCGTGGCCCCGGCGGGTCGCGGTGCGCCGGCCCCCCCGCGCCGCCCGCCGCTCACATGGGGGTCCCGGCGGGGCCGCGGCCTTCGGGCGCTGCGGGGAGCGCGAACAACGGCGGCCTCAGGCCCGCGAGCGCGGCGCGGCCCGCCCCGCGTCACCGCCCGCGCCGTCATCGCCCAGCGCCGCGCCCCGCCCCGCGCCGCCGCTCCCGCCGGGGGGCTGCGGGACCCCCGGCACCGGAGCGCGGTAGCACCGGAGCCTCGCCCGCGCACGGGACGGGGCGCGGAGCCGGCCGAGCCCCGAGCGGACGCGGGTTAAGCGGCGGCGGCGCGGCGGAGCCGCTCTCCGGGCCGGCGGTCCCGCAGCCCCCGGAGCGGGCGCAGGGGCTGGTGTCCCCCTCGCTGGTGACCCGGGGCTGTCCCGGGCGGCGCGGACCCTCCCGGACTACGAGTCCCGTGCTCCCCCGCGCGGCGCGTGACGTCAGACACCACCCTGTCCTTAGCCCGCGCACCCGGATGTGAGTCCCTTTTGCTCCCCCGGAAGGTGAGGATGGCGGAGCTGCCGCGATCGGCGCCGGGCCCGCCGGGCTCCATCCGCCGCCATCCGCCCACCGGCGGCCCCGCTGCGGTCACAGGCGCGGCCCGACAGCATCGGGGAACGGCGGGAGGAGGGCCCGGATGGGCGCGAGGGTGGGGAGGCGCGGGAGTGTCGCGGGCCCGAGCGGGCCAGGCCGCGGCGGGATGCGGAGGCCGCGCCGGAGCTTCCCGGGAGCTGGCTTGGGGCAAGGCCCGGCAGCTCAGCGGTGCCGGAGGAGTCCCGAGCCGGGACAGAGGCGGCTGCAGGCTCGGGGTGTGTTTGCTTCTCTTTGGGCTTCCCATCGAGGAGCGCTTGGATGTGCGCTGGAGCTGTTTGTAACCAGCGTGCAGGAGCATTTTAAGTCACGTAGAGGCGCACAGGGTGCAGGGCTTGGTCAGCTACGGCTGGAGGAGATGGCTGACAGCTACTAGTAAGGTGTGAAGGATGCCTTGGATTCTTTTATTTTCTCTGCTTTGTAACGAACTCTAAATCTTGCTGTTTATGATCACAGATGGCGGGTGAGAAGGCGCCGGAGAAGAAGCCAGCTGAGAAGAAGCCGGCCAAGAAGAAGGCAGGGGAGAAGAAGCCGGCGGAGCAGAAGCCAAGCCAGAAAGCAGCAGGGGACAAGAAGAAGAGGGTGAAGAAGTACCATGCCAGCCGTAACCCTGTTCTGGCCCGGGGCATCGGGAGATATTCCCGCTCAGCCATGTACGCCAGGAAAGCCCTGTACAAGCGCAAGTACACGGCCCCAGAGACAAAGGTATGGCAGGAAGGAATAATTCCTGGGGGAATAATCATCTTTGTCATGGTGCCTTTGGTTTGAAATGTGCTCAGTTTTTCCTTGTTCTTTACACACAGATAGAGAAGAAGAAGAAGGAGATGCCCCGTGCCACCATCACTAAACCAGTGGGTGGAGACAAGAATGGAGGCAGCCGGGTGGTTAAAATCCGGAAAATGGTATGGAAAAGCACCGGGATGCTCGAGGCTTGGTCCAGGGGGCTTTAGGCTGGGTGATGAGCCTGGGGGTGATGTAGGAACCTCAGCCTGTGCTGTGCTTTCTTTGAGTACAGCCTTCTTGGGAGGTGATATCAATTTAGGTGGGAATTGTTTGTGTTGCTGTGCTGAAGTGGAAGCACACACTAATACAGAGCTGAACACAAAATATTCCAAAATATTCGGTGTGTTCCCAAGCACCGTCCGCAGCAGAAATGCTTCAGAAAGCTGAACTTGAGGGAAATCGGGAAGACCTTTTTGAGGAGTTGCTGTGCAGTGAGACACAAGGTGATAGAAGGTGTCTGTGCTCTGTTCCCAGCCCAGGTACTACCCCACAGAGGACGTTCCCCGCAAGCTGCTGAGCCATGGCAAGAAGCCGTTCTGCGAGCACAAGCGGCGCCTGCGCGCGTCCATCACCCCCGGCACGGTGCTGATCCTGCTCACCGGCCGGCACCGCGGCAAGGTGGGCGCAGCTCCTGCCACGAGGCTTTGGCAGCATTTCACACACCCTGAATCTCCCAGCTGATTTCAGCTCACCCTGCTCGGACACTGGGTTTAAATCTGTGGTTTCTGTCTGGGTGTTTTCCTTGTCCAGACTTTAGGGAAGGCAGAGGTGAAATGTTTGCTAAATTAAGGTTGTTCTATACAGAGCTGAAAGTAAAACAGGCACAGCCATTTGCTTGGACAAATGCAAGGAATCTTGCTGCAGTGCAGAGCCAGTGCCAGTTTCTCTTGCTGCTCCTGCAAAGACAAAACTTTCTCCTATAGCAGTTACTGTAAAGGAAAAATTAGAGTTTCATTCTTTATCAAATTATCAGGGATCGTTATGTTGGGTTCTCCATCCTCAGGATGGTCACCAACAAAACTGGCATCCTTTATTTTCCTGAATTCTCTGTGTTTGATGTCCTTGGTTCCGTAAAGAATGCTGTCAGAGAAGGAAACCTTGAGCAGAAGGAGCAAAACACAACAGGGGGATGGCTCTGACTGTGTGAAGTTATGGGGTCCTTGTGGTGTTTATCCAATTCGTGCCTGTAACTCATACAAAGGATTTGGGTGCTGGATGGGGATGTAGGATGGGGAAGGAGTAAAATTGGAGTAATTGCTCAGCTTTGAGAGATAAAGCTTGTGGAGAGTCACACTCAATTGAGAAGGAGGTACCTGGAAGTGCTTGGATCACAGGATGGCAGCTCCTCAGGTGGCCCAGCTGACCCACACCTGGAGCACTGTCAGTGCTTGTACCACTAACAGGCACAATCCCAGTTTGGCTGTGATATGGTAGTATTGAGACCTGAGGACTGATGTCCCATCTCGTTTCTTCACAGCGTGTTGTGTTCCTGAAGCAGCTTGATACTGGCCTTCTGCTTGTTACAGGTAAAAATTTTTATTTAAACACAGTATTTTTGTTGTGGGGGGTTCTTTGGGTTTTTTTTAAGTTCAGGTTTGTCTCTGGGGTCAGTAGCACAACAGATCTGCCTGTGTTTGGTTTGTCACATTAGTGGGGAATCACATTTTGTGGTGGAGTCACCACCCCTGGAGGTGTTCAAGAAACAGCTGAATGTGACACTCAGTGCACTGCTCCAGTTGACAAGGTGGTGATCAGTCAAAAGTTGGACTTGATGATCTTTGAGATCTTTTCCAGCCTTAATGGTTCTGTCATTTGTGACTTTGCAGGGAGGTGGAAGGGAGATAATTAAGCCTCAGTATCTGACTACCTGGAAGAGCTCGGGAAGGAGATCTGTGTATTTCTAGAGAGCTTTGACTGTTAAGATTTTAGCTGTAGGCAACTGAAGGAACTGGTCATCACACAGACTACAAAAATTCAGCTTCAAGGCAGTGGTTTTCACCAGAAAAGCTGACCTTGTTCTCTCTTGTCTTCTCTGCCTTCAGGCCCCCTGGCTGTCAACCGTGTCCCTCTGCGCAGGGCCCACCAGAAATTCGTTATCGCCACATCCACAAAGGTGGATCTCACTGGGGTGAAAATTCCCAAGCATCTCACTGATTCTTACTTCAAGAAGAAGAGGCTGCGGAAGCCCAAGCACCAGGAAGGAGAGATCTTTGACACTGAGAAAGAAGTAAGGGGCAGGGTGGTTCCTTCTCAATGCTCCAGGCTAGGCTGGAAAGGGGGAATTAGCAGGAAAAACACAGGTGGATTTTAATAGATTATTAATAAAGTGAGGTGGTACCATTAAAATGAGGTAACTCCCCTCTTTTAAATTTGGGGATTTTTCTCAGAGGAGAAGGAGTTATTATTCCAGTTAAATGTCTTTTTTGACCAAGAAATGCTGTCACTGTCTTGACTCCAAGAGGTGCTTCAGTGCTCCACCACCTTCCCATTATTGAGAACAAAAGGGGGAAAGATCTTAAAAATCCCAAAACTCAGGGTTTGCCCTGAATTTTCTCCTCTCTCTAAAGGATTCTGCAGTTGTTCCCAGGATTTTACTGTTGTTCTTTGTGCTTTGCAGAAATACGAGCTGACGGAGCAGCGCAAGGTTGACCAGAAGGCCGTGGATTCCCAGATCCTGGCACGGATCAAGAAGGTGCCTCAGCTCAGGGGGTACCTGCGCTCCACATTCTCTCTCTCAAATGGAGTTTATCCTCACAAATTGGTGTTCTGAGCCTTCTGGAAGCACCACATTAAACTCCCAAGGGAAAAAAAAAGCAAGGATTTGTGGTGTGTTCATTGCAGTCTGTAACAGCAGGTGTTGAACGGCTCTTGCAGTGCTTGTTGCTGTGGGGTGGAACTCTGAGAGGCTGTAGGTAGTGACCAGAATTTGGAGTGTGCCAAGTTTGGGGTGCAGGAGTTTTGGCTATTCTAGTTCTGTGGTGGTTGTTGGATTTCTTTATTTAACATAAACAGCTTAACTTTCATAACAGGTCAGCTTTCTTAACTCTGAACGAGCTGGGAAGATATTTTGCTTCAGGAATAGCAGCTAGTGCTGGGCTGACACAGTGCAGAATAAAATCTGGATAAAATATGTCTGTGCTCAACCTCAGCAAATAAATAACTTTTTAGAGGTATTTCAGGAGCTATGCTTTGATTTTGAAGTGGAAATGCTGGGAATAATCCACAGTTTTGCAGGATAAAAGTGTCTGGAAGTGAGTGGAGAAGGTAAGTGCTGTGTTGAACTCAGCAGAAATCAATGCTCTTACACAAACCAGGGATGTAGAGTTCACCAAGTCTGGCACTCTGGAGCTCTTCCTTAGCCAGACTTCTGCAGGAATCCAGGTTTATGTAACTGCACCATCTGTCTGCCCAGTAATTCTGAGCTGAGGTAGCCAACAGGGTTAGACTTGACAAGAAATAGAGATTTCATCAAATTCATCCAGGCTCCATGAAAAAGGGGATAGGAAAGGGAGCAATACAACCGTCCATGAGATGGAAGCCATGCTCAGTGGGAAAGAGGAATTGGACTTGGAGTGCTCCAGAGGCAGTGAAAGAGCTTGGACACCTGTGGACTACCTGCTTTGCACCAAGGGGCTGCACTCTGGTGCTGGTGGGTGTTAAAATTTGTGTCTGGGAATGAAAGCACTGGGCACTCCCACCACCTTCCTGTTGGGAATTAACAGGCTGGGAGAACTGAGGGTGTCAGCCTGGAGAAGGGAAGGCTCCAGGGAGACCTTAAAGGCCTTTGCAGGGTCTAAAGAGGCTCCAGGAGAGCTGGAAAGGCACTTGGGAGAAGGCCTGGAGTGATGGGACACAGGGAATGGCTTGCCTCTGCCAGAGGGCAGGGATAGGTGGGATATTGGGAGGGAATTGTTCCCAGTGAGGGTGGGGATGCCCTGGCCCAGGGTGCCCAGAGAAGCTGTGGCTGACCCTGGATCACTGGAAGTGTCCAAGGCCGGGTTGGACAGGGTTTACAGCACCCATGGCTGTAAGGTCCCATCCAAGCCAAACCAGCCTGGAATTCTCTCTGAAGTATCAGTGAGGCTCAGCAGAGGGAGGCATTGAGCTGCCTGTGTCCCGTGCAGAATTCCCGGCCTGGCTGGGAGGTGTCTCTTGCTCTGTACTGTGTTCTGCCCTGTGCTCTTTATTTTCCCTGCCATTGGAGTTTTGTCTGTGATTGGTTACATCTTGGGTGTGGTTTGCTGGATAATGGGATTAATCAGAGGTTTTTAAGTTAAAGGGAGTTTTTCTTGCAGTTCTGAGGATGGCCTGTTGACATAAATCAGCTCTAAAAAGATACACAAAGGTTGTACGCATCTCCCTGCTAATCCTAAGGTAGGTCTTAGAAAAACCTTGACCAAATATGCTTATAAAGTTCTCTTGAATTAAAAATTGTGTGTGGGAACACTGGATGGGGAAAGCCCCATCCAGAAAGGAGAATCAGAAGAGTTTGCATGAGCACGTAGTATTGTAGTTTGCAACCCCAAATTCAGTCACACACTTGAGGGAAAACTGCAGGAGGTATTAATGCTCCTGTCATTCCCTTCCCTCTGGGAGTGGGGAAGTTGCAGTAACAAAGTAGCCCCAAAACCAGTTGGGTGTGGAGATCCAAGCATCCCCTGGAACTCTTGGTTGCTCTGACACATTCCTGCTTTGTGGATCAGGGAATATCTGGAACCATTAACCTTGCTGGCTGGGAGGGGAGGCTTTGTCTGCCAGTGTGCTGTCAGGAAGTGATTGGGAAATGGGAGTTGGTTATCAGGAGATGCTGGTCTGGAGCAGTGGCCTCACGTGCTGCCATTGCCCTGTTCCTGTCACCTGTGTGATGAGGTGGTGACAGTAACACACCCTGGAAGGTGAGCAGGGAAGGAGGAAGGGAGGGAGGAATCTCTCTGCTCCTGTCAATCCCTGAGCTGAGTCACTGGCCCAGCTGGATGCCAGTGTCACACCAAGGGATGTGGGAGCAGGGGAAATTGGAACCCCAGCTCCTGCCTTCCCGAGGCCGAGCAGCTCCTCAGGCTTTGCTGCAGGAAATGGAGGTGGCAAAACCCTCATTTTCCATAAGGAGAGGCAGCCAGAGATCAGCTGTGATGCGTCTGTCTCCAACCTCCCAAATATTTTCCCTGAGTTCTGCGAAATCTGCCTTCTTTCTGAAACCCTGCAGGCTGAGGGTGGAAAACAGGAAAAACGAGGCCTGTGCATGTGACCAGCACAGAGGGATTTTTTAATCCAGATAATGCTGGCCCCTACCTGAGCACAACTTGCAGCACATAAAGAGCCTTTGTGAGTGTTCTGGCTGTCCCCAGCGTTTCCCATTCCCATGTGAACAGTTCTGCAGCTGGGCTCGCTGAGTCACTGCTTTTTCCTGGGCAGCCCCCACAGAAGAAGCCAGAGACATCCAAAGCCTCCATCACCCAATGAAAAGTGCTGGAGATGTGCAGCTCCAAAAATAGTGACAGCCTCAACCACAGCAGCACTTCATTAGCATCAAATGTGCTCTTTGCTTCAGCTGCCTAATAAAGTGATATGTAATTATAATAAAGCATCCTTTGGAGAGGAAGGAGAGGGATGTTGGCTTTCCCAGGGAATTGATAATAAGATGTGATGCCTTGTTATCTCCAGGCACCTATTTTTACCTGTCAGCTGTGCAGTGACCTGGTGGCTGCAGTTCCAGCCCAGTGAGGCTCTGTCCAGCTGCCACAGCGGGCGGTGGGCTCAGGGAGGCAGCCACTGCCTTTGCCTCTGGAATGAGAATCCTTCTGGGAGCAGGATCCTCAGGAGAAACTGAGGCTGATCTGCAAGACAAAGTCCTTTCCAGTGCCTGGTTTGTTACCTGTGGCATTTCACCTGTGACACTCTCGGGTTCAACCTTAATTAAGGGAGGATGGTCTGGCTGGAATGTGAAGGTGCTTTTATGGGACTCCCACACTTCTTGGGCCAAGTGGTGAGGAAAATTTGCCAAATTCCCACATGTCCAAGGACTGGCTGCTCAGTTCACCTGTGCTGTAGGATGTGCCTTGTCATGAAGGAGAGGCTGAACTTTTTTCTCCCAGCATATTTCCACCTGATCTCTGCCCTCCCTCTCCTCAAGAGTTCAGAACTGTTGCAAAGAAATTCACTGTGGATGTCTCCATGACCTCAGTAAAGAATAATCAAATAAATGCCAATCCAATGGATACACCATAAAGGGCTCCTGCTCCTGTCCTGGTTTGGGAAGAGGAACTGAACTTCCCAGTCATTATTTACCTGTTAATTGGATTTCTCCAGTTCTCCTGGAGAACACTGAACACTTGGCAACTCATTGCTTAAGCGATTAGAGCAATTAAATCCTTATTTTCATAAGGATCTTCTTCATAATAGTGCTTGTTATGCTTTGTTCTGGAAGCCACTGGTTGAGCAAAGCCAGGCAGTGCCTGAGTCACTGCACAGGGTGGGTCTGGGATGGCTGCATGTGGAATTTGACATGGGTCCCACGCAGCAACCAGGACATCTTTCTCTAATTAGTTACTTTTAAATTATTTGTTTGTTGTTTGAGGTGTTTAGATCAGAGCAGTCTTAACCCTCTCCCAGATATCAGTCAAACTCCCCCATTTTTGTCAGCTGGCTGGCTTTTTTGCCCACTTTATCTATTTTTTCCCCCATTATTTCAGTGTTTATCTCAGGGGAAATGACTTTGCATGATGGATTGCAGAGCAGCTTCTCTGACCTAAGCATGGGTCACACTCCATCAGACATAAACACTTATTAGTTGTAATAAGGATGAGAAGAGAGGAAGCACAGTAGTCAAAATAGGACTTGAGATGAAAGAAATTCAATGTTTTTTCCCCAGCAACATTGATTTTCTGTGTGATCCTGAGCAAGTCACTTATTTTCAGAGAAGTCTACGCTCACATACTGCAGAAAGCAGAAATACTTTCTCCCGTCTGGTCTCAAGAAGTGTTTTCAACTTCAGAAAATGGAAAATTTATGTCCATTTTCTGAAGTACATAAAAGAATAAGCAGTCTCTGCTTGGCTGACACTGAGAGGGGACCTGAACCATTAATCTGATCTTGTTCTATGAGATCATATCAACATTTCAAACTAAAAAATACAAAAGCTGTGCTGTGTTGAAGATTGGTACAGGTGGCACAAAGAATTAATGTTCTCCTAGTCCTATTTATCAGTTTTAATGTAATTTTTTTTCAGAATTTAGACTGTCTTATTCATACAGGGCAGCAGAGCTCAAAGATTCAGAGACTCTGGAGCCATTGGGTGTTTCTGCAGTTGCCCAATTAGCAGTTCCTGGTGCTTTGCCTGCAGATTGGTTTTAATGACGATCATAACCAGCTTCTCATATTTTACATCAGCTGAGCCCTTTATCCTTGTGACACCCAGCACAGGTCAAAAACCGCCATGAGAATGCCAAGAAACCACACAAAGGTAAAATGATTCCTCCAATCCATTGGAACAAGGCAGTGGGATGCAGAGAACCACCCCAAGGAGCACGAGGAAAGGCTCTAAATCTCATGGAGAAAATAAAGACTAAACCAGAAACAATTTCATCTTCATCTGTTTTGTCAGTCCCAGTGGATGTACAGATTTTCCACTGGCCTGACAGATGCCTTAGGATGTAATTGTTTTTAAAATTAAGGCTTTCAGCTATCACCATGTGCTGTACATGGGATCCTATTGTTCAGAATGGCCATTTTGACAAGAGGAAATAAAACCCAAAATAAAATGTACAAAAGCAGTCCTTGCTTCACAAGGGAGGAAGGGCAATTTTCAGAATAAGGCCCTAAAAAGAGTGATGCACCCTTGAAATGATGGCACCATTCAAATTCCTGGTGAGAGTGTCCTGCTGAGCTGAAAGCAAAATCTCTTTTGTGGAATTTCATAGAAATTGGTGGGGAACCAGAATTCTTCCTCCAAGAAAACACAAAAAACATGAACAAATGTTCAGGGAATCAGGGAACTGAAAGCACAGCAACTCCTGCTCAAAGGAGAGGTACATGGCAGAGCTCCTGTGCACCGCACATCATCCACATGGCTTCCCTGGGGCCTGACAAAGTGCAAAAAGGCCACTGGAAACCTGGAACTTTGTGTTTGTGGGAGAGAAAAAAGCCAAACACACGCCCAGAGCAGGGGCACAGAGGGAGAGAAAGGAAAACTGCCTTTTGAGGCTGCTGATGCAAGAGAAACTTCGAGAGGGTTGGGTTGGTTTTATTTTTTGTTCAAATCCTGGCTTTGGTCAAAGCACTGAGCATAAAAATCTGTGGTTTATTTAATCCAACACTCCAGGAAAGACTTGCCTGCTTTGTAATTAAACAGAACTTCATCAAGGCAATGTCTCACATCATTCTGTAACTGCCTTCTAACACAGACAACCCATTAATCCCCAAACTGCCTGACAGCTTGAATGAAAAAATAGAATTAAAATAATACAAATATGAGCGCAAATTGTGTGGTTTGGGCTCCCTTGAAATAACTGCTGATTTCACAAGTGCCTGAGAAGGGTGTCCCAGTGTGAGCCAGGGAGTGCAGCTGCTCCTGGGGATTTATAATTCTCATTAGAATTTCTATCACTCTTCCCATCCTGTCACCCTGAGCTTCAACTTTTCATGTCATTCAATTGCCACCACCCCAAGCCTGGGCAGCCTGGGTAATCAAGCCTAAAAATTGGCTTTTTGATGTGTTTGTCAGGCCCAATCAAGAGGCACATGATAACAGAATGGAGCCCAGCACACAAAATGTCCCTGTGCTGCAGGAGGGCTGGGCTGATGTCCCTTGTCTGGGAAATGATAATCTCATGAAGAGGGTGATGCTGGTGGCTTTGGGTGACTGACAGCACTGCTCTGGTTCTCCTGTTGATTAATTGATTGTTTGTGGGGTTGTTTTAGTTGAAGTTTTGTTCTTCCTGGTTCTCTGTAGGCTGCTTGTGATGTTCTTTTTAAAGTAACACTTTTAAAGCATGAAGTGAAGGTTTATAAAACAATTCCTATTCCCTGTCAGGACCAGGATTTTACAAGCACAGGACATTTCACTGCAGCACCATAAACTCACCTCTACCACATCACAAATGAAGAAATTCTCCTCCCTGTAGCAGCATGAAAAGGTTTTTTTTTTTTTAGAGACCAGTCCAGCCTAAATGTGGAATGATGAATTATTTGGCCTTTCCTGGTTTGTGCCATCTGGCTGGAAGGAAAAGAAGGAAAAATAGGTGAGTGAGAGAGAGCATAAAAGAACTGCACCTCTCACATAAATCAGCAGCATCCCAAACCACAGCACACATCTCCAGCCTCTTCTGTTTGTTTCCCTCGTATTTATATTCTGTCAACTTGTGCACTCGCTGGGACTTTATTGTATAATAGTTATAACTCTTCTTTTAAAAACAGATTCTTGGCTGGAAAAAGAGGAAAGAGACACTGGAAGGAACAAGAGAAATGCTACAAGAAAGAAAGGAAAGGGAGGAAGGCTCCATGGGAAGAACACCTTTGGAGATGGGGGCACTTAGAGCTGCAAGACAGCACCACACAGAGAGCAAAATTGTTCTTCCCAGGGGAAAACCATTCCACTTATTCCACTTTGCACAGCTTGGCTTCAGTTCTCAATTAGTGGCTTTCAGTTTTAGCTTTGTTTTGAATGCCTGTCACCACTGAAGGGAAAATCAGCAGAGACTAACATTTGTACAGGCCAGGGATTCACTGCCCTGCCTTCCTTCATCAGGAAAAAGAGTTGGTAGTGCTGGAAGGCCAGGGCAAACCTGCTAATTAGGAATTCACACTCTTGGATCTGATTTATGAATTGCAAGGAAAAGACAAAGATGATGAATGTTCAAACACCAACTCATTTAAAATCCTGTTTTCCCTCTTTTCTTTGGTGTCCTGTTGCTTCAGATTCTCCAGGAACACCTTCCATTCTCCCAGGTTGCTCCAAGCCCTCTCCAACCCGGTCCAGGACAAGGAAATTGTCTCAATTTTTACTTTTCCCCCTGGAATGTTACATTGCAAATGTCAACATTTCAGTTTTATTCTGATTAGAATTGAACATTTTTAATAAACATTCTGTGGAGCTCTGCCCAGATCTCAGCTTTGGCCAATGTGTGCGTGGAGCTGTCCAGGTGGGGAGAGAGAACTTTTCCAGGGATATCAGTTCTGGAATTCGGCCATTACAGCTCTTGTAACAGGAATTTCCCCTGTGTTTGAACCAATCCCTTTTTGAGGGGATTTCTCAAACACAGGGATTGCAGGATTAGTATTTCAATCAACTCACTGGGGAAATCAGAGAAAATTCTTGAAATACAAACATAGATACTCAAATTATTTCTTGATAGGCTAAGGGAAAACCAGATTATGACACTTTCCAAGGGTTGGAAATAAAACTTTAAGAAAAAGATGGAGTAAATTTGAAGCCAGTGATGCCACCTTGTCATGTTTCTATGTTTACAATATTGAGCAGAATATTGTACCAGATTCTTTTTGTTTTTCATTTATTTATCCCTCGTGTTACTGCACCAGTTTTCAGAGAGGTTGAATTTTAAAACAGCACAGAATAGCTGTATTTAAACCTACCTATTTTTGGATGGTAATAATGAGTCTTCTGAGACATTTGAGATTCAAAAATTCAGGACAACCACTCAGGGATCTGCTCAGCTCCCAAGCACTCTTCCTCACTGATGGGCAGCATTTAGGCACTTCCAGAAAAGGCTACTGGAGTAAGAAAATGAGACCAGAGATTAGGGAGAGCACTGTTAAGTGCCAGCACCTCAAGGGAGCAGAAAATCCCAAAGAAAAGATCAGGCTTCCAACTTTCCAAGTTTGAAAGGATGGGGATGATTTAGGGCAAAGATAGTGGGGAGGAACTCTGGTCACAGCCCTCATGGGTGAAGACAACAGGAAAGGGAGGAAATAAACTGTTCTCAGTGTCTGCAACAGCTGGGAAAGTAAATGGAAAGGGTTAAATTGCAACAGGCCAGGTTGGACAGGGCTTGGAGCCCTCCTGGGATGGTGGGAGGTGTCCCTGTCCAAGGCAGGGGGTGGAATAGGATGGGATTTAAGGTCCCTTCTAACCCAAACCATTCCAGGATTCCCAGATTCTGTGATTCCACAATTTACATTTGTTCCTTGTCCCATTTAAGTAAGGCCATGTTTGCAAGGTAGTGATTCATACTCGTTTCCTATAACCCTTGTTCATTTTAATAAAAATATCTCTTTGTTCTTCCTCCCTCAAGCCCACCTTGCAATCTTCAGTGATTATTGCTCTTCTAAATGAAAAAAAAGTGAATATTTCCCTTTGCAAATAAAATACATATCTAAGGTTTGGAATTATTTTATTTCACTGTCTAGTTGCTTCCTTCTCCTCTGCCAAAAACTGATTTTTTTCCCCCCACTTCACTCCTTTCTAAGTTTTACTTGGAGAAACTGTATTTTTTAATCCCAGATAATGTGCCAAGAAATGCCAGTATTCCTTGGGTAGTGGCCTTATTAATGATGGCATTTGGGCTCCCTAAATAACAAGTACCAGGCAGAGGAGCCAGGATTCAGGGTCTGCAAATCTGGTTAGTGCAGGCCACATAAAAATAGCGACTTGTTTTTCTTTTTCATGCATTCCTTAGTGCCACAATGGTCACTGAATCTGAAAGTGTCATTTCTAAACAAACAGAAATATGCACAGCAAAGCCTTGGGATGAAAAGAGTCCTCCCCACACATAATAGCTGTTAATGTAAAATTAAACTGAAGGGTGAGACAATGTTGCTTTAAATCCCATTACATAACAAGCAAATTCCAAGCAGAAATAGGGAATTTCCATTTGCAGCTCGCAGGAGTGAATTTTTGCCCATGGACCATGAGCATCTTCTGCTAAATTTCAATATCTGTGATGTCCAGAGAAGCACAAGGACACAGGAGACCTGCACAGGAAGGAGCTGATCCCCAAATCCTGCCACCAGAGGCAGAGGCAACCACAGCAGCTCAAAGAATGCTCAACATCTGGTCCAAAATAATGGAAAAAATGCAAAATAAAGGAAGCAAAAGAGTGGTTTTCTGTAGGAGCCTATTTATAAGTTGAGGGGTTTATTCCTTCAGCTTGATGATCTGTGTCACAAAGTTATTCTGGTCTATTTTTTACGTCTTCCCATAAAATAGTCCAAGATTTCTTTGTAGTTGCTGCTGTACCCCTCTGACTGCACATTGAAGTTGCAATGGCTGACATTTATCGGTGACAGGCAGAACACAAATATTGTATTTTTTTCATTCCATTACACAACGTCTTCTGCAGCTGATGCACGGAGTTTGCTGCATTCAGTACAGCCCTAGTACTGAAAATTCCATGCAGGAACCTGTATCAGCATTCCAAGCTATGTAAGTTTATATGTTGTACAACACACCCTTAATTTCTGAATGGCAGGCACTTCAAATAATTTAGGAGATTACATTTACCGGTAATTATTTTATTTACCTGCACTGAGGCAGGACAGGCTACATTTCTCAGTTTTATTCCCTTGCTTTCATTCAATAACTGGTTTTAAACTTTGAATTGTCAAGTCAGTAGAATTCAGAAGAACTCCAAATAAGCAAATCAATTACTATAAAATGGTGAATATCCCTTCTGTTCAGCTTGGGAAGCCTTCACACAGATTTGGCTAAAGAGGAGGACTCCCAAAACATCTGCACAATGTGCAGGTCAGAGACAAGGGGGCTGTTTTCACTGGGGGCAGCTCAGGTTACTTCCCACAGGAACTCACATAGATCAGGATCCTTCCTGGGAGAAACTGTCACCAACCCCCAGAAAAAGGACAAAGCACAGCCCCTGGCAGGGAATAATGTGGCTACACACCTCGTTCAGTGCCTCACCTGCTGTGGAAACTTCCAGAGCTTCACTGGCCTCTCCTGGCTCTGAGTCAGCTCCTCATTCCAATAAAAGGCCTTGGCTTGCATCCTAAGGCAGGGGATTGGATCCACAGCCATCTCAAACACGGATTCTCCATCTGGGAACTGCTGTGGCAGCCACGTTCCTCTGGGATAAAGCAGCCCAGGAGGCCTTGGAGAGAGCATGGGAGAGCTGCAGACAAAGCATTTTCAGCCTAGGGTTACCCAGCCTGTGAAATATCCCTTTGGAGAACGGATACATCCAAACCTCTGGAAAACACCGCAATCCCTTTCTGCTGATGTCCTTCACCTTGCTTGTGAAGACAACATCCCATAATGACTCCCAGCTCTGCTGTTTGTGCGGATCTTGTGGAAGACACTCAACCAGCACCATGATAGTACCACAAGACCTAAAGATGGAACGCTTTTTTGGTGGAATGTTACTCCCACTAAAATGCACATTCACTTTGTGTTTCTCTCCCTCTATTCCTCTCAAGTGTGGATGAACGGAAACAATGTCAAACTCCCACTCTGGGAACAAAACAATAACACCCGTGGCTGTCTCCCCATGAAATGCTGTGACTAATCCAACCCCAGGAGTTTTTCCCTTGCTCCAAGGAACATTCGGGAGCCCGGCTTATCTCCCCTGCCAGAACTCAGCTGCCACATCCCAGCTGCCATAAAATCTTCCAATCTCAGCATTCCCTCTCCTCTGAGTCCTCCCAGGGCTCCCACGGGAGGATCAGGGTCTATCTGCAGCCATTGTTCTCCCTGTCACGCCTTGACCAAAAATAACAGATGCCCATGAAGCTTCTCTCTCATAAAAACTTGTGATAGCAGCTCTGCACACTCTCCCTGTTCAAAAATTACTGCAAATAATATCTATTTCTAGAATAAAACCAAGCCTGGAGACTCTTCTACTCTCCAGCACATGAATAGCAGGGATGTCCTACCACACAGCGCACAGAGCTATCACACAGATCTCTAAATTACTGCTTGTTTGAACTTACCTGAACGCTGTGTCAACAGATCTGGCCTCAAAAACAAGCTACACAATGATGTGAGTGCTCACACTGCTGAATCAGTGCTACCAAAGAGCTTTGCGTGGGTCCCGTGTTGAGTGGTCATCCACTACATGGAAAAAAAAAAGCTTCTTCCCAACCAGATTTAATAGGACATAAAGTACTGATGGTAGACCTTGTTCTACTTCAGCTCTGAATAAGCTTTTCCTGCAACAGCACGGCACATTTGTTATAATGCACTAATATGTTAAATAATTTAATCCGATCAAACAGGTAAATAAATGCATAGAGGTCTATCTCTGCTCAGCTGTGTGCAGTCACTGTTCCATGAAAAGCAGACACTTGCAACGGGAATCCCCACAGCAATTATCCACTAAAACTCTTTAACATTTATCACCACATCTCTCTCATTAACATGATTTGTCTCAGCAGCACGTCCTTTGCTGAACATCCAGGTACAGCTGCCTGTGACACTTTGTGCCTCTGAATGGGCTCAGGGCGAGGTGTGAGGGAATTGAGGGTGAAATTACGCCGAGAAAGAAGGATCAATTTTCCTTTGGATCCCAATTTTTTCCACACATACTGAGGTGTTGCAACCCTGTTACTTTACACCCTCTGGAACCCATAAATCCAAAGGTAGAGATTTTAAGGGACATATCTGCTTTGCTCATGAGTCCTTTGGGAAAAGCTCCTTGAGAGGTGACAGGATTCGTTTGAAATGGTGACGGAGGGGGGCAAGGGGAAGAGAGAAAAGGAAATAATTCTGTGAGGGGACACAAAAAATAGGGGTGAGCAGAGGTTCGGGAGAGGGGAAACAACCATGAGGGGAACGTGAGGGACCGAGAGAGATCAGTCCTGGAGGGAAATGGGGAGTTTCAGAGGGGCTCAATAAGTCAAGCCAAGAGGGCTGAGAGGGAAACTGAGGAGA